>JANAVB010008599.1:23645131-23966531 GCA_029216955.1 Iris pallida
ATGAATATTTTCGAATTAACTTTTTACGAAAATACAGGAAAAATGTCAACATGCATAGGATATGGTTCAAGTAGAATTTAAGAAACATATGTAGCCATGATGCCGTTATCTGAAGTCCTGCCTCGCCAGTATCTCTCAGGCTACAAAACTTTGATTCCGTAATACAAGGATAAATTTAATTTCTCAAACTTTTCCTTCAACCAATCCATAAAACACTATCCAACAACTTAGCGGAAAGGAACGAGAAGAACTACTCAGGAAGTCAACGGGAAAGGATTTAGTAAAATCCTGAATAGATAAGAACACAAAAGCAATCATGTTAAGAAAGAGATAACATGAAAGCAATCATGCAAAGAGTCTCAGAGAAGTCTATATTCCTAGTTGTGGATGTATCCTCAAGTCCTATTCTTCGATCGGTTGCAAGCTCGTAATAGTACGACTATCATGGATATAACTACGACTTCGCACAATTTGCTAAGACTCTACCTGCACCTATGACTTCTAGTGTCTATGCCTCTGCTTTCCTTATATGATAGTAAGGGAAGATACATCCATTACAAAGATTTGTCTTGATAGCATGAATAAATAAGGATTATGGTAGAACATAATCAAACTGGATGCAGTCAAACAGTCAAGTGAGAGTTCGAAACGAAGTCAAGGAAGGTTTCAAGCATGTGGATGTGATCCTATGTCTTTCCTACGCTAATTATAGGCTCACATCGGTACAGTAACGTCACCGAAGTGATTAACGTAGACCTGCATGGGCCACCACAAAAACATGTAATGCTCCAGTCCCAAAATACGTGGGACCAGGTATACGAATACATGCCAACAGCACTTCACCATTGGGCCAAGCTACATAACAAGCCCATTAACGAAATACTTAAGCTGTAAATCATGATAATACCAAGAAATACAACACAGTCTACAAATATGTACATCTAATCACATCCATAGTGTCCACAAAGAGATCAAGAATAAATAAGGAAATATCTCAAATATCTAGCAATAAAAGTAAGAAAGTCTGTGTGGATAAAACATCCCAAAACCACAGAAATAGAAAGAAGGTACAAATCAACTACAAGTCTGATGAAAAGAAAATGCAATAATATAGTAAGACTAAATATGAAGGTAACATGATCACGAGAAGTGCTCAGGCACTATCTCGTTCTCTTGTGCCGGTACGCCTCCGGTCTCAGCTCCCGAACCGTAATCCTCAGGGTAGTCTTCAGCTTCGTCTAAGTCTAAAAAATAGCCAGGTCCTCAGAGGACTAGCAAGGTGCATAATATACATGCCAAGGTACAGAAATAAAATATGAACTAAAACAATCTACTGTATCCGTTTATGTGCTATGCAAGTGAGATACTTTTCTAGAATACTAGACCCCTTCCACTAAGGCTCACTAGCACCTCAGCAGGTATTGTCCCCAGTACCTGTGTCGTGGCACCAAGGACAATCAATTCTCGACAATGATAATCCCTTACTCTGCTACAGAGATAAAGGTCACTAAACAACGGGCCACACGACAATAGGTCTGATATTGTAGTCAAGTTCTCCCCATCTCGAAAGTAAAACCAATACTGATAAAGAAATCTGGAATGCTAACACGAGGTCAATACCATGAATAGTCATGTAAACCTCGCATCATGAATGTGTCGGTGTCCTGTGGTCAATCGTGTCAATGGATACAGCAGTATGTATGTAATGCCTAATGTCAATACTCGATGTCACTATCATGACATCGGTTCCCGTCTAAAAACGGACACTAAGTATCACATCCTACGTCATGCAATGCTAAATAAAAAAAACACAAGAAAAGAAAGATCTGTAACGATGGCAAGGCACGCTTGCCTGTAACTGATGTCTGCGGTAGGCCTGACCAACTCCGTTGTCCTTGTCGATCCTTCCAAGCTCACCTATAATAATACATTATATTTAATATTCTATATCTACATATCTATATCGATTATATGAGTATCTACGCCTCCTAGTTGCCATAACGTTGTTACGACACTACATCTATTATATAAGTACATACCAAATCCTATCGTAAATATTTTACAATTATAACAAAATAATATATTTAAATTCTAAAATTTATCTATAAATATTTATATATTGTTATAATGATATTTTCAATAGGAAAACCCTTTCACAAGAGATCAACTATCAATGCCACATATGACTTCCTCAATTCGACCCATTAATTTAGTTCTGAAACAATGATAAAATAAAATTTAATAATTCTGTAAAAATCCCAAAATTAGTTAAAATAGTATTTATAATGTTAAACCTTCCACAACATAAAGTTTAATATGGATTCATGGAGTTTTGACACTTTTGGACACAAGGAAAATAGAATTTTTCGTAGTTCGGTGACACGACAAAGTCATAAATTTTTAAAAATAGTAAACAGATGCGAAACCTAACTTTCATATATTCGTCGAAAATGTATCGACGTCTTGATTCTGAATAAAAATATAAAAAAGTTAAAAACTGACCATAGATAGATAAAAAGTTGCCCGTAACAGAATTCGTCGGTTCTGGATACCCTGTCGTAGAATCGACGCCACGGGCAAACCGCTTGGAACTAGGAGATCCGACAATCAGAGGTTGGAGTAGACATATAAGGTAACCCTCAGATTTAGGTTAAGGAGAAACAGATGAGAAAAAGTGGATGAAACATCATCTACAAGTTGACTAACCTGCTATGACATTTCAGACTTCGATTCGACGGAGTTTCGGCCCAAGTAGCGCATCGTGTACCCCTCTAACGGCCGCAAGGTTGTTCCTACAGTTGCTAAGGTAGAAGAAGATGTTGAGAGGGATGTCCAAGTGGTGGTGGTTGGCGCAAAAATCGAGGAGAAATTATATTTTGTGAAGAAAGGGGGTCGGCTAGGGTTTCGGGTTTGGAGTGGTGGCCGCTAGGTTTGGGAGGATTTGTGGAGTAGTGGGTGGTTATGAGATAGGGGGATGGTTAGGGTTTGATAGCTATATATATATATATATATATATATATATATATATATAATATATAGTGCATGGGCTTTGGTTTGATCTAATTTGGATAGGATTTGGTTCTCTAAATCATACTATTATTAATAGGTTTCCTATTTAGTTAGATGTTTGACCAAGCCAAATATATAAGGGAATATTGCATATGGCTGCAATTAAACCTCTAAAATTCCCTTAAATATATGTATACTTGGTTTTAGTACTCCTAGTTAGGCTCTAACTAGTAGGTTGACTAGGTTAGGGTCCGAGTAGCATTACTAGTCAAATTGGACCCAAAAATTTATTTAATGAGTCTCATGTGCCATTTGCAAATAAGTAGCACATGAAAACTCGGTTAGATGGTACACCCTAGGCATGTGCATTGTAGACTCAAAATGGATCAAAATCATATATTGGGTCATTCGATTTCGATCTATGTCAAGTCCAAAAATCAAATTGGAAGTTGGCTTAAAATTACGTCAATGGCTCAAATTGGCCTAAGTTGGTCTGAAATGGCACGAAGTCAAAGTTATGTTGAAAAACAAAATTGGATGGGACATGATATATCAAACTCAAGGTGGAAGAGTCTAGAATTCAAATATGGAATTTGATTTGAGAAAACAATATTTGTTGTGCTTCAAAAATTAAAACTACGGTAAACTACTAACATAGTCATTATTAACTTTAATAAATTAAAATATCCATATAAAAAATAAAAAAATAATTAGAAATAAAATCCAAAAATCAGGGGGCTTACATAACACAACATACAGCAGTATGAGAAATACATACCAACCGTACAACAAAATAATAAAAGAGAATAAACTATATAACCAACCAATGCAGCCATGTGATGGAATGAATAGAAATTGTTGATATATGATAACTGACATATTTTTGGACACTATGAGAGGGCTGAGTTTTGCTAGGATGGTTAAGATAGAACATACTGAGTATATACTTATAGTGACTATGCTTGTTAAATAATCCTGACTATGTCTTATTAATATTGTTTCTATGTGCATTGTTGACCAACTTGATTTTCATCATGGCATTTGCGTTTGTCAAGTCCTGGTGTTGGAGATACTATCATGTTAGATCCGAATGGTGATTTGGAAGGAAAGAAGTCAGTTAATTTCCAAACATGTTCTAAAAAACTTGTAATTTGCAAATATGTATTCTGGTATAGTAGCTTCTAGACCGGGCAGAAAATTTATTGGTGGAAAAGGGAACTCTGAAGGATTGTGCCTTCACAAAATGATTTCTTGTTTTGTACACATAATTTGTATATGGTTATCAATCCTGATAATGTCCCTAAAGATGACCTACTCTTGGTTACTTCACACCTTCATCTGCTTATGTTATTGATCCTGATAATATTTTTGAAGGGATGAAGTTCCCTGGTTACTTATTATCTTTATTTGTTTGCTTTCACTTTATTATTACGAGTATTACAAAAATAATTATGTATATAATATAGATAAATTTAAATGTAATACTTCTCAAGTAACTTCTAAAAATGTTATACAGCAATATGTAAAACAAAAAAGAAACATAGACATTTATATTAGAAGTAGAATCAGTGGATGGTGGAAAAGAGCATGTATGGTCTCATGATCATCATGAAATCTTATAGCTTCAAGGTTCAGGGGACAAGGCTACGAACCAAATTCATCCAAAAGATGAATGTTATGAAAAAGACAGTAAACAAGTCTCAGTTACGTCTTTAATAGAAATGGTCACAACGATCATATCATAAAGGTGGATGTTTAATACTACATAGGCTTCAATAACTCTTTACTTTACCATTAACGATAAGCAATGTAGAAGAAATAATGGATACACAAACTGGGTGGAAGAAGAATGCAATGAATTAGGTCATGAGCGGAAAGAGAATCCAAATTCTTTTGGGAAAATTATAAAAAAAGGCCAGTAGGATTCTTAGAACTATACTAATGTGCCTGGTGGATTAATTGTATCATATTACTCGGTGGCTTTAACTAGGTTACTAATTTATTAAGATTTTTTTAGAGAAATAAAGTACAATACAAAAGAATTAGAAGAAAGTAGCAAGAGCTAATGAATATCAATACAACTAAAGTAAAGACCCAACTTTCTGCTTCTTCTGAGGGTTCTTGAAGTTCCTTTTTATTTGCTATCCTTTCTAGGGACTGTGTTATCCTGGTGATACCCTTAATGAGCTAGTGAATTGTGATAATTTTCCTTCATTGCACTTGCTTTATTCTATAACGTTTGGGTTCTTCTTTGAAAAAGAAATAGGTAAAAGGGTAGTTCAAGCAGGGGATCCCAATTATCAATGGTACGTAAAATAATTATGGAAACGAAATAAGTTCTTTAGTGATCTTGCCTGGATGAGAAATAAAAGTTATATGAAGGGGCATGCATCTGGATGAAGGATAATGGCCACTGTAATAGTTTTAACTAGGTGATGGAGAGGATAATAAGAAAGAAAGAGGAAATATGTACAATATGGGAACTAATCTTTGTTGTCGTATATAATGAATTAATCCATGTTTGATGTGTGCTTGACACGCCTTCTAATTTATTTAGTATAATAAAATAATAAGCGTTAAATTTTAATACACGTTACTTGGTTTAGAAACTGACGGCATGGAGAATCTAAAGATATTTCAGATACAATTTTTCTCAGGTTTATGAAGAAAAAGCAAAAAAGAAAAATTTTATTTATACTAGTACTATGAACTATTATGAATCTTTCTTGACCATTGCAAAATGATATCAGAAAGAAATGGATAAAATAAATTCCCAAGCTTAAGAGGTATGAAAGAAAATATTCTCAATAGAATAGAATCTAATCCACATCTATTATTAGCTTACTTTAGAAATATTGAAACCTTGACATTAGAAGGTAACATGTAAACAACATGGAGAAAGAAAATGAATCTATAGCAAGTAATATTTATGTATAGACTATCATAAATAATTCACATTAGCAGGCTTGTGCAAAACATAGTAGTGGTTACAAAGTTCAAACCTTTGCACACTAATTGCGAGCCATGTTCCAGCCTATGTGGCGATATGGAATAGTATATAGCTCCTTTCTCGGTGACAAAACTGTTGGTGTAATTGGACCCATAAATCTCTTTCCATATATGTATGACATCGGCAGATAAACCATTTAGCAGTGGCACCACATTCGACCTATTAAGCAAGAAAATTATGTTTAAAATATGGCAGTAAAATTATATGAGGCAAATAGGAAGCCAAAAGGACTCGAGACTTCTCAAATCCATGCTTTATATGTGTAACATTAAAATTGGTGATAAAGTTCAGGAAGATAACTATAAATGAAAATATGCTTTAATATAAGTTTGAAAAAGTCAATCATCTCTGGAACAATTTTAAATAAATGAATTAGGTGTAGGAAACCTGCAACATTTTTCCAACATGCATGGTGACCATGTCCAGAATCACCACCACTTGACACACACACACACACACACACACACCCCACCACCACCACCACCACCACCGCCACCCCATCCCAAACACAGACACATATATTGACAAAGAAAGCTACAACCCTCATACTTCTCCACAATAACCACTGTTTCACTAAACTCCAACCAGCACTAATTACTTAACTTGTCTAAGAGAATTGATAATTAGTTGGTCACTGATTAAACGGGAGCCTTATTTTAAAACTGGTGCCCACTAAAATTATATCATGTTTACTAAAAAAATTTGTTCTGTCGATTAGCCAGCTCTCTTTAGTTTATCATTAACAATTACTATTTCCAAATTATTGGTATACACTCTTTAAGATATGGATAAACGATAATAACTATCATTTCAGTTTTAAGTACAGTCATGATATGGATAAACTATTTTCCATAAATAAATTCTGTTTATTTATTGTGTTTCTGAGAAAATTACAACTGTAGGAATCTGATCTAGAAGACGATCACTTTATCCCTTGGACGATGCAATGAAGAAGGCTCGGACCTCGAAGAACTTGGACAGCAACTGGGCAATCTCTCTGTTCTCTCTGAATTGAATGTGGTGTCTGTTGAAGGTGGAGAAACTCTCTTTTATAGAGTTCTGGATAACTGCTCTGGGCATACGCTCAGTCAGTTACTTGACGTGTGCATAACTGCAGGGACGCATAGCAAATTTTGGTGGAGATACATTGAAGTGCAGTTGAGAGTAGTGGAGTATATCCAGGAGAGATTGATGGCATGAATGCCACGTTGCATAACTTCTGAATGAGTGGGTAACCGAGTACAGGACACGTGAGAACGTGTGTTGACTGTACATCGTGTGTTGACTGTACATTTGAAGTCATTCTGAATGCATTTGCTTTGATACACTGTCTTCTGGAGAAGTATGACTAGCATACGCTGTCTTGTTGAAGAGGAGTCGTATGGAGTCCATACGTTGCCTTGATGAGGAGTCGTATGAAGTACATACGCTGCCTTGATGAGGAGTAGTATAAAGTCCATACGCTGCCTTGATGAGGAGTAGTATGAAGTCCATACGCTGTCTCACAAAATAAAGAGAAGTCGTATAGCTTTTGAATGAGCGTATAGCTTTTGAATGAGCGTATAGCTTTTGAATGAGCGTATGGCCATAGATGCACTGAGCGTATGTGCATTTTTGACTTGGCCTTATGTCAGCGTGTCAGAATTTTTTACACCCTACAAGACCCCCTTCAAAGTTTTCGAACTTTATGATTTTCAAAAGTTCGAAATACTTTGAACTCAAAGTGGGAATAAGTCTTGACACGCTGGCACGAGTTTGTGTATGATGTTTTTGTAGAAAATATGTTCAGAGGTAAATAATACATGACATATTCAATAGAATAAAATATACAAATGAATTTTGTAATTTCATCAGATGACATTAAACCAAAATTTTTAGTTTAATACTGATTAGAGAAAACAGAATTCAGATATAAAGATATCTTTGAACTCAATTTTCCATGATCTTTGGACTCGGAAATCAAAAGACTAGATATCATTTTCATAGAATAGAAAATATGATACGGAGATAGAAAATTCAGAGGTAATATGGACGTGATTTTCTATATGAGATCTTTATTAAATCCACTGGGGATCTAATAAGACAAAATATCAAATTCTCTGGGAAGATAATATGTGGTAGAATATCAATTTCCGCTGGGGATAACGATATCAAGACGACTTTTTGTGGGGAAGAATAAACTCTGATTTTATATTTGCTGGGGAATAATCGCAGCAGATGAAAATATCATATATTAACGAGATTTATACATAATATTTCTTTAAGAATTTGCCGTTGATAGGCATCATCGTGACTTTACCATCCATAGAGGTAAGCTGATATGTTCCGTTAGAGAAGACTTTGTTTACGACGAATGGGCCTTCCTATTTCGCGTCGAATTTGCCTTTGCTCATATGTGTCATAGTCATCGGACGTCTGACGGTAAGAACAAGTTCTCCTTTCCGATATGCTCTGACTTTCACCTTCCGGTTAAAAGCATTTGAAATTCGGGCCTAATACAGCTCGATATTTTGTTGAGCGTACAATCGCTTTTCGTCTAGAGCTTCTAGCTCTTGAAGTCGAAGATGATCATTATTCTCCGTTGTAAGTTCATTGGAGATTGCGATTCTCAGAGAAGGAATCTGGATCTCGAAGGAAAGGACAGCTTCGCACCCGTATACCAAAGAAAAAGGCGTACACCCGGTCGCATTGCGAACTGTGGTACGGTAGGCCCATAAACATTCACCAAGCTTCTCGCTCTAGTTGCGTTTGTTAGAAGAAACAAACTTTTTCAGGAGTTTGATGATGGTTTTATTAAAAGCTTCTGCCAATCCATTAGCTGCTGGATTATATGCTGTAGAAGCTAGGTTATTGATTCGATGGTCGTCGCAGAATCGAGTAAATTTCTGACTGACGAACTGTGGTCCATTATCATGGATAATACGTCGAGGAACACCAAATCGATAGATGACATGATGCTTGACGAAGTTGATGACGTTAGAAGTTTTGACTTCGGATAGCGGGATTGCTTCAGCCCATTTGGAAAAGTAGTCGGTTATTGCTAGAATAAACCGGTGTCCTTTTGATGACGGTGGGTTGATGGGACCAATAATATCCATGCCCCAGGCCTCGAAGGGCCATGATGCCGCTGTCGGGTGTAAGAACTCTGACGGTTGATGGATAAAGTCTGCATGAATTTGACAAGCTTTACATTTCCGGGCATATTGAATGGCGTCAGCCACCATCGTGGGCCAATAATAACCCATACGTCGGATGCAATCTTAAATTTTAGGACATGGTTGATGGGCTCCGCAGACACCATCATATGCTTCACGGATAATCCGTTGTGCTTCCTCCCCAGCGATGCATCGGAGGAGAAGACCGTCGTAGGCCTGACGATATAGTGTCTTTGTCGTATGATTATAATAGAATCTGAGAGATCGACGCCGGATAGACGCTGCTTCGTTCGGATTATCGGGAAGTATGTCATACAATACAAAGTCTAGAAATGGACGTCTCCAGTCTTCAGTCATGGCTTCTATTTTGTTGGAAAAGACGTATTCCATAGTAGAATCAGAAGAAGACGAGGATGCTCTGTCAAACCCTAATCCAGTGCTAAGGTTGGAGGAATCAAATTCATCAGGGTTGAGAGAATTTTCGTCTGGGTCATGGGGAAAACCCAAAGCCAAATTATTCTCGACGTAGAATAGCTCCCGGTTATAAACCACTATCAATTGTTGATGTCTGACCGGTATGGCTAGCATAGCGGCAAGATTAGCCAAAGCACCGGCTTCTGTATTACAGGCTCGACGAACGTGTTCAATAAAAAAACCTTCAAAGGAAGAGGCTATAGAGAGTGCTGCTCGGTGATAAGGTATCAAATCCTGATGACGGACTTCATATGTACCTCTGATTTGATTGACGATAAGTTTGGAGTCTCCATAAACTTCTAAATACTGAATATCCAGATGTTTAGCAAGTTGAAGACCGATGAGCAACGCATTGTATTCAGCTACATTGTTTGAATACGATTGATCCAGAGAATAAGCCCTCTGAATAGTCAGCCCTTCCGGGGATACGAGAATAATTCCGACTCCGGCGACAATATCGCCATTGGGACCCATTCTAGACGCTCTATCAAAGAATAAACGCCAGATAGGAGTTTTTTCAGAAACTTGATTTGAATCCAGAACTTCATCTGGAATCTTATCGTATAATTTAGAATCTTCTGGAACTGCATGAGCTGCCAGAAAATCAACAAGAGCCTGTCCTTTAACTGACTTTTGAGGAATATAATGCATGTCATATTGAGCTAACAAGATTCCCCAATTAGCCAGTCTGGAGTTGAGAATACCGGGTTTCTTCATCATAATCCTGATGGGATTCACTCTGGAAATGACATGAATCGTTTGACCGATGATGTAATGTCGCATCTTCTGAACGGCAAACATTAATGCTAGGCATTCTTTCTCAATTGGAGAATAACGCGGTTCAGCACCTGTCATTGTGCGACTGAGGTAATAAATAGCCTGTTCATGGCCATCTTTGTTTTTCTGGGCGAGCAATGCACCGAGAGAATGATCCATGGCTCGAACATATAGAAGGAATGGTATTCCCGAGACGGGAGGTACCAAAATCGGAGGGTTTATGAGGTACTGTTTGATGTCGTCAAATGCTTTTTGACATTCTTCGTTCCAGACGAAGGACACACCTTTCTTCAGAAGTTTGTTGAACGGTCTGCAGCGTCCTGATAAGTTAGAGATGAATCTCCTGATATAAGCAATTCTTCCTTGAAATCCTCGTAGCTCTTTTAAGGTGCGTGGAGGACGCATCTCTTGGATGGCTTTGATCTTCTCGGGATCCACGTGTATACCTATAGCGGTAATGACGAAGCCGAGAAATTTACCACTAGAGACGCCCAGGAAGGACTTAGTAGGGTTCATCTTAAGTTGATATTGACGCATTAAATCAAAGAGAGTCTTTAAATCTTGGATATGATCCTCCTTTTATCGACTCTTGACTGCAATATCATCAACGTAGCATTTGACTGTTTTTCGGAGATGTTCGCGGAATATAGTGCTCATTGTTCGCTGATACGTTGCTCCTGCATTTTTGAGACCAAACGGTATCACTATGTAACAGTATGTACCGATCAGCGTTCTGAAGGAAATATGTCTCTCGTCGTCTGGAAATATTTTGATTTGGTTGTACCCTGAATACCCATCCATAAATGACATTCGTTCGAAACCACACGTATTATCGATGATGACGTCGGTGATTGGAAGAGGAAACTCGTCCTTAGGACAAGCCGGATTGAGATCGCGAAAGTCTATACATACTCGGATCTTGCCGATCTTTTTGAGGACAGAAACAATGTTAGCCCCCCACTCAGGATGTTGTTCCTCTCGAATAAATCTGGAAGCCATAAGCTTGTTGACTTGCAGCTTCAATTGCATCCATAATGTCTGGACGAAATCGTCGCTATTGTTGTTTGACCGGTTTAGCATTCGGCATGATATTAAGTTTGTGTATTGCGATCTTCGAATCTAGCCCTGGCATATCCTCATAGCTCCTGGCGAAGACATCGATGTAATCATGAATAAGCTTGATCATGTCTTGTTTATCTGTTTCTGAAAGACTTTCGCTGATGAATATTGGCTTGGGGGATCCCTCCTCACCAACATCAATTTGGATCAATTTATCTTCTGTGGGAGGTTCTCTTTGCTCGAACCTGAATTCCCATTGGTTGTCTAATCTTTGAGCCCATTGTTCCGATTCAGGTGATATTTTAAAATCATCTTCATCTTCATCATTTTCTTGCGGACCGTTGGCGGAGACCATATTGGCGGATAGAGTAGAACGATGAAAATCGCCAATACTTGTGTCAGAATCCCAAGAAAACGAATCGGAAGAATCAGATCGTTCGTCTCCGTTGGATTCTGGATCCTCATGGACTGTGTTGATGAAGGGGGTAGGAGTAATGTAACCCAATCCGCTTTTTGTCCTTCCGTATTTCAAGGGAGGAATTCGAACAGGCATTCTTCTTCCTTTTCCACTACTGAGGCCGGTTCTGAAGTCATAGCCCATGTTCTTGATGATGTTTTTGGACTGCTGACTGTAGCGACGTAGTTGTAACCTTCCGGTATCATCGTTTTTGTCGTCGTCTTCCAGATTAGGAGGATTCTGGGGCCCCTTGCAAAAGAATATTGGAGCTTCTCCTGACTTTCTAATAGGAATAAGAAAGTATAAATTTTGTACAGACTCTAATGATACTTCTGTATGAAGAGTTTGAACAACTCCTATAGTTAATGGCTCTAAGCTATCTTGCAAATGTAAATAACTTTGTACATGATTACAAACATCAATATACAGTAAAAGAGATGCTTTATTAATATCAGATGCTGTATTCACAGAAGAAGGCTGAGCCTTAGCAGACATAGTCAAATTAATGACTAAAGGGGGAGAAGAAGAGCGAGCAGAAGTTTTGTTTCGATTAAGATCGATAACAAAAGGCTCAGAAAAGGTGAGCTCTCTTGAAGAGGATCGTGGATAGGTAGTGCGTCCACTGACTGGAATGACTAGAGTATCTGGTCTAGCCTGAGAAGATGGTGGAAGAGTGGTGCGTCCACTGACAGGGATTATCAGCGAACTTTGTGGAGCTTGGGAAGGCAATGAAGTGGTACGTCCACTGACAGAAATTATCAGTAGGCCTTCTTCAGATGATTTAGTAGACCGTGGATGAGTGATACGCCCTTTTACAGGAATAACAAAGGTGTCAACTTTTGATGTCTCATTATCATCCATAGCTTGTAAGACTTTTGAATACTCATCTTTGTACATACGAGAGTCACTGTAGTAAGCTTCGACTCCTCTGAAAGGATTAATGTCCGCGACTTCCTTTTGAACTTCTCCCTTTTCATCAATGTATTTGAAGCACTGGTGAAGAGTGGAGGGGACGATATTGTGTTCATGGAGGAAAGGTCTTCCCAAGAGCAAGTTGTAAGATCCAACTAACTCGATCACGTAGAATGTGACACTCGTCCGAAAATTGCCTATTTGTATTTTTAGGCGAATTTTCCCCAGAGGTTCGCTCTTACCTTGATTGAACCCTAAAATGGTAGTGACTGTCTTGACTAGACGATGAACTAGAATCCGTAAGGCATCCAAGAGACTCTTAGGCATAATACTTAGAGCTGATCCTGGATCAATTAGAATACGGTCGACCTTCATCGTGTCAATGTACCCAGTGAAGTAGAGAGGGCGATCATGACGATTGTCCTCTAGAAGCATATCGTCATGGGTAAAAGTGATGTTTGGAATAATTTCCAAGACACTGTTGCAATGTAGGCAAGTCACTGGCTCTGCTTCCGGCTTCTTCAGATGAGTCAGGTAAGAGTCTGCTTGCAGTAAAGCTTCACTTAACGTTTCCCGAGTTTCCTTGGATAAACGTAAAAGTTCGAAGATGGACAACCTGGCTGGAGTGTTAGCAAGTTGAGCCAGAATGTCAAAATTATATGGCTTCTGCAATCCAGGAGAAAGAGACTTCTTGATTGGCTTGTCGAAGCGGGCAGGTTGCTTCCCTTTGTCGGCTGCTGTTGGTTTAGAGGGAAACGTCTCAGCAGGAGCATTTGAAGGTCCTTCGTTAGAAATGGGTGCTGGAGCTACAACCGGAGGGACATCAGGAGTTTCCTCAGGAGCTTCAGCGTAATCTTTCAGATATGTTTTTCCTAACCGGGTTCCGGCGAGAACTTTGACTTCAGGCTCAGGTTCAGGGTCTACCGAAACCATGTTGCAATCCTTCATCTGGTTCTTGGTTTTTTGGTGCTTGATGAGAGCTTCAGTCCAGAAATCGAGGCCAACACGGGATTGATTATGTCTCAAATTGAGGGCTAGAGGTGCTCGGAGTCCTTTGCCGGAGCTTAAACCAGGAGCAGTGGCTAGATCATAACCCATCTTCGCCATTAATTCACGAGATTGTGAACTATATAGATGAAACGCAAGTTTGTATCTGTCTTCGGATCGAGGTACAGTTTTTACCTCCGTAGCGGGTGACTTTCCTGCTAAGATGAAAGTAGAGGTTAGAGAAAGATTGGGTGTGATGTTAGAAGGGCATGACTTAGTCTTCCCAGGTTTCTTTTTAGACAGAGGAGCCTTCCGAGGAGAAGAGGAAGACGTCTCGAACTCCGTCACTAAATCGGGGTGGATCCACATAATCTCTCCCTTTTTAGTGGCGACGGGAACAAGTCCTTCATTCTGGGCTGGTGGAATATTCACAACTTCAAGGGTTGCTTTGGGGATAGGGACAATCCCACTTTCCACCAATAACGGAGGGAAGTCACCGAACTGCATCGAAATCACATTTGCTGTGACTGTCTTGTCTTTAGGTGTTAGTGTCACAGCTCCTGATTTGATCATTTCTTGGATCTTTCCTTTTAATACGAAGCAAGACCGGATTGTATGACCCAGCATTCTATGATATGGACAGTATTTCGGATGATCCGTCTTGTTGGCTTTATCAGGCTTCTTGATATCTGGCAGTTGTATCTTGTTACCTTTAAGTAAACATTCGAAGATGCCCTGAACATCGTCGTCGTCGAAAGAGTATTCTTCCTTCGGTCGAGGAGGTCTCTGCTGTTGATTTGTTGGAGCTGGGGTAGCTTGGGCAGACACTACCTCTTGATTGTTGCTCTGGAGATTGACTTCAAGAGTCTCTTTTCCTTTGCGATTGTTGGGTCGCGCACTATTGCTAGTACTTTGACTTGATTCTTTGGGAGTCATGTGTACCCCCAGACCTTTGAAAGTCTCAGTACTGACTTCGGCAGCTTTGGCACTGACGATGAAGGAAGGCCAATCTTGGAACTGAGTGGATCCTGTCCACATGCTGATGATTGGTAAGAGGTTCGACTTGCAAGTATCGATAGTGACAGCATCGGGAGTTCCGAGAGGCATTTTTATAGCTTCTCTTCTAAATCTTTCAATGAAGCTCTCAGTGCTTTCATTATTTTTCTGTTTGATTCTTATAAGGGCTGACATGGTCATGTCATTGATGCCTTCATAGAATCGTTCTAGATACATCTGTTTGAACTCGGCAAACGAAGTAATGCACCCATCAGGGAGACTTCGATACCATTCATAAGCGGTTCCTTTAAGACAACCAACGAATACCCGAGTGAGGACGGCATCGCTCGGTTGCAGCTGATCAGTCATTACCTCAAAGTGATTGATGAACTGACTTGGGGAGGTGGTCCCATCAAAGAAAGAGATGGTCGGAGGCTTGTATTTTAGGGGGTACGATATATCCTTCCATTGTATGGGGTAAGGCTGCTTGATACCTAATTTTTGTAAGCCGTCTTTTTGTTTGAACGCTTCGAATTGAGACCGAAGATTCTTCAACTCTTCAGTGACCGCTCCGGAAGATTGCGGTGTCGTTGCTTGTTGGGCATAATTGGGAGGAGGGACTGCAGTATATGTACCACCCCCAGCTCCGGACTGACTTAGAGTGGGCTGTACATGAACATTAGACTGTACCCCCGGAATAGTAGAAGGTTCCAGGTTTGGGGCAATAGGAGTATTTAATACCACTGGTGGTACTGTTTGTTGAACTTGCTGAGTTTGTTGCTGAGCTTGTATAAGAGTATGCATAGCAGTCAATGTATCCGCCATGGCTCGTAACTGTTGTTCCAAGGAAGAAATCCTTTGTTCATGAGCCTCAGTGCTAGTCGAAGGTTCGTGATTGCCATCTACCATATAAGTGGTAATCATTCGAGGTATCGACGATGAAACAGTTTGTTCCGAATCGTCGCTATGAGAGTCAGCATCTTTCCTGGGGCTATTCACGGGAGTTAATACTGGGAAGTTGGATTCTCCTAGGAAGTCCTCCGTGGACTCAGGATTATCACCTGGATGAGAAGAAGAAGAGACCCTGTTCGAAGCTCTGGTTCTGGATCTGGTGCCGAGGTAAACACCGTCTTCAGAATCTGGCATAGAATCAGATCGTATTCTACCCCCAGTATTTTTGGAGGTCATGTTGACGGAAGCATAAAGAGGTTCGTCCTCGTTCGGTATTGGTTCATGTTGAATCCGTTCGAAGACTGATCGTCTTTTCAGTGAACAACAACACTGGATCACGACCCGAGGTTGGAAGTTACAACAATACGCTTCATGACGAATATGAGCAATGTCAGAGACAGATGGAGTGTTGATTCTCCGCTTGTTTTGCAGATGTTCCTGGAGATTTGCGGAAACAGACTGGGAAGTGTTTGATGATAGTCTCTGTGTAGAAACTTGTCTTTTATTCTTCTGTCTTTTTGGTTCTTGAATGTATAAAGACCGATTGATCTGAGCGATATAGTTCTTAGCATATTGTGCATCAGGGTCTATTATACTTGTCCCAGTTTGATAAGGCTTCTTTATGCCGGAAGTAGAACCGAGACGATTCCGGTTAAGCTTGTTACGAAGGTCCATAGGAGGTACAACTTTGGTATCAGTCCTGGATACTTGCAATTTGCCTTTCTCGGATCGGAAAATTTTGAGAGAAGGAAGATGAACATTATTTCGACTGGGAGTTGGTAATAATCCATCTTTAGAGGAAGTAGCCAAAAGGCGTTTTCCTATGTTTGATCTAGTAAGAATACTAGTCAAATTAAGCCCAGAGGTAAAAACCTTAGGAGCAGAGGAGTTGACTAAAGAGTCGTTCTCCTTGGTTGGCACAAGATGTGCAAGCTGTGGGGGAATCATTTGTATATTCTGTGGAAGAGAACCACCAGCCTGGCCTTGAGAAATAGTCAAAGGACTGTATTGGTTGGCATACGCTGACTTCAGAGAATTCTTGTCATACGCTGTCTTTTGACTAGCGTATGGTTAGTCAATGACTGCCATACGCACAGAGTTATTAATGGCTAAAGAGCCGACTGCTGTCGTAGGAGTAGAAGAAGAAGAGACTTTGACATGTCCAGAGATGGCTTTCCTTGGACACGCTGACTTGGCTAAAGAACCCATTTTGTCAGCGTGACTAGGAGAAGCCACTGTTGCCTTTCCATGAGGATCCAAAATCCGACGGAGATGAATGATCTGATTCTTCCGATTCCTTCTCTTGGGATTCCGACACAAGTATTGGCAATTTTTATCGTTCTACTCTATCCGCTAATATGGTCTCTGCCAACGGTCCGCAAGAAAATGATGAAGATGAAGATGATTTTGAAATATCACCCGAATCGAAACAATGGGCTCAAAGATTAGACAACCAATGGGAATTCAGGTTCGAGCAAAGAGAACCTCCAACTGAAGATAAATTGATCCAAATTGATGTTGGTGAGGAGGGATCCCCCAAGCCAATATTCATCAGCAAAAGTCTTTCAGAAACAGATAAGCAAGACATGATCAAGCTTATTCATGATTACATCGATGTCTTCGCCTGGAGCTATGAGGATATGCCAGGACTAGATCCGAAGATCGCCACACACAAACTTAATATCATGCTGAATGCTAAACCGGTCAAACAACAACAGCGACAATTTCGTCCAGACATTATGGATGCAATTGAAGCTGAAGTTAACAAGCTTATGGCTTTCGAATTTATCCGAGAGGAACAACATCCTGAATGGGTGGCTAACATTGTTCCTGTCCTCAAAAAGACTGGCAAGATCCGAGTCTGTATAGACTTTCGCGATCTCAATGCGGCTTGTCCTAAGGACGAGTTCCCTCTTCCAATCACCGATGTCATGATCGATAACACGTGTGGTTTCGAACGAATGTCATTTATGGATGGGTATTCGGGGTATAACCAAATCAAAATGTTTCCAGACGACGAGAGACATACTTCCTTCAGAACGCCGATCGGTACATACTGTTACACAGTGATGCCGTTTGGTCTCAAAAATGCAGGAGCAACGTATCAGCGAGCAATGAGCACTATATTCCGCGAACATCTCTAGAAAACAGTCGAATGCTACGTTGATCATATTGCAGTCAAGAGTCGACAAAAGGAGGATCATATCCAAGATTTGAAGACTATCTTTGATTTAATGCGTCAACATCAACTTAAGATGAACCCTACTAAGTCCTTCCTGGGCGTCTCTAGTGGTAAATTTCTCGGCTTCGTCATTACCGCTAAAGGTATACACGTGGATCCCGAGAAGATCAAAGCCATCCAAGAGATGCGTCCTCCACGCACCTTAAAAGAGCTACGAGGATTTCAAGGAAGAATTGCTTATATCAGGAGATTCGTCTCTAACTTATCAGGACGCTGCAGACCATTCAACAAACTTCTGAAGAAAGGTGTGTCCTTCGTCTGGAACGAAGAATGTCAAAAAGTATTTGACGACATCAAACAGTACCTCATGAACCCTCCGGTTTTGGTACCTTCCGTCTCGGGAATACCATTCCTTCTATATGTTCGAGCCATGGATTATTCTCTCGGTGCATTGCTCGCCCAGAAAAACAAAGATGGCCATGAACAGGCTATTTATTACCTCAGTCGCATAATGACAGGTACTGAACCGCATTATTCTCCAATTGAGAAAGAATGCCTAGCATTAATGTTTGCCGTTCAGAAGACGCGACATTACATCATCGGTCAAACGATTCATGTCATTTCCAGAGTGAATCCCATCAGGATTATGATGAAGAAACCCGGTATTCTCAACTCCAGACTGGCAATTTGTTTTCCATAAATAAATTCTGTTTATTTATTGTGTTTCTGAGAAAATTACAACTGTAGAAATCTGATCTAGAAGACGATCACTTTATCCCTTGGACGATGCGATGAAGAAGGCTCGGACCTCGAAGAACTTGGACAGCAACTGGGCAATCTCTCTGTTCTCTCTGAATTGAATGTGGTGTCTGTTGAAGGTGGAGAAACTCTCTTTTATAGAGTTCTGGATAACTGCTTTGGGCATACGCTCAGTCAGTTAATTGACGTGTGTATAACTGCAGGGACGCATGGCGAGTTTTGGTGGAGACACGTTGAACTGCAGTTGAGAGTAGTGGAGTATATCCAGGAGAGATTGATGGCATGAATGCCACGTTGCATAACTTCTGAATGAGTGGGTAACCGAGTACAGGACACGTGAGAACGTGTGTTGACTGTACATCGTGTGTTGACTGTACATTTGAAGTCATTCTGAATGCATTTGCTTTGATACGCTGTCTTCTGGAGAAGTATGACTAGCATACGCTGTCTTGTTGAAGAGGAGTTGTATGGAGTCCATACGCTGCCTTTTGGAGACGTATGTCTTGCATACGCTGACTTGGATAGCAAGGAGTCATATGGAGTCTATACGCTCACTTGGGTGACAAAGAGTCGTATGGACTTCATACGCTGTCTTGATGAGGAGTCGTATGGAATACATACGCTGCCTTGATGAGGAGTCGTATGAAGTACATACGCTGCCTTGATGAGGAGTAGTATAAAGTCCATACGCTGCCTTGATGAGGAGTAGTATGAAGTCCATACGCTGTCTCACAAAATAAAGAGAAGTCGTATAGCTTTTGAATGAGCGTATAGCTTTTGAATGAGCGTATAGCTTTTGAGTGAGCGTATGGCCATAGATGTACTAAGCGTATGTGCATTTTTGACTTGGTCTTATGTCAGCGTGTCAGAATTTTTTACACCCTACATAAACTGGTAAGGACTTTCTGCAAACTATTTGTTTAATTTCTTCAATCTTTAAGATAGTGACCCTAACAATCAAGTAACCAACTTTCTCTAATCAAATAGAATAAAGTACTAAAAGGAGTTAATTAAATACTTAGTCCTTAAAAGAAGGATCATAATTTGCATTTTCATTTTGGTCTGAGATTACTTTCTGATGCAGGTATATATCCTAAGATAGTGACCTTAACAACCAAGTTCTCAACTTGCTCTAATTAAATATAATAAGGTACTAAAAGGGGTTCATCAAATACTTCGTCCTTAAAATAAGGATCATAAGATCACTTTCTGATGCAGGTATATTTATATATAAAGAGAGAGAGAGAGAGAGAGAGAGAGAGAGAGAGAGAGAGAGAGAGAGAGATAGTATTTCTTGCTCAAAAGACCATCCACAAACCATCTACAACTGATTTTTATTATTAAGGTTGGTAATACCAATGAAACTTCAAGACATAAAATGAATATTGCAAAGAGGTGCATACAGTCACTAAGTTGACGCTAAAGAATGGTGTTTTATGTTGACAATGAAGGCAGATAAACCAATTGTACTTGATTATATTTCTAGCTTGGGACCCCAACTCCAAAGATGAAGTTTAGCAAAGTTTTACTACAGAGCTTAAAAATGGTTTTTTCCTTATAAATATGAATCTATACAAGGCATCCATTTTGTTCTTATGTTTTAATTTATTCAAAACTGCATCAACAAACTTGCTAGTAAATAACTGTAAACATAAATGAAGCAACAGATGGCCACATAGAGAGGGAAACCTGGATGAATTGGAAGAAAATATGGGACTAACCACACCTCTAGGGGCAGTGGATTGTTGCCATACCAGTCAAAACTCCAAGTACCTGTAATTTTCAGACGAGTTGGGTTCTTAGATCCCTATAGAGCCTATTTTTTGTTGTTTATAGGAAAAAAAGATGGTTCTTTTACCGAGAGCCAAAATTTCCCCATAATGTTATAGAAGTTGCACTACCATGGTCTAGAATCCATTTTCTCCATTTCTCCATTGTGCCATCTCCACCTTCAGCTCCTTCACCAAGCAATCTCAAAGTAATATATGATAAAACTGAGCCAAACATGGTGATATGGCTCTCAATATGTAGACCTAGCCCCCATCCTCGTTCTGTAGTACATACCCGCCAATATATAAAATCTTGAGCGTAACGTTTGTTACGTTTCAGGAAAACCAAAAGAACAAAATGAAAACCCACAAGGTATATTGAGAATGAATCATATTTTTCATGCCTGATGATTGTAAAGATAACGAATAATCGTCGGCTGGTGTTCTGATGATAGAACAGTATTTAGTGCCCCGACAACATAGAGTGTTATAATCTGCACTAGGAAAAGACCAACATTTCCACAATCAGTTAGTGGCCCAACCAAATTTATGTATCAAATAACCATAAGCTTGAGATAGTGATCCTCTATGGAAATTACAGCAGGTGACAATGATCTGAATATTCCTTCCGAGATACTTAGTATTATTCAGCAACATTTCCATAATCAGTTAGTGGCCCAACCAAATTTAGTGCATATAATTCTGCAATACTAACTAGGAGTAGTGTGAACATCGATGTACAACAATCTACTTAATTCAAATCTAAATCAAATGATTGGCACATGCTACAAGCTTCTTGTTTTCTTGTCTTGGTTAAACTACAAAAAATGAGGCTTTTTTAGTAAATTGTTAAAAGTTTCAAGAATATAGGAAATAAGTGTCAATTTTACGGTATCAAGGATCCCACTGTTTCACTATACTCCAACCAGCACTAATCACTTAACTTGTCCAAGGGAATTGATAATTAGTTGGTCACTGATTAAACGGGAGCCTTATTTTAATACTGGTGCCCACTAAAATTATATCATGTTTACTAAAAATTTTTTTCTGTCGATTAGCCAGCTCTCTTTAGTTTATCATTAACAATTACTATTTCCAAATTATTGGTATACACACTTTAAGATATGGATAAACTATAATAACTATCATTTCAGTTGTAAGTACAGTCATGATATGGATAAACTGGTAAGGACTTTCTGCAAACTATTTGTTTGATTTCTTCAATCTTTAAGATAGTGACCCTAACAATCAAGTAACCAACTTTATCTAATCAAATGGAATAAAGTACTAAAAGGAGTTAATTAAATACTTAGTCCTTAAAAGAAGGATCATAATTTGTATTTGCATTTTGGTCTGAGATTACTTTCTGATGCAGGTATATATCCTAAGATAGTGACCCTAACAACCAAGTTCTCAACTTGCTCTAATTAAATAGAATAAGGTAATAAAAGGGGTTGATCAAATACTTCGTCCTTAAAAGAAGGATCATAAGATCACTTTCTGATGCAGGTATATATATATAAAGAGAGAGAGAGAGAGAGATAGATTATTTATTGCTCAAAAGACCATCCACAAAGCATCTACAACTAATTTTTATTATTAAGGTTGGTAATACCAATGAAACTTCAAGACATAAAATGAATATTTCAAAGAGGTGCATACATTCACTAAGTTGACGCTAAAGAATGGTGTTTTCTGTTGACAATGAAGGCAGATGAACCAATTGTACTTGATTATATTTCTAGCTTGGGACCCAACTCCAAAGATGAAGTTTAGCAAAGTTTTACTACAGAGCTTACAAATGATTTTTTCCCTTATAAATATGAATCTATATAAGGCATCCATTTTGTTCTTATGTTTTAATTTATTCAAAACTGCATCAGCAAACTTGCTAGTAAATAACTGTAAACATAAATGAAGCAACAGATGGCCACACAGCGAGGGAAACCTGGATGAATTGGAAGAAACTATGGGACTAACCACACCTCTAGAGGCAGTGGATTGTTGCCATACCAGTCAAAACTCCAAGTACATGCAATTGGCAGACGAGTTGGGTTCTTAGATCCTTATAGAGCCTATTTTTTGTTGTTTATAGGAAAAAAATGGTTCTTTTACTGAGAGCCAAAATTTCCCCCATGATGTTATAGAAGTTGCACTGCCATGGTCTAGAATCCATTTTCTCCCTTTCTCCATTGTGCCATCTCCACCTTCAGCTCCTTTACCATGCAATCTCAAAGTAACATATGATAAAACTAAGCCAAACATGGTGCTATGGCTCTCAATATGTAGACCTAGCCCCCATCCTCATTCTGCAGTACATACCCGCCAATATATAAAATCTTGAGCATAATGTTTGTTACGTTTCAGGAAAACCAAAAGAACAAAATGAAAATCCACAAGGTATATTAAGAATGAATCATATTTTTTATGCCTGATGATTGTAAAGATAACGAATAACCGTCGGCTGGTGTTCTGATGATAGAACAGTATTTAGTGCCCCGACAATATAGAGTGTTATAATCTGCACTAGGGAAAGACCAACATTTCCACAATCAGTTAGTGGCCCAACCAAATTTATGTATCAAATAACCATAAGCTTGAGATAGTGATCCTCTATGGAAATTACAGCTGGTGACAATGATCTGAATATTCCTTCCGAGATACTTAGTATTATTTAGCAACATTTCCCTAATCAGTTAGTGGCCCAACCAAATTTAGTGCATATAATTCTGCAATACTAACTAGGAGTAGTGTGAACATCGGTGTACAACAATCTACTTAATTCAAATCTGAATCAAATGATTGGCACATGCTACAAGCTTATTGTTTTCTTGTCTTGGTTAAACTACAAAAAATGAGGCTTTTTCAGTAAATTGTTAAAAGTTTCAAGAATATAGGAAATAAGTGCTAATTTTACGATATCAAGGATCCCAACACCTACCTATAGTTAGAAACTAGAAGAAAGAGGTCAAGCCCCTCCCTCCCCAAACCTCTGCTATTACTCGAAATTCAACTCATATTCCTCCATCAAGCCTTAGTTGGGAAACAAAAACCTAAATATTTGACAAAATTTCCAATTTAAGGGCTTTTAACAATCAACAAATCTTCTTAAAGCCTTAAATTACAAAACTACAAGATCTAGCATCAAAGTTAAACAAATTATTCAAAAATCTAAGGTTATGGTTCTCCGTTCGAACCTCCATATGAGTGAGGAGAATCTTGCAGTGGCCCTAACATGCTGCTTCCCATCCCGAGCCTCTCGACGATGGTAGGGACCAGGTCGATGAAGTGTTGAGGTGCTCGCCCAAGAGCACGACGGTTGAGGAAAGCGCCTACAGCACCCCTTCGGAGACCCGGAAGATACCGTCTCTAAGAAGATCCATGGAGGCGTTGATGAGGGAGTTGACCTCGAAGGAACCGCGGTTCTGGTGGAGGACTTGAGGAAGTGGTAGAGGCCCTCGACGCCGGCCCATCCGCTCCTTCCTGTCCTTCGTCCATGCCATATCAAACCCTTCCCCAATTGTTGGAGAAGAAAATAAAATTAGGGTTACAATGTCAGGTTCTGGCGATAGTAGGGGTGGATCAGAGGGGATAGAGGCAGGGAGAGAGAGAGAGAGAATGAAAAAATTAGAAAGAGCTCTTTAGGGCTCGAAGAGTGTTGGGATGGGAATGAACATTTGGAGGAACTTTTGATTTCAACACCTTCTACATCACGTGAAAAATAAGTGATAAAGAAGAAAGGAGGTTTAGAATTTGAAGGATGGAAATTATAGGGGTTTATGAGGGAATGAAAAATTATTAGAGGGAAAGGGAAATATTGATCCCACATCGAAAAGTTAATATTTTTCGATAAAATTTCGGTTAAATTTTTGACGTTTAATAAAAACTTCGAGAAAAAACGTCGAAAAGTTAATATTTTTTCAACATTTAATGAAAAGGTCGGTATTTGCTTACTTAAGCCAACTTGAACATAAACATCAAAAAAAAATGTAGGTAATCCTCGACGTTTAAAAGCAAACAGTGGTATTTTTTAACGTTTATTGTAGAACGTCGTTACATCATACCTAAGCCTACTTTACCATAAACGTCGAGGAAAAAAATCGGCAAAGCCCTATTTTCTTGTAGTGATAGGAAGCCCTCAAATAAGAATCATATTACACCTAAAATAGTCCATCAATATCCTACTTTAGATAATAATAGGATTTCCTTAAATACGAATCCTATTATATCTAAAATAGCACAACACCCACTACCAAAATTTGTCGATTTAGCGACGGCCAGATCCGTCGCCCGTCCGACGGGAATTTCTATTAGCGACCGATCACTGACGGGTCTTGGCCAAAAAAATCCGTCGGCAATCAGCTCGTCGCTAATAATGGTCCGTCGTTACGTAGTCGTCAAGCGACGGAATAGCGACGACATTTTTACTTCACAATACGAAGCATTAGCGACTACCTTCCGACCGACTTTCGTCCATTTCAAGTATTAAATACTGAACTGTGTGGACAATAGCGACATAACGGTCCGTCAGTAAACCGTCGTAATAGCGTATCAGAGTGTATCGTTTCGTCGCTATTCCATCGATCGCCGTTGATAACAAAGGACGAAGTAGCGACGGTAAGCTGAAGGATTATCCGTCGACCGTGTTCTAGAAATTCTTGGTATTTCCAGAACCATGGCGACGGAAAGGTCGTCGCTATTCCGTCGAACTATATACCATCAGAACTTTGCCGACGGATATTCCGTCGACCATCCGTCGCTACCTGGAAACATTTTCAAATCTCCAGTTAGCGACGGATTTGTCGTCGAACAGTAGTCGAAAACTGGAAATATCCGTCGCTAACCGGTTACTAGTCCGTCGCTAACTGAGAATTTATTGAAAAAAATTACAATGCTTTCCCTGTTCGTAAAAATATGCATAAACCAAACCAATATATAATGCACACCAATTATCCAACAATCACATAGACCAAATATATAATGCACACCAATTATCCAAGAATCACATAGACCAAATATGCACATACGAATTTAATGCACACCAATTATCCATGAATCATATAGACTAAAATTTGTTAATATAAAATAGACATCAATTATCCTGAAGAGTAACCTAATATCCGTCGTTATAATCCGATCATAGCACAAATATTCTAAAATTCCCATAAATATTCCAAAATTCCCACAAATATTCCAAAATTTCCACAAATATTCCAAAACACATAGGAAAATTGACTTTGGCCTCAGCAAAGACCGCAAGTCAGACGATGAATCCTCACAGCCAGGGATCATAGTTGCGTTGAGGCATGTACTATTCTATCAGCCACTTTGCATACGAAGGCTCAATCTGGTTGAGGTCTTCTGTAGGGACAGGAGGGTCGGTCCCGATGCTACTACTCTCTGACGGTGGCTCCTCCTAAACTTCAAGCTTGGGAGCAATCTCTTCCCTGATGGTCATCGGTTCTTCCTTGACCTCGACCTTTGGTAACACCTCCTCTTTAACAGTCACCGGCTCTTGTTTGACGACGGGGACTTCCTCCGTGTCGACCTCCAAGGGTTTCTTGCCTCAGCCCCTTCCTCGACTAGCAGCACCACCTCGGCGAGTCCTAGGAGCCATCTCTCTGACAACAAAAATTTTCATATAGGGAAAAGAAATTTACTCAAATTATAAAAGTTGTGACGTTGGTTTTTTGCGTTCATCATCATTAGAGGGAGCAGCACTGGAAAAGTTGCGACGTTGGTAGCATGAGAGAGTAAAAATTTGTAACACAAGACTAACAGAATTACTATGTAATCATGTACTCACCAATAACCGGATGTAACTGGAGTCGTTGGGCCTATCGTGCAGTAATTGGTGGATTCGCTGGTATAGGCCGGATGTACTTAGTATCTAGTGTATCAGATTAGTATCGGTCTATCGGTTTGGTATAGGACATATCAGATTGGTATTGGCCTTAATAAATTGGTATCGTCCTATATCCGATATGTACATGTATCGGCCGTATAGCTAGGATTCATATTGGCCTTATCGATTTGGTATCAGTCATATCCTATAGGTATCGGCCGTGTTGGATTAGTATAGACCTTTTCGGATTAGTATCATAGAAGGTTTAGTAACAACTGTACTTAGATTTCTCTCTTCTCGAGCTAGAATACTATTGCAAGAGAGTCACCAGATCGTGATTGGCCAGTTACAGTAACATACATGCTTCCTTTTCCATTAGGAAAAGCGAGATTGAAAATGAAGTATGTATATTCTGTAACTGACCAGCTACGCTCTCGTGACTCTCTTGCAATGGTAATCTAGCTCTAGAAGAGAGAAATCCAAGTACAGTTGTTACTAAACCTTCCACGATACTAATCCGAAATGGTATATAATAATCCAACACGGTCGATACCTATCGGATATGACCGATACCAAATCGATAAGGCCAATATGAATCCTAGCTATACGGCCGATACATATCGGATAGGACGATACCAATTCGCTAAGACCAATACCAACCGATACGGCCCATACCAAAATGATAGATCGATACTAATCCGATACGATCAATACTTATAAGTACCTACGGTCTAGGAGGTTGATCCGCTAGTACATCCTTGTACGATCAACGAAGTAACGATCCATTTCAATTTGGATATGAAAATCTGTATCGTAAGACAAACTAAACATAATCAGTTCTATTTCACATGCTTAATTGCCAAGTATGGGAACGAATGGCTCAAAACACAACCCAAAATTCATTCTAGCATACATTAGTGTGAATCATCTATGTTCTGTACATATGGTGTAGTATATGTTCTAATCGTATCTAGTATCTGAGGAATGTAACAGAATCAAGATGAACTCACATAATGTAATACTAAGACATCATCTACTACTATATAAGATATAGTGATAGGTTGTCATATCATCATTGCCGAGGGATGAGGGTCGGAGGACAAATACCGCTCGAGTGAGCCAAAGGCATGCAGCTACTTCCCTCCCTCCATTCACCCTCTTCCTCTCTCATGCTATCAACGTCACAACTTTTCCACCTCAAGTTCTGATCAAGCATCTTCATTCTCCTCTCCTCCACCATGGCTCTGAACCCATCTGCTCCTCCCTACTTCCCTTCTTTTTATTTGACTCTCTCAGCCACATATGATATCCACCTCAAGTGTAGAGTCGGGGGAGAAGAAGTAGACAGAAACAGGAGGGGGAAGCAGCACAACCGACGGCATGACCCGGAGGAAGTACATAAGTTTTCTTGAACATCCGTAGGAGAACTATAAGGATATATCTTTTAACAACATATCACCTTGTCAAAGACCCTTAATGTGACAACCATGTTACCGCAGTGTCGGAAGACTAATATGTCATGATTTTCTAAGCCGTGTGTTTTGACATAATCCTCCAAACTCTTTCCTGCTATGTAGTAATGCAAGATTACTACATAGGAGGAAAGAGTTGGGAGGATTATGTCAAAACACACGGCTTAAAAAATTATAACATGTTAGTCTTCCGACACCGTGGTAACATGATATTCACATTAAGGGTCTTTGACAAGGTGACATGTTATGAAAAGATATATCCTTATAGTTCTCCTACGGATGTTGAAGAAAACATTTGTACTTCCTCCGGGTTATGCCGTCGGCTGTGCTGCTTCCCCCTCCTCTGCCTGCCCACTTCTTCTCTCCCGACTCTACACTTGAGGTGGATATCATATGTGGCTGAGAGAGTCAAATAAGAAAAAGGAAAGTAGGGAGTAGCAGATGGGTCCAGAGCCATGGTAGATGAGAGGAGAAGGAAGATGCTTGATCAGAACGGATGGCTCAGAACACAACCCAAAATTCATTCTAGCATATATTAGTGTGAATCATCTATGTTCTGTACATATGGTGTAATATATGTTCTTATCGTATCTAGTATCTGAAGAATGTAACAGAATCAAGATGAACTCACATAATGTAATACTAAGACATCATCTACTACTATATAAGATATAGTGATAGGTTGTCATATCATCATTGCCGAGGGATGAGGGTCGGAGGACAGTCAACTTTATCTACGGCTACATAGTTTCTGCCTCGCCAGTCGAATGGCTGCAGGGACTATGTCCTGATCACCATGTCGTACCGTAGATTAATGCAAATGGAGCTGGAGCCAAAATACAGAAACCAAAATACAAAATACAGAATCCAATCCCTGGGTTCGCCGAAAATACTAAACACAGTTCTAATTCATATGTATTTTAAGTGTGAGAACGGATGGCTCAGAACACAACCCAACCGGAGAGGATACTCTGAGAGATCCATCTGAGTAGGATGTATACTCTGAGAGATCACCTTTACAAGAATGATATCAGTAGTGAAATTGAGTGTTGGAGGAGATATTATCAGAGTATACGTCCTACTCAGATGGGTCTCTCACCGTTACTATTTTTTTCTGACAGCATGGTGGATGTGCTCCTTCAACAGATTCTTGCTCCGAGCCAAAACTTTGCCCCAGAGCTCAAGTGGACATCCTTCGTGTAGAGCTCGAGTGAGAGGTTCCTGACAGCATGGTGGTCTCCTTTGTCAAAGTATCCGTGCTCGTCCCACAACCAATGTGGGATGAGCACGGATACTTTGACAAAGGAGACCACCATGCTGTCAGGAACCTCTCACTCAAGCTCTACACGAAGGATGTCCACTTGATCTCTGGGGCAAAGTTTTGGCTCGGAGCAAGAATCTGTTGAGGGAGCACATCCGTCATGCCGTCAGAAAAAAATATTAACGGTGAGAGACCCATCTGAGTAGGACGTATACTCTGATAATATCTCCTCCAACACTCAATCCCACTACTGATATCATTCTTGTAAAGGTGATCTCTCAGAGTATATGTCATACTCAGATGGATCTCTCAGAGTATCCTCTCTGGTTGGTTGTCGTATCATCATTGCCGAGGGATGAGGGTCGTAGGACAGTCAACTTCATCTACGGATACATAGTTTTTGCCTCGCCAGTCGAATGGCTGCAGGGACTATGTCCTGATCACCATGTCATAGTCCAATACAATCCAGAGATTGACACAGTACTAATTCATATATGTAGTCCAATACAAATAGTCTAATACAAAAATAACCCAATACAAATAGTCCAATACAAATAAGTACTAATAGCTAATGAGACCCACGCATCTCACGCAAACGCTCAGTGATACGATCACGCAACCACCGCAAAAAAGCGGGATCTTTGGCGTAAGGAGAGATGTAGTCCCTTGCAAGTGCTGCATGAATAGAACTCCCGGTCTCACTAGCTACCGGTGTTGGACGAATAGAACTCCCGGTCTCACTAGCAACCGGTGCCACTTCTTCCTTAACTGTAGGAGGAGCCACCTCAGCATTCTCTGTTTCCCTCAAACGACGTGCCGCTCCTCGGGTCATGGATGCCATCTAGTAAGATCGATAGTCACAAATAATATAATTATAACATAAGCAAGCTAACTAAAAGAACCATCATATAATTTGAGTACATTTTCGAAAGTAGATAAAGTACAAAAAATTTGATTTTTTGCCAAGTGTGAGAACGGATGGCTCAGAACGCAACCCAAGATTCATTCTAGCATACATTAGTGTGAATCATCTATGTTATGTATATATGGTGTAGTATATGTTCTTATCGTATCTAGTATCTGAAGAATATAACAGAATCAAGATGAACGCACATAATGTAATACTAAGACATCATCTACTACTATATAAGATATAGTGATAGGTTGTCGTATCATCATTGCCGAGGGATGAGGGTCGGAGGACAGTCAACATTATCTACGGCTACATAGTTTCTGCCTCGCCAGTCGAATGGCTGCAGGGACTATGTCCTGATCACCATGTCGTACCGTAGATTAATGCAAATGGAGCTGGAGCTGGAGCCAAATACAGTACTACTTCACCATGTCGTACCATTTTACTCTCTCACTCTCTCTCCTCCCTCCCTCCGGCGCTCTCACTCTCTCCGGCGCTCTCACACTACTAATTCCTATGTATTTTAAGTGTGAGAACGGATGGCTCAGAACACAACCCAAAATTCATTCTAGCATACATTAGTGTGAATCATCTATGTTCTGTATATATGGTGTAGTATATGTTCTTATCGTATCTAGTATCTGAAGGATATAACAGAATCAAGATGAACTCACATAATGTAATACTAAGACATCATCTAATACTATATAAGATATAGTGATAGGTTGTCGTATCATCATTGCCGAGGGATGAGGGTCGGAGACTCCTCGTCCTCAAGCGTCTAGCGACCGTCCTCAAGCATCTAGCCGATTTCGGAGACTCCTCGTCATTGCTGCCATTCTCTTCAACGGACACCTCCATCTTCGGCACATCGAAGCCACCGCCACCGACGACCGAGTCGCTGTCCTTGGTATGAGCTTCTTGATTCTCGGTGGAGGCATTGCTGCTGAGAGAGACCCTTGGCCCCTGGAGGCTGGGCTCCGGGTACTCCCCCTTGAACATTAATATTCAAGGGCCGAGGGTCTTTCTTAGCAGTAATGCCTCCGCCGAGAATCAAGAAGCTCATACCAAGGACAGCGACTCGATCGTCGGTGGCGGCGGCTTCGATGTGCCGAAGATGGAGGTGTCCGGTGAAGAGAATGGCAGCAATGATGAGGAGTCTCCAAAACCGGCTAGACGCTTGAGGACGAGGATGCAGTCCGGGAAGCAGGAAAGGGTTTCTTACGCAAAGTATTTCGATGATGAGGAGGAGAACTCCGATGACTCCAAGGAGGAGGAGGATGAGGAGGAAGAAGACTCGGAGAAGGAGTCGAATGAGTCGGCGGTGATAGCAGATGATTGCAAGACAAGGAGCGAAAAGACAGGCGAAGAAGAGGACGATACGAGTCGAAGGGAAGATTCGAGTGACAATGTAGGCACCGAGAACGGATCGCTCAGAACACAACCCAAAATTCATTCTAGCATACATTAGTATGAATCATCTATGTTTTGTACATATGGTGTAGTATATGTTCTTATCGTATCTAGTATCTGAAGGATATAACAGAATCAAGATGAAATCACATAATGTAATACTAAGACATCATCTACTACTATATAAGATATAGTGATAGGTTGTCGTATCATCATTACCGAGGGATGAGGGTCGGAGGACAGTCAACTTTATCTACGGCTACATAGTTTCTGCCTCGCCAGTCGAATGGCTGCAGGGACTATGTCCTGATTACCATGTCGTACCGTAGATTAATGCAAATGGAGCTGGAAATATCCATCGCTAACCGGTCACTAGTCCGTCGCTAACTGAGATTGTCATATACATATATGTATATCACAGCTAGATGTATAGATATATACATCTATATAGAAGCACACAACTGATACACTCTAAGGGTCGGTTTTCCAGGAAAAATTTCACTTATTCAGTGACTTTGGTGAAGCGAATGTCCCAAGGATATTCTTAACAACGAAGGCAGATGAAGAACTCGCACTATCCTTGAGACAGTGAACATATACACCATGAACCCAAACCCCATATTCACATTTACTAATCCAAATACCACCAAACTAATGGATAACACCCAATATGGATAACATATTATTTAGCCAATATATAAACTCAGATGAATTTGAGAAGCAAAGCCCCCCACAGCCCCCGCCCAAAGCCCGCCGCCCTAAGCCCGCCGTCCAGTAGTTCGATTGCATATATATATGAAGAGTGCTTATGGCTGTGCGTCGGTTGCATATACCCCCGACGCCCCCGCCCCAAGCCAGCCGCCCAGCCCCCGGCGCCCCCGCCCCAAGCCCGCCGCCCAGCCCCCGACGCCCCCACCCCAAGCCAGCTGCCCTGCCCCCGACGCCCCCGCCCCAAGCCCGCCGCCCAGCTACCGACGCCCCCGTCCCAAGTCAGCCGCCCAGCCCCCGACGCCCCCGCCCCAAGCCCGCCGTCCAGCCCCCGACGCCCCGCCCCAAGCCCACCGCCCAGTCCCCGACCTAAGCCAGCCGCCCAGCCCCCGACTCCCCCGCCCCAAGCCTGCCGCCCAGCCCCCGACGCCCCCGTCCCAAGCCCGCCGCCCAGCCTCCGACGCCCCCGCCCCAAGCCCACCGCCTCCGCTGCGCCTACGACACCGTGAGAGAGAGAGAGAGAGAGAAAGAGGGGGGATTACCTTCGGGAGAGAGAGAGGAGAGGACGTCGACGCCGACGCCGATCACCGAAGCCGCGGGAGAGGGAGAGAGAGAGAGAGAGGAGAGGAGTGAATTTGGAGGGAATGCGAAAAGTTCCCCCTGCCGTTTTATTTTAAGTCTGGAACATATATTTAGTGACGGACTAGCGACGGCTCTTAGTCCGTCGCCCGTTAGTATCTATTTTTGATACTTGCCGACTGAATATCCGTCGCTACGTAGTCGACGATATGTCCCGCCAATTCTCCACACAATTCCAGTCAAATAATCGACTGCATAGCGACGACTGACTATCCGTCGCTATATCTCCGATAACCTAGCGACGGATGTGCGACCTTTCCTCTCCCTAAAATTAAAATAAAAAATGTAACGGCTTGTCGTCGGTAATCCGTCGACGAGCTGCCACAAAGCCGTCGCTAATGCCGACTGAAAATTTTTGTCGCTAATTGTCGATCGCTAATTTACTGTATTTTGGTAGTGACCTATTTTGGACATCCAAATCTAATCTAATCAAATATTTAATTAGATTTGGATTCCACAAATATGTTGTTACCAAATCCAGACATGACTCCAATAATCTCTCCCTCCAGTCTGATAAGAGGGTATTGACCTCATTGGTCCTCAACTGGACTCCATGCATGTCATCCCACGACATAATACCTGCTCCCCCATGCCACTGATCTCCGATCCCGTGAGTTGCTTTGCATCTTCCTTCGTCTCCAGTACCTCGACCGTCACATCGACACTAGCTGCCATGTGTAGCACCTTCTGCACCTCTGAGATCAAGCCGATATCAATGACACAACCAAGAACGAAGTCTCTGACAATCAGCCTCACCGTAAGTCTTGGCTGTCTGTCCCCAACTTCTGTCTTCCATCGGAACGTGCTACCGTTCCGTTGAGCTTCTTCACCCTTGGCTGGCCCAACCAAGCGAACAGTGCAGTTCTTCTAAGATTTGAACTCCTGAACCTACCCATCTTCGTGTCCGAACTTGAAGCTCCCCTGTACACATGCATCTTCGAGGAGAACATCACATACTGTGTATGTCGTCGATGACCCATAGCTCCCCCTCAACTGTGCGAATGATGACTCTCCCATCTCAGATTGAGTTTGCTGCAAACCTTGATCTTTTCCCTAGCTTTGAACTGCTGAAACCGATGTCGCTCCATGAAGTTTTAGCAAACTACTTGTCGCCAAAATTGGATCCGTAGAGCAACCCTCACCTAGAGACCGACTAGCTGTTATAGGACCGACAGACTGACCCTCAATCTTTGACTCATTACCATCGTCGATTTGTCTCGATGAATCGAATACTCTGTATCCCTTAAAGCATCTAGTAGTCCTTCCTCACCATGTTTTCGACGATCCACCTCCCGTCGAACACCCCTCGAGCCTCCATTCGGTGTCTGTGGCCTGCCTGTACGGCTCAGCGGCTTAAGCTTGTACATGCCACAACAAAAATCTTTTCAAGCCAGCTGATAGGAACCCTTCGTAATCATCCAATATTTGTCCCCAAACAGACTGCGACAACCCTCATCTGCCAGCCTTTCTACCGAAACCAAGTTATAGCGCAAACTCGGTACATGTCACACACCCCTGAGGACGAACTTCTAACCAAACTTCGTCAAGTGCACATCACCGATGCCTACAACTGCAGCCGTCCCCTTGTTGCCCATCTTCACTTGTCCAAATTTGATGTCGCGATATGACGTGAAGATCCTCTTTTGGGAGTGGTATGATACGACGCTTCCGTGTCCATGTCCCAGTCATTGTCATAACACATGCCACAAGGTTTCTTTACGTCGATCGCTACGATGATGATATCTTCCATTGTCGTGAGATCCTCCTGATCGTCCTAGCCTTTGGTCTTCTTAGCTCTGAGCTTCATACAGTTCCTCTTGATATGACCCCTTTTGCCATAGTGATAGTAGCCCTACTTGCGGTCCACATTCGCAAGATTCTGAGAACTCTTCCCTGTCCTCGCTTGTGACTTAGATATTTCCTTCCCGTATGAAGCCACCAGTGCGGACTCCTACGACAATTCTGCTAGCTTGTGCCGGACCTCCTCTTTCAACAAGCTACTTTTGACTGCTTCTATCTTAACAACTCCATCAGGCATGGAGTTGCTCACCGACACCACCAACGTCTCCTAGCTTTTCGGCAGAGAACTCAAGAGCAATAGGGCCTGAAGCTCATCATCAATCACCATCTTCATCGCAAACAGCTAATTGATTATACCCTGAACCTCGTTCAGATGTTGTGCCACTGAGGCACCCTCCGTGTACTTCGAGTTGGCGAATAAGAAACGCCTTGTTGCCAGTTGTCTTCCTTTGGTACAACGAATGCAGCTTCTCCTATAATGCTTTTGTTGAACTCTTCATAGACACGTGGTGAAACACCGAGTCGTCCAGCCATTGGCGGATGAATCCAATGGCCTTCCGATCCAGTCATTTTTAGTCTTCAGCAGCTTTGTCCGATGGCTTTGCATTGTCACCCTCCAATAGACCATGCAAGTCCTTACAGCAGAGTAGATCCTCCATCCTTGGCTTCCAAATCACCCAGTTCTCTTCTGTGAGGGTAATCATACGAGTATTCATCTGCTCCGTAGACATGGTTGCCAGAACCCCCAAAGCTCTGATAACAAATGTTGGACGCGTACGAAAATGTTTGCCAACCCACCTGATCAAAACCAACTCTCGCTAACGGACACTAAACACAAGATGAAGACAAGTATATGGCGGTGACGTATGTCACCTAGACAAATCCCAACCTTTAATAACTCAGATAAAATTACAAGATTGACAAAACTCACATTGAACCATTTGTCCTAATAGGTTCAACCCCGTCACCACTTTCAAGAAGAAAAATAGAAGATTACAATTAAGATGACTCACCAACCCATATCAATCTCTCTAATTGAAGTTGACGACTCCTCGATTAGATTTTCTTCTTCCTTCTATCTTGGATGGCGAAGTCCTAAGAGCAAAGTACGTACTTTTTCTTAGATTTTCTTGTGGACGAGTACCCCGAATCTCTACTTTTGTGTTGTGCTTTGTACCTCCACCCTCACCCCATATATATATAGGATGAGAAAAATCCTATTTTAGGTCATAATATGATTTCTTAAATAGGAAGCCCTCAAATAAGAATCATATTATACCTAAAATAGCCCATCAATATCATATTTTAGATCATAATAGGATTTTCTCAAATAAGAATCATATTATATCTAAAATAGCACAACACCTATTATGAATATCCAAATTTAATTTAATTAAATATTAATTAAATTTGTATTCCACAAATATGTTGTAACCAAATTCAGACTGGACTCCAACAGTTAATGAGAAGAGAGATAATCTCCTTGGCTAGACGGACGGTCTCGGAATCGAACCACAAAAAAGTGTTGATGTTTGTAAAAGTTGAAGGCAGTGGGCCCAAATGGCATGCAACACACCGTGTACAATGTTCTGTATGTTACATCGTACTTCGCAAATATATATATATATATAACAATCATCAGTACCAACAACCTCCAACAGTAATGCATGGATAATATATATATATATATATATATATATATATATATATATATATATATAACAATCATCAGTACCAACAACCTCCAACAGTAATGCATGGATAAATATCTAAAACCAGCATGAAGAACAACATGCATGCTTCAGGTAAACGGACAAAAAATAGTAGTCACCTAATTGTATTTTTTGACCGTTCAGATTAGATCTAATATAAACTGTCAAAAAATACAATCCAACAACTATTATTTCGAAATATATGCGGAAACACTTAATAACATAAATTCTGATCTCTCCTCATATATATAATAGAAAAATGGAATTCTGGTCCCTCCTCATATATATAATGGGCTAAAAAATGTGGTGTCCTGAAAAAATTATGGTCCGAGAGACGTTTGTCCCACTTGCAGGGCCGGCCCCACGGTTTGGGTTGCCTTAGCCGGAGCTAATTTTTGTTGCCCTTTACCCTTATTGAAAGATAAATGTTTAATTTGGATTTTTGTTGGACCGGTCATAAGAAAACTAAATGGCCTAGGGGGTTGCCCTATGGAGAGGGGTTGCCCAAGCCCGAAGTCTTGTCAGGCTTACCCCAGGGCCGGCCCTGCCCACTTGCCCTGGGTTAAGGTCGTCCTTGCTGCTCAATGTACCACTACTTTCCTATCTGGTTCTTCCTTCCACTTACTCTCAATTATCCCGTATTCATCTTGTCCTGTGGAAACCCTTAATCTACACAATCATACAGAATATGTTATAGATTGAAGATTTCTAAAAAAAATCTTGATCTGCTCCAAGATTGGAAACAATATATAGATGACTTAATTTTCTTATTTAAAACCAATAGTGCAAGAAGATGGAGTGACGGTTACAACACGAAGAAAATACCATCGAGAAGGATTAATGGGTCTAAAATCACACAGTTTCATTGAAATTATGTTTGTTTTTGTTTTGTTTTAGTTAACGATTGTTATATATGGGTCGGGCCCTTTCGAGAGAAGGGAATCATGTATCATAAAGATGATGAACTTAAACAGAATATGATTCGGACTTCTTGCAGAGTGAAACCATGCAGTATCAGATAAGATAGACCTTTTGAATTAGAGTAATACTTTTTTCGAATAAGCTAATTCTCGGAGAGGGCTAGAGCATTTGATAACCATGCAGTACCAGGTACGAGATAAATCTTTGAAGAGCAAGGCTTTTTTCACTAAGCATTTCCGAAGAACGAGATAGTTCAACTTTTCTCGGAGAGAACTAGGACATTCGATCCCACCAGTGTTAGCGCTACTCCACTCGGTCACTTTTCCAATCGAAAAGCATATTTCGTTCTCAAAACATATCTGAGTATAGAAAATGGTAAGTCAAAAGAGAGTCGAGGAACCCAAATATGACCTACTACTTTCTCTTCACTTCTTATTTGAAATCCGAAAAAACGTGAGACCACAAAACCAACCAACTTAACGTGTTAACCTTTTTCACACATATCATCAAACCTTCTGACTTTAGATTCAAAAATGAATTACACATTTTCATTGAAATTATTTATGTTTTTGTTTTGGTTAAGGATTGTTATGTGCTACCTTTATAGCTTTTGTTAGGACATTGTTTTTGGTGATAATTTTTTTTTTTTTTTGTGTTAAGATACCATCTTTTGTTTATGTTGGGTTGAGCCCATGTGGGAACTTGTATTTTGTTATGATTGTTTTGAGATTGTAAAAGCTTTTGTTATCAACGAAAGTATTAAACTATTTTCTCATGTCTACAAGGAGTTTGTCACAGCCTTCAAATTGCAAATCATCATTATAAAAATGAATGTTTGTGTTACAAAATTACTAATATGTGATGCTCTTGATTTTATAAATGTGTTGTCATAATATAAATAAGTGTCATATTGACTTAGTTTATGTGATCTGCGAAATATATTATGGGCTACCACCATAAATAAAATAATATGTGATTTATGCAGAAAATATGGTTAATATTTTGTAAATTTGGAATTGTGTGAGACAAAATACTATTTCAATCCCTATATTATTGGGGTAGCGTGTGTACCATCACTACTGGATTGAAGAGATCCATCACTAATCACTTATATTTCGACCTTAATAAAATATAGCGAGGGATCAACGACGAAAAGCGGCCATTAGGATTCACCATTCTTGATAACCACTTTCTATCGCTGGTGCAGCACCAACAATATGGACTTCGTGACAGATGGTCGTCAACCATATAATGGTGCGCTTTGATGACTTAGCGATGACTTCTTAGCAGCGAAATAGTTAGTGACAAACCAATGAATGCTTTAATGACTCAGTTTTTCACGACTAGGGACGCAATAACATCCTAGCAAAATTTAATGACGGACTAGCGACTTAATCTCTGATATATATGCTTTTGACATTCATGATACCTAATTAGCAAAGTATATGCGACCAAACTTTTGGCGCTCATCTATCGTCATCTATATATAGTTTGTTGTACGTCCATCGCTAAATTGCTTAAAAATAATAATTAAAAACTAGATTGAACTTATATAACAACGAGATATGATACTAGATAAACATAAAAAAGCATATAGAATGAAATGCAGTACATAATGAATATATATATATATATATATATATATATATATATATATATATATATATATATATATATATATATATATATATAGCAAATGACCTCTAGCCTAGTGGTTAAGAGAGATGCATGCGGCCCAAGTGGTCGCGAGTTCGAGCCTCAGTGGAGGCGAGTTCGCCACAAGTACCCATTGCTTCAAAAAAAAAAAAAAAAAAAAAAAAAAATATATATATATATATATATATATATATATATATATATATATATATATATATATGCAGATGACCTCTAGCCTAGTGGTTAAGAGAGATGCATGCGGCCCGAGTGGTCAGGAGTTCGAATTCCAGTGGGAGCGATTCCAGAAACAATTTACCTGGTTCCAAAATATATATATATATATATATATATATATATATATATATATATATATATATATATATATATATATGAAAATTCTTTAATACATCTCATGTAAAAATTTGTATAGATACATTTCAAATCTGAATCATTGATGTTGATCCAATGGTACAAATTAAAGCCGAAGTCAAAGTAACAGGTAAAGTGAAAGTCAAAGTAAATATCTTTCACAATTTTCAATGCATTTTCAATACAATATATATATATATATATATATCAAAGTCAAAGTAAACACCTTTCACAATACATGGGACGTATCAATACATCCCAAACAATTGCATTGAAAATGCATTGGAAATTGTGATAGGTGTTTACTTTGAGTATGATACTTAGAGAATTTTGTAAGGAGATTTTTTTTGATACTTAGTACTGTTACCTGAGAGAGAAGAGAGGAACTTTATATCGGTGCGCTTAGTAACTGCTCGGTGAACGTTCATGACTTGGGAAAAACCGTCACCTGGTCACACGATCGGCTGCGCAGAGGCTCGCGCAATCTAGCCACGATGCTAACATGTTAAGTACAAAGTGCGGCAACACAATGCCACATTGAGCCCATGAGCACGAGTTCGAGTCCGAGTCCCAGTCGCTAAGCCCCTACGGTGCTTAGCTCCAATGAAAATTAATTCCCAAGAGCAAAAAACATAACATGGAGTCTAAACCTTATCTCCTAGTAAAATTATCCACATGGTTCCTTCCTTAGGGTCACACCCCATGTGCATATCTCAACAACATACCAAGTATATATTGAGATACAGGTGCTTTTTCAATGTGGGACTAAATGATGCTAGGCATGTGTTGAGAACAAGCTCTCTCAACATGTTCAAGAAAAAGCTCCAACAATATATATATATATATATATATATATATATATAGTGGTGTAGCGGTTATAATGTTATGCTTTTGTTTTAGCCAATGACCTATAGCTCAAGTGGTTAGAGTGAGGTACGTCCTCCCAAGAGGTTGCAGGTGCGAGCAACAGGAGAAGCATATTTTATTCCATGTGGAGGAATAAATGTGAGTGCGGACCGGATGCGGTGAGATACAAGTGCTGGTGCGGGCCTTCGGCTCGAGCCTGATACGATGAGATATAAGTATGGGTGCAGATTTTCTGGCCGAACTTGTAGGCCTTCGGGCCAGGAGTCTCTAACACAACTACATGTTCCAAAAATAATTATATATATATATATATATATATATATATATATATATATATATATATATATATATATATATATATATATATATATATATGAAGCGGATCAAAAGCCCCCCTTAGAAAACCCCCTAAAAATATGTTGGAATGTTAAATATTTTAGTTGCATGATTTCCTTTTACTCCATAATTTTTTTCTAACCAAAGGAGCAAAATGAATAAACTATTTATAATAATAAAATTGGGAAAATATGCCTCCTTTATTGTGCATCTCATTATGTACATTATTACTTTTTATATATGAGAAACGAAGAAAATGTTGATTCCACTGTTAACTTAGTCAAATCTAAATGAGATAATGAAGAAAAGTTTACCAGCTGCATGCTTAGTTGTCTTGTGACAAAAAAATGGACTTAGTGTTAGTGATGCTTAGTGGTCTAAACCATGCTTATATAGCTTTTACTAGCCATTCTTATACTGATGTTACTTGCCATTCTTGGGTCATTTGAGTAAAACTTTGATATATAAGGAGGTATGAAAGTTTTGATAATTTTTTTGTATGATAAGTGAATGCATTCTCAAATTTTATGTCCACACTTTTTACAAAGTGAAAGAAGGAACCACTTGTCATACGGAGGTATTTTGATACCTCCTCTATCAAAGTTTTATCCCCATTCTTATACTACTGTTGCAGCTTTTTCTTCTCCGACACACAATGCAGCCAATCGTTAGTGGAGGATTGGATCGGAGGTGAGGCAACCACTACAGCCATTCGGTGAAGGAATTTGATTGGAGTTGGATTGTGGATTCTGTCATGTATTCTGTGTTTATATTTTGTTTTATATATTGAAATGTTATTAATTTTTTTTAATAAAGATTGGCGATGATAATTTGGATATGGTAACATGTATAGTGTAGTGCATCTTTAATGATGGTCATTCGAGCCATTCTTATCTCTCTTTCTTAGCCTGGAAATTTTGTAATTGTTTCTAATATTTTGTTCAGTATATGTTGTAAAGTTTGGGTATTCATGTTGCTTCCTGGAAAATGTTTGTATATTCATGTTGCAATAAGTTTTGTGTTGTATATTCATGTTGTATTATTATATTGCAATAATTTTTGTGTTGCATATTCATGTTGTTTCCTGGAAATTTTCCCAAGTTCCCTATTGCAATAATTTGTGTGTTGTATATTCATGTTGAATATCCCACTTGGCAATAATTTTTGTAGGAAAAATTTATCAAATGTCCAAAAACCGCGAAAATTTTATAAAAAATTCATCACAAAATAACATTTTATCGCGTGTTCAGAATTAGCGAAAAATATATAAAAGGATGCGGAATGACTTTTTTGTCCTTCTAATTTATTGAAAACACCACGAAACCTACTCTTCAAAAAAATGTTTCGATTATCTCTCTTCTTTCATACGCTGCTCACTTTCGAATTTAGGTTTTCGACTCCAAAATCTTCAAACTTTACTTCAAAAACTCGTCAGTGACTCTCCATTCGCAATCTGCACACTCGTTGTAAAATCACGGAGAATTGCCATCTCCGTGTTGAAATGACGGAGAATGGTCATTTTTCATGTTAAAATTATGGAGAATAGTCATTCTCCGTGTTAAATAACGGAGAATGGATATTCCCCGTGTTAAAATGCAGGAGAATAGTCATTCTCCGTGTTAAAATCACGGAGAATTGCCATTATCCTTATTAAATTGACGAAGAATAGTCATTCTCCGTGTTAAAATAACGGAGAATGGCCATTCTCCGTGTTAAAATATAGAAGAATGGTCATTCTCCGTGTTAAAATCAGGAAGAATTGCGATTCTCCGTGTTAAAATCATGGAGAATGGCCATTTTTCGTGTTAAAATGCATGTCATTCTCTGTGTTAAAATTACGGAGAATTGTCATTCTCTATTGTTAAAATCACGAAGAATGGCCATTCCTCGTGTTAAAATGCAGGAGAATGGCTATTTTATGTTGTAAAATTACGGAGAATAGTCATTTTCCGTGTTAAAATCACAGAGAATGGCCATTCTCCATTGTAAAATCATGTAGAATGACCATTCCCCATCTTAGAATGCAGAAGAATGAACATTCTCCACGTTAAAATCATGGAGAATACCCATCCCCCGTTGTAAAATTACGGAGAATGACCATTCTCCGTGTTAAAATCACGGAGAATGACCTTTCCCGTGTTAAAATTACGGAGAATGGCCATTCTCGTGTTAACAATAAGGAGAATAGTCATTCCACTACAAAAATTTGTCAGATTAGCGACGTTCCAAAACGTCGCTAATCTCGGCCAAAACGTCGCTAACCTAAATTAGCGACGTTTTCAGCGACGTTTTAGAAACGACGGAAAAAAGCGTGTCGCTAATCGAGAAAACGTCGCAAAACGTCGCTATGGTGACGTTAGTTAGCGACGTTTATAACGTCGCTAATTAGCGATGTTATTTGCCATGTTTGCTTGTGGTCGCCGATTAGCGACACAGTAGCGAGGTTTTTGCGACGATGTGGTGGCCTTTTTTTTATTTTTTTCAATTTAGCGACGTTTACATTCGTCGCTAACAGTTAGCGACGAATATAAACGTCGCTAAAAACGTCGCTAAATTGAAAATAAAAATAAAAAAAGAATCCAGAGTACAAATGTACAATCCAAAATACAGATCCAAAATACAGAATCCAATCCAATCCAAAATACAGAATCTAATCCCTGGGTTCATCGACCCCTTCGGTGGAACACTCAACACCGACACGCACAATACAATCCAGAATAGACCAAAAATAATTGGTCGTCTCCTCAAGCCTCTCGGAATATCACAATATGCATCACACATCACACGAACCAATATACATCACAATATGCATCACACATCACACAAACCAAATACATCACGCACCAAAAAACAAATATCTATCACAATATCCAAAGGAGATATATCCATCAAAACAAATATCCATCACAATATCCAGAGGAGATATATCCATCAAAATAAATCCAGTCAATATATGTATCTACTGTCGTCTATGCTGGGACAGATAGAACTCCCTCAGCCAGCACGCATAAGTAGGATCCACGGCAGCCAGATCAATATCCAGAGGAGATGGATAACTGGAACTCCCGGTGGAACTGCCTTCTGGTGCCACCTCCTATTTCACAGCTCCCTCGGCTTTAGGAATTACTTCTGGAGCAGCTCTCTCGGTGGAACTGCCCTCTGGTGCCACCTCCTCTTTCACAGCCATCTGTGCCTCCCTCAAACGAGATCCTCGGGTCATAGGTGCCATATGTGAGAACGGATGCCATCTCGTTTGAGTACATTCTTGAAAGCAGATAAAATACAGAAAATTTGATTTTTTGCCAAGTGTGAGAACGGATGGCTCATAACACAACCCAAAATTCATTCTAGCATACATTAGTGTGAATCATCTATGTTTTGTACATATGGTGTAGTATATGTTCTTATCGAATCTAGTATTTGAAGGATATAACAGAATCAAGATGAACCCACATAATGTAATACTAAGACATCATCTACTACTAAAATATATAGTGATAGGTTGTCGTATCATCATTGCCGAGAGATGAGGGTCGGAGGACAATCAACTTCATCTACAGCTACATAGTTTCTGCCTTGCCAGTCGAATGGCTGCAGGGACAATGTCATGATCACCATGTCGTACCGTAGATTAATGTAAATGGAGCTGGAGCTGGAGCTGGAGCCAAAATACAGAATCTAAAATACAAAATACATAATCCAATCCCTGGGTTCGTCGAAAATACAAAAACAAAGATTGACACACAGTACTAATTCATATATGTTTTAAGTGTGAGAACGGATGGCTCAGAACACAACCGACAACGACGTATATTAGTTACATGAGCTAGTCGTCGTGAAACGTCGCTATGACGTCGCTAATAGCGACGTTAGTATGAACATCGCTAAATTCTAATTATATTCCCTCCATAAATTCATTTTCTTCTATTTTACTCTCTCACTCTCTCTCTCCTCCCCCCTCCGACGCTCTCACTCTCTCCGGCGCTCTCACTCTTATCGAATATAGTATCTGAAGGATATAACAGAATCAATATGAACCCATATAATGTGATACTAGGACATCATCTACTACTAAAAGATATAGTGATAGTTTGTCGTATCATCATTATCGAGAGATGAGGGTCGGAGGACAGTCAACTTCATCTACAGCTACATAGTTTCTGCCTCGCCAATCGAATGGCAGCAGGGACAATGTCCTGATCACCATATCGTACCGTAAATTAATACAAATGGAGCTGGAGCCAAAATACAAAATCCAAAATACAGAATCTAATCCCTGGGTTCGCCGAAAATACAAAAACAAAGATTGACACACAGTACTAATTCATATCTGTTTTAAGTATGAGAACGAATGGCTCAGAACACAACCCAAAATTCATTCTAGCATACATTAGTGTGAATCATCTATGTTCTGTACATATGGTATAGTATATGTTCCTATCGAATCTAGTATCTGAAGGATATAACAGAATCAAGATGAACCCACATAATGTATCACTAAGACATCATCTACTATAATAACAGAATCAATATAGGTTGTCGTATCATCATTGCCAATGGATGGAGGTTAATTGGAGGAAGTTACTGCAGAAAGTGAAGAGCAACATGAACTGACGCACGAAAATGAGGAGCTCTAAGCTGGGACAAGTAAAGTTGTGCTTGAAAAAGAACTCTTGTAAACTCTTTGTTCACAAAGCAAGCTATAATTAAAGAATACAGAACAAGTATCGAGTTCGTAACTCAAGTATAGAGCTTACAAGAGTTATAAACTCGATACTTGTTCTGTATTTATTGTATCTTGCTTTATGAACAAAGAGCTTACAAGAGTAGAACATCCAAAACACAACTTTACTTGTTACAGCTTTGATCTCCTCCTTTTTTTGCGTCAGTTTATGTCAGTCTGCACTTTCTACAGTAACGATCACAAGTTTTATGTTCTTGAACGATATATTTCACATGCTTAATTGCCAAGTATGGGGACGAATGGCTCAGAACACGACCCAAAATTCGTTCTAGCATACATTAGTGTGAATCGTCTATGTTGTGTACATATGGTGTAGTATATGTTCTTATCGTATCTAGTATCTGAAAAATATAACAGAATCAAGATGAACTCACATAATGTAATACTAAGACATCATCTATTACTATATAAGATATAGTGATAGGTTGTCATATCATCATTGCCGAGGGATGAGGGTCGAATGACAGTCAACTTTATCTATGGCTACATAGTTTCTGCCTCGTCGGTCGAATGGCTGCAGGGACTATGTCATGATCACCATATCGTACCATAGATAAATGCAAATGGAGCTGGAGCCAAAATACAGAATCTAAAATACAAAATACAGAATCTCGAATACAAATGGAGCTGGAGCTGAAAATACAATCCAGAGATTGACACAGTACTAATTCATATATGTAGTCCAATATAAATAGTCTCATACAAACACAACCCAATACAAATAGTCCAATACAAATAAGTACTAATAGCTAATGAGAACCATGCAGCTCACACAAACGCTTAGTGATACAATCGCACAACCACCTCGAATAAGTGGGATCGATGGCGACAGGAGAGATGTAGTCTATTGCAGGTGCTGGATGAATAAAACTCCCGGTCTCACTATCTACACTACAAGAAAATTGATCATTTACGGCACGCGAAACATGCCGTAAAAGATCTCTTATGACGTACATTTTTGTGCCATAAAAGGCCATGTTGTAAATGATCCTATTATTTACGACGCACAAACGAACGCTGTAAATGACCCTCAAATGACGTACTGCTCCTTAATAGTAGGAGGAGCCACCTCAGCATTCAGTGTTTCCCTCAAACGACGTGCTGCTCCTCGGGTCATGGGTGCCATCTGGTAAGATCGATATTCACAAATAATATAATTGTAACAAAAGCAAGCTAACTAAAAGAACCATCATGTCGTTTGAGTACATTTTCGAAAGCAGATAAAATACAAAAAATTTGATTTTTTTGCCAAGTGTGAGAACGGATGGCTCAGAACACAACCCAAAATTTATTCTAGCATACATTAGTGTGAATCATCTATGTTCTGTACATATGGTGTAGTATATATTCTTATCGAATATAGTATCTAAAAGATATAACAGAATCAAGATGAACCCACATAATGTAATACTAAGACATCATCTACTACTAAAAGATATAGTGATAGGTTGTCATATCATCATTGCCGAGAGATGAGGATCGAAGGAAAGTCAACTTTATCTACGGCTACATAGTTTCTGCCTCGCCAGTCGAATTGCTGCAGGGACTATGTCCTGATCACCATATCGTACCGTAGATTAATGTAAATGGAGATGGAGCTGGAGCCAAAATACCGAATCTAAATTACAAAATACAGAATCCAATCCCTGGGTTCGCCGAAAATGCAAAAACAAAGATTGACACACAGTACTAATTCATATCTTTTTTAGGTGTGAGAACGGATGGCTCAGAACACAACCCAAAATTTATTCTAGCATACATTATTGTGAGTCATCTATGTTCTATACATATGGTGTAGTATATGTTCTTATCGAATCTAGTATCTGAAGGATATAACAGAATCAAGATGAACCCACATAATATAATACTAAGACATCATCTACTACTAAAAGATATAGTGATAAGTTGTCGTATCATCATTGTCGAGGGATGAGGGTCGGAGGACAGTCAAATTTATCTACGGCTACATAGTTTCTGCCTCGTCAGTCGAATGGCTGCAGGAACTATATGTCCTGATCACCATGTTACCAATTAACCAACTAACAAAACTATTTGTTACAAATATCGGCACTATCGATGCTTTCAAATTGGAGTATCACATTTTTCAGTGTCGATAAATAAATAATTATTACTAAATAATCATATTTTACGGCACTATCAGTGCCCCTGACCAAGCCCCCCTACACCACCCCTAAAACCCTAACCCGAACCCTATCCCTAACCCCTCCCCCACCAGCCCCCCTCCCACACCAACCACCCCTAACCCTAACCCGAACCTTAACCCTAACCCTCCCCTCTCCACAGCCCCCTCCTCACCCCCATCCCTAACCCGAACCCTAACCCTCTCCTCCCCCCCTCCTCTTCTCCCCCAGCCTTCCCCACCACTATTGCTCCCCACCCCCAGCCGCCCCTATCCCCCCTGCTCCCCTCCTCCAGCCGCCTCTACCCCCACTGCTCCCCTCCCCCAGCCGCCCCGACCCCCCTGCTTCCTTCCTCCAGTCGTCCGAACCCCACTGCTACCCTCCCCCAGCCGTCCCCACCCCCTGTTCCTCTCCCCAGCCGCCCCACCCCCCTGCTCCCTTCCCCCAACCGCCCCCACCCCCACTGCTCCCCTCTCCCAGCCGCCCCTACCCCCCTGCTCCCCTCTCCAGTCGCCCACACCCCTCCATCCTTTTCCCCCCACACATATCTACCCCTAACCCTAACCCGAACCCTAACCCTAGCTCACCTTCCCCAGCCGCCCTCACCCCCCTGCGCTACCCTCCGCCACCCCCCACTCATCCTCCAACCACCCGCATCCCTCCTGCCCCTCCTTCCGAGCCATTCACACCCTGTCATGCCCCAAAACCAGATTATTAGAGAGCGGGGGACAGACACAGCCAGCTACGTACAATAAAGTGAATCACACCTCGCAATACGGTCACGGCTGTCTAGATGCATGAGAGTTTACTACAAGCCATTAGTCTCTTAGGGTAAAGAACAAGCATAGTGTCTCAATCTCAAGCAAACAAGTAAATGTAACAAGATGGTAGATCATCAGACATACAAAGTAAGGCTTCCCAAACATTACATATTTAGATAATTATGAAGCTAGTCATACAAAATGTGAAGACTAGCAAGAGTTTAAGTCATACATGATCAACCCTAGGATTTGTCAATCATGTTACAGCCCGTAGGCAGACATGAATATAAATTCAACACGAGCTAACACTTGCTCGGCGGCTAAACGTCTCAAAAGAATAATTTTATAATAGAGTGGGAGAGCAAAATAAAACCCATTCGTTGCCAGAGTTTCTTCTAGTGGTCACCATCTGGTATGAAGGCTGGGAGATCCTCGGAAGCTGCTCTGAAATCTGGTCATATAAAACCAGCTGGGTCAGACCCCAGAAAGAGCAAGTGCCACAAAGGAGGCTTCACTTAAGAACTAAAACTAGCATATTAGCATATAAGTCATAGATGAAATAACATAGGACATGAGTTAAAGTAAACAGGATGATAAATGATAAGATAACTAAAGGACTATTTCGGTAACCAAGTTACAATCCGTGAACCAAACAAGGACCGGGGTTGTAACCCTTCACCTGAACGAAACTTTTAGTCTCTAACCAATTATCGATAGAGTAAAGTATATACAAGCATGTCCGGAGATAGCCATGTACTGGATCTAGACAAGACTAGACAAGATGGGACTCCATCCAATATTCACGGCGAAGCAAGAGTACGGTTTGATAGTTAACCAGCTAGTGTTATCACAAGCCTAGTTACTAGCAAGATGTAATGAGATATTCCTACGGCTACAAGCCCTGCAGACTATCTAGGTTATCCAGACGCAAGGTTCATGTTAAGAGTTATCTTGGCTTGTTAGGTAACTTGGATGCAACATATGACAGTGTGCATAGTAATCGTTTTATGTAGTGCCCGACATAACAGTGAGCTAGAAATGTGCCCTACTCGTCGGCAGGCTACAAGTCCATCAGAAAGGCGCCCAGATAACGAAATTACTTGTAGCCGAAATATCTCTCTATGTGAACTATTTGATCAATCTAGTCATTAACCTAGTCAGATTCAGCATAAATTCCTGACCGTGGTGTAATACATGTGATTCGTATTACGTATTTTGGAATATGTGTACGTATTTTGTCTCGTATTGTATGTTTTCTTGCTTGGTTCGGCTTATTTTGTTTGGCTTGGTTTGGCTTGGGTTGCTTTTGGTTCATCATGGACCAAGGGGAAAACCCCTACCTACCACCACCCTCACCATTTATTAACCCAACTCTCTCTCTCTCTCCCCATTCACTTCTGCATTAATTTTTTTCTTCTTCCTCCATTAACTCTTCACTTACCTGAGAGAGAGGGAGAGCTTAGGCAAGTTCATATTGCTTCATAGAGGAACTCAAGTTTTATTATTCTATTCTCTTCTTTACAGTATTCTAAAACACTTTAGTACTTAACATTTTTAATTTTCATGGCTCATTGCTTGTAGATCTAAGTTTATTTTATTTTTGGATTTCTTGCGTTTGATCTATTTAATCTTGTTATTATCAAGTTCTGATGGTTCCATGTTGTAGAGAATTTTATTCTGCCCATTTTGACCTATGGAAGTTCAGATTTAGACACTGGATGAAGGTTTTATGAAGCTTGGAAGCCATGGCTTGCATGGTTCTTCTTCTCGAAATAATGGAGAAGAAGAACAGTTCCCTGCCGCATGATTCTTTGCTGCATGAACTTAGCCGCATAGCCTTTTATGCGGTAAGTTATCTTCCAGCCGCATGAGATCACTTCTCAGCCATACATGATCTCCTGTCGTATGTGCTGCCCTTTTTTCAGCCGCATAAGACTTAACTCCTTGAGCCGCATGAACTTCAGCTGCTTGGCCTTACGTGGGCTGAACCGCAAGCGTCTCGTAACCCGAGCCGCATGTGCCCTGATTAATTGAGCCGCATGAACTCGAAGTCCCCCATCCGCATAAGCTCACTTTTCCTGAGCCGCATAGACCGAGTCTCTTTCGAGCCGCAAGGACTTCCCTTCCTAGCCGCATAGGACTCCGCTCATTCCAGCCGCATAAGATCCCCTCCATTTCCAGCCGTATAAGCTCCTGCCCCATTTTTAGTCACAAAAATCTGAATTCCCCCGAGCCGCATGAGCTTTCCCCCTTTTAGCTGCATGAGCCCTGACCAACCCAGCCGCATGTACTTCCTTTCCCTGGCCGCATGGGCCGCTCCATCCATGAGCTGCATATGCCTGTCCTCCCTGAGCCGTATGAGTCTGTGTTTCCCCGAGCCTCATGAGACTCTCCTCCTCGCGGCATGGCTTTTTCGTAACCTTGTGCCCTTTTTATTATATTGGAATGTTATAATTATGCTTGGGTTCCTTGATTATATGCTTGTACTATGTTATCCTGCACATATTCCCAGAATACGATAGTGACCCGTAGTGGTGCACTCTTAACAAATAATATGACATGCTAGTGGCCTGCCGTGGCAGACAATTCACAAGTAAACCTGACCTGATATATCTCAAATTGCTGTTACGATGGCTAACATAACATGACAAGTATGAATGACATGGACATCGTGGGCGATTGTACTTGTACAAATAAACCAGTCTTATCTTGCATCATATTTAGGATGGGACTCCTGAGTGCCACGGTCAGGGGTACCTATTGAAATGGACTAAGGCTAATAACTAGAATAATACAGTAGTCATAAAGAGATTTTCCAACTACAGGCAATCCCGCTACCTGGGCGTGCTTGTGGATCTGTAGCCTGCCGACGAGTAGGGCACATATCCAGCACACTGTCATGTGTTGCACCCCCTCTCTTGAACAAATATTCGTCCTGGGTAACCTGGATGGTCTGTAGGGCTTGTGGATGTTGGAATAATCTCACTGCATCTTGGTAGTAACTAGGCCTGTGATAATCCTAGTTAGTTAAAGTATCAAGCCGTACTTATTGCTTAGCCGTGATTGTTGGATGAGGCATAATCAGTCTAGTCTTGTCTTGATCCTGTACAAGATTATTGCATGCCCTAATTTCTTATATTATCTTGCCGATAAATGGTGGGAAACCAAGTTTCGTTCAGATGAAGGGTTACAACCTGTAACACCCAATTTTCCAGATGAGGGTATTTTTGAAATTTTGTAATTATAAATATTATTTAAGGATATTTATTTCATATTATGATTTTTAGTGATTTTTAATGATTTTTAGTAGAATTGATTTTGGGCCTATAGTTGACTTTGACTAGTGTTGACTAGAAGACTAACCTAGTGACTAACCTAGGTTAAGACCCCTTGGTTAGGTTAAGTAAACTTGGGTTGACCTAATTTAGTGAGGTTTAAGTCATTGAAACTTGTTTGGAGAGATTTGGAGTTGATTTGACTAATATGGCTTATGACTTCATAAGTCATGATTAATGACTTGACTTATATCCCATAGGCCCACACCATGAACCAAACCTAACCCTAATCAGCCCATGGAAGCCACTATTGATCCTTTTCCCCTATTTAATCCCCTCCTAGAATTTAGGGCTAGCCTCCATTGGTATTTGTGCAAGTTTTGGAAGTTGTGAGTCTCCATCTTTCTAAAATCATAGGAAATCCATTTCAACTCCATTTTCCTTCAAATAAATTGCATTAGGACCTAATTCTTTTGTTCTTTCTGTTTGTGTAAGAATATTTCAGAGTAGGATCAATTTGTGGAAGTTTTTGAGGCTTGAAGAACCATTCCATTTGAGGCTTTTGTGAGCTTTGCACATCAATAGGTATAATCTATTCTAACCCATGAAATTTCTGTTTAATTGCATTTATAGGATGCCCTAGCCCTAACCTAACTGTAGGAATAGGAATCCTTAAAATTTTGTATCCTTTTGTGTCCTTTTTGGACACGTATCAGTATTGTATAGAACGTGTTTGTTGAAATGCTTGTGAGAATTAAATATTGTTATTTTCAAAAACTAATTAAACAAGATTGTAGCCCTATGCATGTGCTTTAGATTTCGTAAGGACTGAGTCAACTTTTGTGTCGTATCCGTGTCCAAAATGGACACGAACTCGCAGCACGAGACAGTGTCTCGATGCCCTGCTGCTCGACACCGAGTTCTACCTACACAGGACACATGGACACGAGATTTTTGAGATGAATGTTAGGGCAATGTCTGACATTGACCTCCCAAAGTTTGGGATTAAATGGTTCAGTATTCGAGGAGTTCTTCCTCTCGTACTGGTCGCACACACACACACACACACGTACAGGAACGGCCACTGATACGCGTTCCAAACTTTGGACACGAGTCACTTGGACACATTTCTGGCACTTGTGCACGTAGTCCTAGGGTTGGCGAATACCTAGACACGACCACGAAGTACCTCGTGTCGTGTGTCGTGTCCTAGCCCGACTCGCACACGTGCACGAGACTGCCTACACGTTTTAAGTGTCTGTGTGTGTTCTCTTTGTTAGGACACGTTCGTGTCCAATTTTTGGACACTAAATCTACCCTAAGACACTTGTACACATGTGACTCTTCTTTGTTATGAACTGTTTAGGTTTTTACATTGTTAAATTTCAAAATTTGGATTTTTCAGTGTTGCACGATTACTGATACTGTGTTGCTGTTTTTCACATACTGCACTTCGAGGTTTGACACCTCGTGTCCAGCAATGTGGACACGAGAACAACCCCTACCTGACACTTGTGGACACGCACATCACCCCTAGTGTCGACACAATACTCCCCCACCCTGTGACACGACTGATGATTGGTTTTTCAAATGTTTCTATAGGTAAATATGATTTGGGAGATTTCAAATGATTTTTATTCATTGGATACCTGAGTTTAGATTCATATCCGAATTTGTTTTCATGAACTGATGGGGTTAGGACTAAGGACAGCCACACACGCATTACTTGATTTTACTCTTCCTGTACAGACTGAATTCCTGGACACATATTGCACACTGTTTTACAACACACCTGCACATTGTATCCTATTGTCACTTATTTACAAGTGCAGCAGTAGCAGCAGGAAGACCCTGCCTGCAGGCAAGCACAGTAGCAGGGCAGGGTAACACAATCCAATTAGTTGGGTTTTAAGGTGATGCTCTATTGGTTGTTTCCTGAGATTTAGGGTTAGTATAGGTTGTAATGAACACATTACTGAATATGTTTTGATTTCCTGAAATGCAAATTCTGGTTTCATGAAAGATCAGAAATTTGGTTTTACAGGAACTTGACATTATGTGCAACCTGAGATGTTGTAACTGAAATGGGTTTTACTGAATTTCAGTAAGGTAAAAACCTGAGATAGTTCAACCTGAGATAGTTCAGGATTTTGAACTGAGTTTGCCTATGTTTGTTCCTGAGAACTAATTAGGAATATGAAATGAAAACCTGAGATTAGGTTGGTTTCCAGAGTTTGGTTGTTAGGTGATTAGTCATTTGTTTATGATGAATATTCCTTTGGATTTCAGTTCATAAGTTATATAGATATGTATGGGATCGATTTCATTTTCATTTTATAGTTTAAATCAACTGCCAGTTAATAAATTTGTGTAAACAGTTAACTGAGATTTCATTCCATACCTACACACAATGTACACACACTTTCCCCCAGATCCTGTCACTGTTTTCCAGACCACCACACACACAGTTAACACACATTAATTCACTCCCTGTTAACACACTCTATCCTGTCACTCACACACCCTAGATAGCAAGGCCTAACCCCTGTTTTCATGCTCCAATGTTCAGGACAGTGAGCATGGCTAATCAATCCCTGATTGGGACAGTGTTCTCAGGTTCCTGAGAGTTGTTAGTAAGGGTCGATGTTGTGAGGGATGAGGATTCAAGGTAGTCATGGTGTGGAGTTGTGTGAGGAAAGTGAGGTGAGCAGTGCACCTTGTACTGCTACAATCTAGTGTATGGGCTGCACTTGGTAGTAGCATTGCTATTGTCTAGCTTAGTGTAAATCTCCATTTTTTCCCCTGTTCAGTCTTAGTTTCCCATATAGTATAGGTCCTTATAGATGGGTTTGAATCCCAAAAATCTGAGATATATATTAAATTGAGTGTTATTCTATATGTACCAGATAAATATATATATTATAATGGGTGGTATGCACATATGAGGTTAGACTATGTATAGTTGATAGGTATATGTGATAGTTAGATGTATGTGGTTTTGTTTGATAGGCTATATATGCCTAGGGCTATAGACTTTGGGTATTGTACTAGTAGGCTTGTATTGGTATGGTATATATGCCATGTAACTATCTATATATGTATCCTTATATGAATGTGTGTAAAAGTGTATACCTATCTTTAAATGCATCTATGTAACTATATAGATAATGCAAGCATCTATGTATACATACCCATGTAGCCATATAGATATGCAAGATGTAGTGAATGCTAGTATTGTATATATAGTGTAAATGTAAAATGAAATGCATATCCAAGTAATGTATGTAGGTGACCTTGTATTGCATTGCCTTATGTCTCAACACACACACTTTCACCTTGTACTTTGGCACTCACAATTGCTCTCTCCCTATGAATAGATATGTATATAATGTATTCATATTGTAGTATAGCCATGTGTATATATATATGATATATACAATGTGTGATGCTTGTGGCTCGGTGATTGTTGCTTGGTTGCTAGTATAAGCATGGTTAGGCCTAGTAAGACTTGTCTGGACTAGGATTGACCTAGTTGACTAGTATAATTGATCATGTTTGACTTAGAGTTGACTTTGACCTAGATTGACCCAGAAATCATGTAGATTGCATCGTAGATTTCATTTTACCTTATTTTAAACATGTCATAACCCATGCTACTCTATTTAGGACATTGTGACTCCAGTGCAGACATCTGATATTACCACTCTTTTCAGAGTAGCAGGTTAGTACATTCTCTGATAGTTCTCTCATTTACTTTTCAATTACTGTACTTCAGTTCTAGTTAGTTGTATGCGATTCTCTGTTACAACACATGTGGATATTTCTGGATTCATGTATACGACACACTTTTATTTTCTGGCCTCTATTACTGGTATCATCTCTATTACTGGAATCACCTGCTGGAATCATTTAACTGGAATCATTTTACTGGAATCATTTACTGGTATCATTATATTTTGGCTGGACTCATCTTGAATCATTGTGTCAGAATTCTGGATTCACTTGCTGTACGGGGAAATATTGGAATAGGCATGTGAACATACCCAAATACTGGAACCACTCCCTTGAAATTATACTGGAATGATAGCCATCTCACACCCGGCCAGGTGTGTGATGTGCCGTATTACCTACAGCCGTTCACATGTCGATTCTGATATTTTAAAACACACTGCTAGAGTATAGGCTGGACTCACCCTGGAATTATTGATCACTATAACTGGGATCGTCCCTTACTGGATTCATCTTGTATTAGATTCATCCTGTACTGGACTTACATTGGAGTTACACTGGTCTACATTTTCTGTCTGGACTTTATATCATGTTACCCTGGTTCAGCTAGTTCTGTTTTTACAGTCTTCATTGCTACGATTCTTCTCTTGTTTAGTATTTACTTTCCTTGCACTTTATCTCTCTTTCTTACCATCACCTGAATATAAACTGCCATTTTCATCAATATAACTGTCTATAACTGCTGTATAGTTCTCTGTCATTTACTTGGGTTTTCTAGATGAGATGTGCTCGTTCCTGTCCTGACTGGACCTGTTGAAATTTTACAGATGATTGCCCTGAGGATACGTGCCCTACATATTATGGACCCGGAGACGGGATGACTACCTTTGGCCCCGACACTTAGGAGTGATCAGGATTTAGTTTAGTAGATTAGCATCTGTTCCATGTTGAACTTGTTATAGAAGTTTTGAGACTTGTGTAGTATTTGAGATTTGTTGAGAGTTGTTATTATTTTAGTAGTTGTTCTTCTATTCTTAGTTTAATTCTTCTGTGTTATCTTATCGTGCTTAGACTGTGATTGAGTTCTATATCTTATACTTGTCCTCTGTTCGGAGTTGATCATGATGAGTACATTATAATTGTGTGATTTGCTGGTTAGATAGTAACCTAGGACAGCGCTCTACCGCCGACACTGCGGCGTAGGCTGGGCGTCGTTACGTATTCGTACCCTCACAGTGGGTGCAGGTCGTAACACATTTTTAGTGGCAGCCCATGCAGGTTGAGAGTCGCATTAGTGCGATATCGTGGTAGTACGACGACTTAGTTGTACTACTGTGAGCCTACGATAGGATTGAGAAATAGGCTTTAACGGAGAGGTACTCAATCACAGTTAGGAAAAAAAAATCCAGCTTCAATTCATGCCATCTACATATCTTACTGACTTGTCTTTCTTGCAATAAACTGTCCTCCTTTAATTTTATCGATTCCTGCTCAGTATTGACTTCCTTTTCGATCTGTCTTTAGGATGGTGGAGACACGATCACATCGCTCTGGTACAGTAGCCGCTGTAAAGGGGTCTGCCACCTCTCACCTTCAGCAGCCAGCCCCTGGTACCGCAGCCCCAGTCATGCCAGCTGGGGTGGATGTTTCAGCAGCTTTCGGAGATCCATCAGCTGGGGTGGGTATTCCACTAGCTGGAAGGTAGAGTCCGGTGCTTCTCGAGATTCTTCCACCGTAGCAGCCTCCACCTGCGGGGATGGTAGATGCTGCTCATCTGTTTTCCTTCGTGGAGAGGATTCTAGCGTCTCACCAGCAGCAGTAGCAGCGGCAGACTGCCGATTATCGTCAGGGGATTGATGAGGCCCACCAGCTGGTTCGTACTACAGTAGAGATGGTGACTGCTCGGGGGGAGCATCAGCAGCCTTACCGAAAGGAGAAGGATATCGAAGATTTTTAGAAGATGCATCCTAAAGAGTTCCTGGGCACTGAGGGCATCCATTTTGCAGACGATTGGATCGAGCACATCGAGGAGATATTTCGACTGGTGGAGATACCAGCTCGACTTCATATCGAGGCGGCGGGCAGTCAAATGCAGGACTTAGCCCGTGCGTGGTACCAGACAGATCCCAGGGTGGGAGTTGAGGGCCAGACTTGGGCCTAGTTCAAGGAGCTGTTTAAGGAGCAGTTCTTTCCTGATGTGGCCTTGGGAGGCATAGAGGCACAGTTTGAGAGCCTGGTTCAGGAGAACCAGTCGGTAGCTGAGTACGCCGAAGAGTTTCGCCGGTTGGCCTGGATTATTGATGACTTGACTGAGAAGACGAAGGCGAAGAAGTTTCGCCGAGGCTTGATTAGGGAGGTTCGATCGCTGACTAAGAGCGACCGGAATGCTACCTACGCAAAGATATTTTCTGGGGCTATGGCAGCGGAGGATGACCTGGGGTTGAAGTTGAAGAGGGGTCGGGACTCCCAGGGTGGTTGCAGCAGCGGAGGTCAGGCCAAGAGGCCTCACGTGCAGATTCAGCAGGCACAGGCAGCAGTGAGAGTGCAGCAGGCACAGCATCAGCATAGAAGACAGGACCGCGAGGTGCTGACCTGTGCCTACTGCAGGAAGGCAGGGCATGTTTGGGAGTCTTGTAGGAGGAGGCTGAAGGTTTGTCTATTTTGTGGGTCTGGTGCTCACAAGATGATAGATTGTCCCGCTGCACCTCCTTATGAGGGAGCTAGGCCACCTGTAGCTCAGCACCAGAGGGGTAGAGCTTTTGCGATGGCGGTCGAGGAGACCGACGCTGCAGGTGATGGGTTAGCAGGTTTGTCCTTTTCATTCTTCCTCCCTACTTTCCTGTGTGATTTCTTTAGTACTGCCAGGATATTGTTTGTGATTGATAGATAGTGTAGCTACCCTGTATGAGACTGTGGAATTACGACCAGTAAGATTTTGTTTGCATGATTATCTCTTGACCTTGATTGTTTGGGTTTGACCTAGAAGGGTGCGATCATTTTAATTTCGAGGACAAAATTTTTCTAAGGAGGGTAGGATTGTAACACCCAGTTTTCCAGATGAGGGTATTTTTAAAAATTTGTAATTATAAATATTATTTAAGGATATTTATTTCATATTATGATTTTTAGTGATTTTTAATGATTTTTAGTAGAATTAATTTTGGGCCTTAGTTGACTTTGACTAGTGTTGACTAGAAGACTAACCTAGTGACTAACCTAGGTTAAGGACCCTTGGTTAGGTTAAGTAAACTTGGTTTGACCTAGTTTAGTGAAGTTTAAGTCATTGAAACTTGTTTGGAGAGATTTGGAGTTGATTTGACTAATATGGCTTACGACTTCATAAGTTATGATTAATGACTTAACTTATAGCCCATAGGCCCACACCATGAACCAAACCTAACCCTAATCAGCCCATGGCAGCCACTATTGATCCTTTCCTCCTATTTAATCCTCTCCTAGAATTTAGGGCTAGCCTCCATTGGGATTTGTGCAAGTTTTGGAAGAGGTGAGTCTCCATCTTTCTAAAATCATAGGAAATCCATTTCAACTCCATTTTCCTTCAAATAAATTGCATTAGGACCTAATTCTTCTGTTCTTTCTGTTTATGTAAGAATATTTCAGAGTAGGATCAATTTGTGGGAGTTTTTGAGGCTTGGAGAACCATTCTATTTGAGGCTTTTGTGAGCTTTGCACATCAATAGGTATAATCTATTCTAACCCATGAAATTTCTGTTTAATTGCATTTCTAGGATGCCCTAGCCTTAACCTAACTGTAGGAATAGGAATCCTTAAAATTTCGTGTCCTTTCGTGTCCTTTTTGGACACGTATCAGTGTTGTATAGAACGTGTTTGTTGAAATGCTTGTGAGAATTAAATATTGTTATTTTCAAAAACTAATTAAACAAGGTTGTAGCCCTATGCATGTGCTTTAGATTTCATAAGGACTGAGTCGACTTTTGTGTCGTGTCCGTGTCCAAAACGGACATAAACTCGCAGCACGAGACAGTGTCGCGATGCCCTGCTGCTCGACACCGAGTTCTACCTACACAGGACACGTGGACACGAGATTTTTGAGGTGAATGTTAGGGCAATGTCTGACATTAACCTCCCAAAGTTTGGGATTGAATGGTTCAGTATTCGAGGAGTTCTTACTCTCGTACTGGTCGCACACACACACACACAGAGGAACGGCCACTGATACGCGTTCCAAACTTTGGATACGAGTCACTTGGACACGTTTCAGGCATTTGTGCACGTAGTCCTAGGGTTGGCGAACACCTAGACACGACTATGAAGTTCCTCGTGTCGTGTGTCGTGTCCTAGCCTGACTTGCACACGTGTACGAGACTGCCTACATATTTTAAGTGTCTGCGTATGTTCTCTTTGTTAGGACACGTTCGTGTCCAATTTTTGGACACTAAATCTACCCTAAGACACTTGTACACATATGACTCTTCTTTGTTATGAACTGTTTAGGTTTTCACATTGTTAAATTTCGAAATTTAGATTTTTCAGTGTTGCACGATTACTGATACTGTGTTGCTGTTCTTCACATACTGCACTTCGAGGTTTGACACCTCGTGTCCAGCAATGTGGACACGAGAACAACCCCTACCTGACACTTGTGGACACACACATCACCCCCAGTGTCGACACAATACTCCCCCACCCTGTGACAAGACTGATGATTGGTTTTTCAAATGTTTCTATAGGTAAATATGATTTGGGAGATTTCAAATGATTTTTATACATTGGATACCTGAGTTTAGATTCATTTCCGAATTTGTTTTCATGAATTGATGGGGTTAGGACTAAGGACAGCCACACACGCATTACTTGATTTTACTCTTCCTATACAGACTGAATTCCTGGACACATGTTGCACACTGTTTTACAACACACCTGCATATTGTATCCTATTGTCACTTGTTTACAAGTACAGCAGTAGCAGCAGGAAGACCCTGCCTGCAGGCAAGCACAGTAGCATGGCAGGGTAACACAATCCAATTAGTTGGGTTTTAAGGTGATGCTTTATTGGTTGTTTCCCGAGATTTAGGGTTAGTATAGGTTGTAATAAACACATTACTGAATATGTTTTGATTTCCTGAAATGCAAATTCTGGTTTCATGAAAGATCAGAAATTTGGTTTTACAGGAACTTGACATTATGTGCAACCTGAGATGTTGTAACTGAAATAGGTTTTACTGAATTTCTGTAAGGTGAAAACCTGAGATAGTTCAACCTGAGATAGTTCAGGATTTTGAACTGAGTTTGCCTATGTTTGTTCCAGAGAACTAATTAGGAATATGAAATAAAAACCAGAGATTAGGTTGGTTTCCAGAGTTTGGTTGTTAGGTGATTAGTCATTTGTTTATGATGAATATTCCTTTGGATTTCAGTTCATAAGTTATATAGATATGTATGGGATCGATTTCATTTTCAGTTTATAGTTTAAATCAACTGTCAGTTAATAAATTTGTGTAAACAGTTAACTGAGATTTCATTCCATACCTACACACAATGTACACACTCTTTCCCCCAGATCCTGTCACTGTTTTCCAGACCACCACACACACAGTTAACACACATTGATTCACTCCCTGTTAACACACTCTATCCTGTCACTCACACACCCTAGATAGCAAGGCCTAACCCCTGTTTGCATGCTCCAATGTTCAGGACAGTGAGCATGGCCAATCAATCCCTGATTGGGACTGTGTTCTCAGGTTCCTGAGAGTTGTTAGTAAGGGTAGATGTTGTGAGGGATGAGGATTCAAGGTAGTCATGGTGTGGAGTTGTGTGAGGAAAGTGAGGTGAGCAGTGCACCTTGCACTGCTACAGTCTAGTGTTTGGGCTGCACTTGGTAGTAGCATTGCTATTGTCTAGCTTAGTGTAAATCCCTATTTTTTCCCTGTTCAGTCTTAGTTTCCCACATAGTATAGGTCCTTATAGATGGGTTTGAATCTCAAAAATCTGAGATATATATTAAATTGAGTGTTATTCTATATGTACCAGATAAATATATATATTGTAATGGGTAGTATGCACATATGAGGTTAGACTATGTATAGTTGATAGGTATATGTGATAGTTAGATGTATGTGGTTTTGTTTGATAGGCTATATATGCCTAGGGCTATAGACTTTGGGTATTGTACTAGTAGGCTTGTATTGGTATGGTATATATGCCATGTAACTATCTATATATGTATCCTTATATGAATGTGTGTAAAAGTGTATACCTATCTTTAAATGCATCTATGTAACTATATAGATAATGCAAGCATCGATGTATACATACCCATCTAGCCATATAGATATGCAAGATGTAGTGAATGCTAGTATTGTATATATAGTGTAAATGTAAAATGAAATGCATATCCAAGTAATGTATGTAGGTGACCTTGTATTGCATTGCCTTATGTCTCAACACACACACTTTCATTTGTACTTTGGCACTCACAATTGCTCTCTCCCTATGAATAGATATGTATATAATGTATTCATATTGTAGTATAGCCATGTGTATATATATATGATATATACAATGTGTGATGCTTGTGGCTCGGTAATTGTTGCTTGGTTGCTAGTATAAGCTTGGTTAGGCCTAGTGAGACTTGTCTGGACTAGGATTGACCTAGTTGACTAGTGTAATTGACCATGTTTGACTTAGAGTTGATTGACCTAGATTGACCCAGAAATTATGTAGATTGCATCGTAGATTTCATTTTACCTTATTTTAAACATGTCATAACCCATACTGCTCTATTTAGGACATTGTGACTCCGGTGCAGACATCTGATATTACCACTCTTTTCAGAGTAGCAGGCGAGTACATTCTCTGATAGTTCTCTCATTTACTTGTCAATTACTGTACTTCAGTTCTAGTTAGTTGTATGCGATTCTCTGTTACAACACGTGTAGATATTTCTGGATTCATGTATACGACACACTTTTATTTTCTAGCCTCTATTACTGGTATCATCTCTATTACTGGAATTACATACTGGAATTATTTAACTGGAATCATTTTACTGGAATCATTTACTGGTATCATTATATTTTGGCTGGACTCATCTTGAGTCATTGTGTCGGAATTCTGGATTCACTTGCTGGACGGAGAAATATTGGAATAGGCATGTGAACATACCCAAATACTGGAACCACTCCCTTGGAATTATACTGGAATGATAGCCATCTCACACCCGGCCAGGTGTGTGATGTGCCGTATTACCTACAGCCGTTCACATGTCGATTCCGATATTTTAAAACATACTGCTAGAGTATAGGCTGGACTCACCCTGGAATCATTGATCACTATAACTGGAATCGTCCCTTACTGGATTCATCTTGTATTAGATTCATCATGTACTGGACTTACATTGGAGTTACACTGGTTTACATTTTCTGTGTGGACTTTATATCATGTTACCCTGGTTCAGCTAGTTCTGTTTTTACAGTCTTCATTGCTACGATTCTTCTCTTGTTTAGTATTTACTTTCCTTGCACTTTATCTCTATTTCTTACCATCACCTGAATATAAACTACCATTTTTATCAATATAACTGTCTATAACTGCTGTATAGTTCTCTGTCATTTACTTGGGTTTTCTAGATGAGATGTGCTCGTTCCTGTCCTGACTGGACCTATTGAAATTTTACAGATGATTATCCTGAGGATACGTGCCCTACATATTATGGACCCGGAGACGGGATGACTACCTTTGGCCCCGACACTCAGGAGTGGTCGGGATTTAGTTTAGTTGATTAGCATCTGTTCCATGTTGAACTTGTTATAGAGTTTTGAGACTTGTGTAGTATTTGAGATTTGTTGAGAGTTGTTATTATTTTAGTAGTTGTTCTTCTATTCTTAGTTTAATTCTTCTGTGTTATCTTATCGTGCTTAGACTGTGATTGAGTTCTATATCTTATACTTGTCCTTCGTTCGGAGTTGATCATGATGAGTACATTATAATTGCGTGAGTTGCTGGTTAGATAGTAACCTAGGACAGCGCTCTACCGCCGACACTGCGGCGTAGGCTGGGCGTCATTACGTATTCGTACCCTCATAGTGGGTGCGGGTCGTGACACAACCCCGGTCCTTGTTTGGTTTATGGGTTGTAACCTTGTTATCTGAATAGTTCTATGGCTATCTCGTCGTATATCATCCTGCTTTTTCCTACATTTCCAGTTGTTACTACTTATTTTACTCTTGTACTAATTGCTGGTTTTAGTTCCTAAGTGAAGCTTTCTTTGTGGCACTTGCTCTTTCTGGGATCTGACCTAGCTGGTTTTGTATGGCCAGATATCGGAGCAGCTCCAGAGGATCTACCGACTTTCTAGCCCAATGGTGACCACCAAGCATAACCAGGGCAACGAGTGGATTTATTTTTGTTCTTCCACTTTATTGTAAAAATATTCTTTTGAGGCGTTTAGCCGACGAGCACTTATTTAGCTCGATTACATTTACTTATTGTCTGCCTACGGGCTGTAACATGATTGACATATCCTAGGGTTGATCATGTTTGACTAAACTCTTGCTAGTCCTCATATTTTGTAATGACTAGCTTCATGATCAACTAAATATGTAATGTTTGGGATGCCTTACTATTGTATATTTGGTGATCTTACATCTTGTAACATTTACTTACTTGCTGGAGATTAAGATAATAGGCTTGTTCATGACCATAGGAGACTGTTGGCTTGTAGTTAAACCCTCATGTATCTAGACAGCCGTGACCGTATAGCGAGGTGGGTTGCACTTCAATATACGTAGCTGGCTATGTGCGCTCCCGCTCTCCAGTATTCTAGTTCTGGAACGTAATATGGTTTAAATGGTTGGCCATGCAGGTCTGGTAAATCAAGATATGTGAGAATTTATCGAATAGATCATGTCTCAATCAGTACTCGCCCTTGATCCCTGTTCGTATCCTCTGAATCCCTGAAAATTCTTGTCCTGATTGTATGCTTGTATCTTTGATCTATCATGTTCCTTCCTTATTGTTTTCTATGTCGTCTTCTTCAGCGGTATTGTACCTGGCCCTGCCGATCAGCGAGGCAGAGCACCTCCCGTGGATCAGCAACAACCTAGAGAACAAGCCCAACATTCAGGAGTGGCCTCCTGAGTCGTGCCTACTGGAGGAGAGCCACCGGTCCAGCCAGTTCAGCCTGCAGAGCCTGATGATGGCACTTTGGTGGGTCTCATCAAGACCTTGATAGCTTCCTAAGATCGTTGAGGAGATGCCTTGCACCAGGCAGTGACCGATGCTCTGACCAGGGGAGGTCATCAGGGTAACAGCACGGCCAACAGCTTCAAGCGCTTGAACCCTCCATTCCTTGATGGTAGCGAAGATGCTATTGCTGCTGATGTATTACTTCAGGACACAGAGGTGATTCTAGAAGCAGCCAGGACTCCAGAAGCCGAGAAGGTGGCCGTAGTGCGCCTACATTTGTTAGATCTTGCCGCAGCTGGTGGGCGGCACAGGCCGTAGGATTAGTGGCCCCTATTTTATGGGCAGTATTTAGAAAGAGATTCCAAACCAAGTATTTTGATGCTGTAGCTCGATATGATCTACATATGAGGTTCACCAATCTAAAGCAGATGGACAGGACGGTCGACGGATATGCGGCCGAGTTTTTGAGACTCAGTCGATTTTCTCCCACCTTGGTAGTAACCGAGTTTGATAGAGCCCAGCGATTCCAGCAGGGGCTCCATCTAGAGATCTTATTGACAGTGGAATAGTTTGAGCATCAGACTTTTGATGCAGCATTGAGAGCAGCTAGGAGGCATGAGTATACCTCTCAGAGGATCGTGGATAGGGCCGGAGGTCGGAAGAGATCTCACGGTCAGATGAATCAGTCTTCAGCTCCAGCCCCGGCAGTTCGGACTTTGACCTTTGGAGCTCCGAGACGGGCGACCTTAGTAACGTCAATTTAGCATTCAGCCCCGACGTACCCTCAGCAACAGAAGCAGAAGCACTCTTTCGCGGTGGGATGTTCTCATTGCCGGAAGCCAGGACATGTTGTAGCAGAATATCGCAGGGCACAGAAATTGTGCCTGGCTTGTGGAGCAACAGATCATAAGATAGGATCTTGCCCGAATAGGGGTAGTTCATCATCGTCCTATATTTCTAATCCTTTGGTGAGAGGACCAGCACCAGTCCAGCAGCAACAGTATCAGCCTCAGAGGCCCTTGCCGCCTCAGTCCTAGACCTTCCAGTAACAACACCCCCAGTAGTATGCACAAGCCTAAGCCCTAAGTCAGAGCAGGCAGCAAGGCTTTCAGCAGAGGGGACCAGCACCCCGAGGACATGGTCAGGCTATGGTAATGACCGTAGAGGAAGGATTGGCACCAGGAGAGGTAATAGCAGGTACTATTCTCGTCAACTTCTTTCCAGCTTCAGCTTTATTTGATTCTGGTGCATCATATTCATTTATGTCTGCACGATTCGCGATACGGATAGGATTAGAGCCCGAGTCATTATCAGTAAGTCTCAATATACTTACAGGTAACGAACTCATGGGAGTAGATAGAGTGTTTTTCTCGTGTCGGATCATAGTTAGCGGTAGAGAATTCCCCGTTAGATTGATAGAGTTTCCGATGGTCGATTATGATGTGGTCTTAGGGATGGATTGGTTAAGGAACTAGTATGCTAGAATAGACTGCCACATTGGTATTTCCTACTAGATTGATAGAGTTCCAAATGAGCCAGAGTTTTCCTTCTCCCGAGGCGAAGTTGAACCTTCTCCTCCGGTATTACGGATGGCAGTAGCAGCAGTGCCGTTACCTCGGATAGTTGACAAGTTTCCAAATGTTTTCCCAGAAGAGCTTTCAGGGATGCCGCCAGAATGGGAGATCGAATTCACCATAGACTTGATCCCCGGGACAGCCCTAGCATCAGAGAGAGTCTACAGGATGGCGCCGTCAGAGTTAGCGATATTGTACAAGATGATTAAAGAACTTAGAACCAAGGGATTCATTCGTACTAGTGGATCACCTTGGGGAGTCTCGATGCTTCTTATGAAAAAGAAGGATGGTACATCCAGGTTATGTATAGATTATCGTACCTTGAACTCAGTGATAATCAAGAACAGATACCCTCTCCCGAGGATAGATGACTTGTTTGATCAGCTCAAGGGGACATCAGTATTTTCGAAGATCGACTTGTGCTCAGCATATCATCAGATCAGAGTCAGAGAGCAGGATATCCCAAAGACAGCTTTTAGATCGAGGTATGGGCATTGGGAGTTCCTCGTTATGCCATTTGGCGCAACCAATGCGTCGGCAGTATTCATGGACCTCATGAATCGTATTTTTATGCCCTACTTGGATCAGTTTGTGATTGTGTTCCTAGATGGCATCCTGGTCTACAACAAGAGTGTAGCGGAGCATGAGCAGCATCTCCGTGTGGTTCTTCAGATTCTCCGAAAGTATCAGTTATATGCCAAGTTCAGTAAATGCGAATTCTGGCTCGATCGTATTTCATACTTGGATCATATCATCACAAGAGGAGGAGTAGAAGTGGACCCCTAGAAGATCGTGGCTATTGAGTCATGGTCGGTGCCTAACACTGTTGTAGAAGTCCGTAGTTTTTTTGGTTTGGCCGGTTACTACCGGCGATTTATTTCAGACTTTGCTCAGATCTCAGTGCCATTGACCCAGTTGACCCGCAAGGATGTGCAATTTGCTTGGACAGCAGAGTGCCAGGATTCTTTTGAGAAGTTGAAGCGAGGCTTGATGACGGCACCTATTCTCACGCTTCCAGATGGGGCCGGAGGGTTCTCAGTGTATTGTGATGCTTCATGCAGAGGCTTAGGATGTGTTCTGATGCAGCATGTGAAGGTAATAGCTTATGCGTCACGAAAACTTCGTGATCATGGGAGGAATTACCCAACCCATGACTTGGAGCTGGCAGCAATAGTATTTGTACTTAAGTTGTGGAGGCACTACTTGCATGGAGATAGGGTGGAGATTTTTACCGACCATAAGAGCCTGAAGTATATTTTCACTCAGAAGGATCTTAACATGCGTCAGAGGAGATGGCTGGAGCTTCTTATGGATTATGATGTCAACCTGCAGTATCATCCTGGAAAGGACAACGTTGTCGCGGATGCATTGAGCAGGAGAGCCGAAGCTTATTTTCTAACAGCACAACCAGAGCTGTTAGCAGATCTTCAGAAGATGGGTATAGAAGTTGTTCTTCCTTCCAATGTAGCATTGATGACCAGCATGCAAGTTTAGTCCACTACAATCGAGAGGATTCGGATGGCGCAGTCAGCAGATTCCAAGCATCAGCGACTCAGAGCAGAGTGTGAGGCAGGACGAAGACCAGAATTATGCATCTATGAGGATGGTACACTTCGACATGGTAATCGTCTTTGTGTACCCAGTGGAGATATCAGACAGAAGATCATAGCGGAAGATCACAGTTTTCAGTATTCCATTCATCCGGGTAGCACGTAGATGTACCGTGATATTCGTCAGCAATTTTGGTAGAATGGAATGAAGAGGAAGATAGCCCGGTTTGTCTCTCGATGTTTGGTTTTCCAACAAGTTAAAGCTGAACATCAGAGAGCAGCTGGACTTCTTCAGCCTTTGCCAATTCTAGAATAGAAGTGGGAGCATATAACCATAGATTTCGTGACTGGATTACCTAGATCCCCAGCTGGCCGAGATGCTATTTGGGTTATAGTTGACAGGCTCACGAAGGTGGCTCACTTTCTTCCATTCAGAGTTGGTCAGTCGACGGCTCAGCTAGCCGAGATGTACCTCGGGAAGATTGTCAGATTATACGGGGTGCCAGTCAGTATCACCTCAGACCGAGATTCAAGATTTACGTCGCACTTTTGGTGTAGCCTGCAGAAGAGTTTGGAGACTCACCTCAAGTTCAGTTCAGCTTACCACCTGCAGACTGATGGTCAGTCGGAACGCACGATCCAGACTCTTGAAGATATGTTGCTGTCCTGTACACTGGACTTCCGTGGTTCGTAGGAAGATCACCTGCACCTGGTGGAATTCTCATACAATAATAGTTTTCAGGCCAGTATCCAGATGGTACCGTTCGAGGCACTGTATGGTAGGAAGTGCAGATCCCCGCTAGCCTGGAATAATGTTGGAGAGAGGCAGATGCTCGATCTGAAAATGATTGCCCAGACAGTTGAAGTAGTCAGAAGAGTCAGGGATCATCTTCGAGTTGTCCAAGATCGCCAGCGTCATTAGGACGATTCTTATCTGCGCCCTCTTGAGTTTTCTGTCGGCAACCATGTATTCCTGAGGATTTTGTCTAACCTTGGCGTCATTCATTTCTGCGTATGGAAAAAGCTTAGTCCTAGGTATATAGGACCGTTCGACAATCTGGAGCGAGTAGGTGATGTATCCTATCGTCTTGCTCTTCCGTCGTCGCTACGTGAGGTGCATGACGTGTTCTATGTATCCCAATTAAGAAGGTATATCCCGGACCAGAGCCATATCCTGGATCATTCAGAATTGGTTGTTGGTACCAACCTTTCGTATGAGGAGAGGCCCATGTCTATATTGGACAGGAGAGAGAAGATGCTCAAGAATAAGATTATCAAGTTAGTCCGAGTTGCTTGGGGTCATTACTCTTTGGGTGAGTCAACCTGGGAGCGTGAGGATGATATCCGATCGCGATATCTCGAACTGTTTGACTCGTGAGGTATAAAGTCTTTCTTATGCCTCATGCCTTCGATTCCTTGCTTGCATGATTGATTGATTGATTGATTATCTAGTATAGCTTGCCTGCGATTAATATAGCTTGTCCTTGTCCCTCTAGCCTGTTAATTAAATTCTGAGGACGGAATTTTTTTAAGGTGGGTAGAGTTGTAATGCCTGTGGTTCGTATTATGTATTTTGAAAAATGTGTTCGTATTTTATCTCGTATTGCCTGTCTCCTTGCTTGGTTCGGCTTGTTTGGTTTGGCTTGGTTCTGCTTGGGTTGCTTTTGGTTCATCATGGACCAAGGGAAAAACCCCTACCTACCACCACCCTCACCATTTATTAACCCAACTCTCTCTCTCCCCATTCACTTCTGCATTAATTTTTTTCTTCTTCCTCCATTAACTCTTCACCTACCTGAGAGAGAGAGAGGGAGAGCTTAGGCAAGTGCATCTTGCTTCATGGAAGAACTCAAGTTTTATTGTTCCATTCTCTTCTTCACAGCATTCTAAAATACTTTAGTACTTAACATTTTCAATTTCCATGGCTCATTGCTTGTAGATCTAAGTTTATTTTATTTTCGGATTTTTTGGGTTTGATCTATTTAATCTTGTTTTTAGTATCAAGTTCTGATGGTTCCATGCTGTAGAGAATTTTATTCTGCCCATTTTGACCTATGGAAGTTCGAATTTAGACTCTGGATGAAGATTTTATAAAGCTTGGAAGCCATGGCTTGCATGGTTCTTCTTCTCGGAATAATGGAGAAGAAGAACAGTTTTCTGCCGCATGATTCTTTCCTGCATGAACTTAGCCACATAGCCTTTTATGCGACAAGTTATCTTTCAGCCGCATGAGATCACTTCTTAGCCGCATGAGATCACTTCTTAGCCGCATATGATCTCCTACCGCATGCGTCGCCCTTTTTCCAGCCGCATAGGACTTAACTCCCTGAGCCGCATGAACTTTAGCTGCTTGGCCTTACGTGGGCTGAACCGCATGTGCCTCGTAACCCGATCTGCTGTGCCCTGATTAATTGAGCTGCATGAACTCGAAGTCCCCCAGCCGCATAAGCTCACTTTTCCTGAGCTGCATAGATCGAGTCTCTTCCGAGCCGCAGGAACTTCCCTCCCTGGCCGCATGGGACTCCGCTCATTCCAGCCGTAAAAGACCCCCTCCATTCCCAGCCGCATAAGCTCCTGCCCCCTTCTTAGCCGCATAAACCCGAATTCCCCCGAGCCGCATGAGCTTTCTCCCTTTCAACCGCATGTGCCCTGACCAACCCAGCCGCCTGCACTCCATTTCCCTGGCCACATGGGCTGCTCCCTCCCTGAGCCGCATATGCCTATCCTCCCTGAGCCGCATGAGTCTGTGTTTTCCCGAGCCGCATGAGACTCTCCTCCTCGCGGTATGGCTTTTTCATAACCTTGCACCCTTTTTATTATATTGGAATGTTACAATTATGCTTGGGTTCCTTGATTACATGCTTGTACTATGTTATCCTGCACATGTTCCCTGAACACGATAGTGACCCGTAGTGGTGCACTCTTGACAAATAACATGACATGCTAGTGGCCCGCCGTGATGCACTCTTGACAAGTAAACCTGACATGATATATCTCGAATTGCTGTTACGACGGCTAACATGACATGACATGACAAGTATGAATGACCAGGACACCGTAGGCGATTATGCTTGAACAAATGAACTAGTCTTGTCTTGCATCATGTTTAGGATGGGATCCCTCAGTACCAAAGTCAGGGGTACCTATTGAAATGGACTAAGGATAATAACTAGAATAACACAGTAGTCATGAAGAGATTTCCCAGCTAAGGCAATCCCGTTACCTGGACGCGCTTGTGGATCTGTAGCCTGTCGATGAGTAGGGCACATTTCCAGTACACTGTCATGTGTTGCACCCCCTCTCTTGAACAAATATTCGACCTGGGTAACCTGGATGGTCTGCAGGGCTTGTGGCTGTTGGAATAATCTCACTGCATCTTGCTAGTAACTAGGCCTGTGATAACCCTAGTTAGTTAAAGTATCAAGCCGTACTTATTGCTTGGTCGTGATTGTTGGATGAGACATAATCAGTCTAGTCTTGTGTTGATCCTGTACAAGATTATTGTATGCTCTGATTTCTCATATTATCTTGCCGATAAATGATGGAAAACTAAGTTTCGTTCAGATGAAAGGTTACAACCCCGGTCCTTATTTGGTTTACGGGTTGTAACCTGGTTATCTGAATAGTTCCATGGCTATCTCGTCGTATATCATCCTGCTTTTTTCCTATATTTCCAGTTGTTACTACTTATTTTACTCTTGTACTAATTGCTGATGTTAGTTCCTAAGTGAAGCTTTCTTTGTGGCACTTGCTCTTTCTGGGATCTGACCCAGCTGGTTTTGTATGGCCAGATATCGGAGCAGCTCCAGAGGATCTACCGACTTTTCAGCCCGATGGTGACCACTAGGCGTAACGAGGGCAACGAGTGGGTTTATTTTTGTTCTCCCACTTCATTGTAAAAATATTCTTTTGAGGCGTTTAGCCGACGAGTACTTGTTCAGCTCGATTGTATTTACTTACTGTCTGCCTATGGGCTGTAACATGATTGACATATCCTAGGGTTGATCGTGTATGACTAAACTCTTGCTAGTCCTCACATTTTGTAATGACTAGCTTCATGATCAACTAAATATGTAATGTTTGGGACGCCTTACTATTGTATATTTGGTGATCTTACATCTTGTAACATTTACTTACTTGCTGGAGATTGAGACAATAGGCTTGTTCATGACCATATGAGACTGTTGGCTTGTAGTTAAACCCTCATGTATCTAGACAGTCGTGACCGTATAGCGAGGTGGGTTGCAGTTCAATAAACGTAGCTGGCTATGTGCGCCTCCGCTCTCCAGTATTCTGGTTCTGGGGCATGACACGTGGTAAACAGGAATACAAGTCCTAGATATGATGCGAGACAAGACCGTAGCTTATACAAGCGCATTCAATACAATCATCCACGGTGTCATAAGAGTTTACTAGCATGTCGAGATAGCCGTCACAACAACATTCAAGATTACGTGTTAGACTTACTTATCAAGATTACTTGTCAAGAATACGCCACGACGGGCCACTGTCAAGATTACTTATCATGTCAAGAGTGCGTCACGATGGACCACCATCAAGAATTATCATGTCAAGGTTGCTTATTAAGAGTGCGCCTTAACAGGCCATTATCATGTCATGCTACTTGTTACTTATTAAGAGTGCGCCTTAATAGGCCACTATCAAGGTTGAGAGAAACATGCATAAAAATAGCTAGTAACATATTCTTGAAGCCAAGGAAAAGATCTACAACTTCTATGTTGGAAGTTGGAAGAGATTCTGACCATAAATCAGCCAAATAGGACAAGAAAATAGCCAAAATAGGCATTATACGGCCAAGGGTGGATCGGGTCTCGTGCGGCAGTGGATAGGACCCATCCATGCGGCTGGGATCGATAGGGACCCATCCATGCGGCTGGGGTCGATGGAGACCCATCCATACGGCTGGGGTCGATGGGAACCCATCCATGCGGCTGGGTCGATGGGGACCCATCCATGCGGCTGGGTCGATAGGGACCCATCCATGCGGTTGGGGTTGATGGGGACCCATCCATGCAGCTGGGGTCGATGGAGACCCATCCATATGGCTGGGTCGATGGGAACCCATCCATCTCCGAAAATCTGAGAAGGATGGCCATGGAACCCATAGCTTCCAAGCTCCATAAAACCTTCACCGTAAGTCCAAATTTGGACTTCCATAGGTCAAAATGGGGTAAAATAAAATTCTCTACAACATGGAACAATCAAAACTTGAAAATAATAAAGTTTGATAGATCAAAACTCAAGAAATTTGAAAATACAACAAGCTTAGATTTACAAGAAATAAACCATAAAAAATGAAAATGCTAAGTACTAAAGTGTCTTAGAATCTCGTAAGAAAGACAATGGAACACTAAAAATAGAGTTCCTCCATGAAGTAAGTTGCACTTGCCTAAGCCTCTCTTGGTAGGTGGAGAAGTTAAGAGGAAGAAGATGAAGAAATAAATGAAGAAGGAGAAGTAAATAATGAGAGAGAGAGGGGTTGGTAGCTTTTAAAGGGAGGGGTCACATGTTGAACCAACCCAACCAAGCCAAACCAAAACCAAGCCATGCTAATATTAAATCAATGCAAGATTAAACCAAGATTAGCTAGTTAAGCCAAGTCACAATAGGGTTCAGAATTCCGTACACGCATACTGAAATACGTAAAACGAAAAACGGGGGTGACAACTCTACCCACCTTAAAAGAATTCCGTCCTCGAAATTTAATCAAGAGGCTAGAGATGTCGAACAAGCTATACTAATCACATGCAAGTTATAACTAAGCAATCAATCAAGCAATCATTCATGCACGCAATGAAGTTGAAGGCGTAAGGTATAAAAAGTCATTATACCTTACGAGTCAAACAGGTCAGGATATCGCGATCGGATATCATCCTCACGCTCCCATATTGACTCACCCAAGGAGTGATGACTCCAAACAACATGGACTAACTTGATAGTCTTGTTCTTGAGTATCTTCTCTCTTCCGTCCAATATGGATACGGGCCTTTTCTCATACAAAAGGTTGGTACCAACAACCAATTCTGAATGATCAAGGACATGAATCGGATCCGGGATATACTGTCGCAATTGGGATACATGGAAGACATCATGTACCTCACATAGCGACGGTGAAAGAGCGAGACGATAGGACACATCACCTACTCGCTCCAGGATGTCGAAAGGCCCTATATACCTAGGACTAAGCTTTTTCCGTACGCCGAAATGAATGACGCCACGGGTAGGCGAGATCCTAAGGAATACATGGTCGCCGACAGAAAATTGAAGGGAACATCGATGGAAATCGGCCCAATGATGCTGGCGATCTTGAGCAACTCGAAGACGGTCTCTGACTTGTCTGACCACCTCAATAGTCCATATCACCATCTCTGGTCAAGAATTTGCCTCTCACCAATATCATCCCAAGCTAAAGGAGATCTGCATTTTCTGCCGTACAAGGCTTCAAAGGGTACCATCTGGATGCTGGCCTGAAAGCTGTTGTTGTAGGAGACCTCCACGAGATGCAGGTGATCTTCCTACGAACCACCGAAGTCGAGTGTACATGACCGCAGCATATATTCAAGAGTCTGGGTCGTGCGTTCTGACTGACCATCTGTCTGCGGATGGTATGCTGAACTGAACTTGAGGCGAGTTCCCAAACTCTTTTAAAGACTTCGCCAAAAGTGCGAGGTGAATCTTGAATCTCTATCGGACACAATACTGACTGGTACCCCATGCAATCTGAATATCTGCCTGAGGTATATCTCTGCAAGCTGATCCGTCGACTGACCGATTCTGAAAGGGATAAAATGAGCTACCTTCATGAGTCTGTCAACTATAACCCAGATAGCATCTCTTCCAGCTGGGGATCTGGATAATCCAGTTACAAAATCCATGGTAATGTGCTCCTATTTTTATTCTGGGATCGGTAAAGGTTGAAGAAGTCCAGCTGGTCTCTGATGTTCGGCTTTAACTTGCTGACAAACCAAACAATGAGAGACAAATCGGGCTATCTCCCTCTTCAAGCCATTCAACAAAAAATGCTGTCGAATATCACGATACATCTTTGTACCGCCTAGATGAATCGAATACTGAGAACTGTGAGCTTCTGCCATGATCTCCTGTCTGACATCTCCACTGGGTACACAAAGATGCCTCCCATGTCAAAGTGTACCATCTTTATGAATACATAACTCTGGTCTTCTTCCTGATACACATTCTGTCCTAAGCCGCTGAAGCTTAGAATCCACTGACTGAGCTAACTTGATCCTCTCAACTATACTGGATTAAACTTGCATACTGGCCATCAATGCCACATTGGTAGGAAAAACAACTTCAATACCCATCTTCTGAAGATCGGCTAACAATTCTGGCTGTGTTGTTAGAAAATAAGCTCCTGCTTTTCTGCTCAATGCATCTGCAACAACATTGGCCTTCCCAGGATGATACTGCAAGTTGATGTCATAATCCACAAGTAGCTCTAGCCATCTCCTCTGATGCATATTAAGATCCTTCTGGGTAAACACATACTTAAGAATCTTGTGGTCGGTGAAAATCTCCACCCGATCTCCATACAAATAATGCCTCCACAACTTAAGCGCAAAAACCATCGCTACTAATTCTAAGTCATGGGTTAGGTAATTCCTCTCATGATCACGAAGCTGACGTGACGCATAAGCTACTACCTTACCATGCTGCATCAAGACACATCCTAATCCTCTGCAAGAAGCATCACAATAAACTGAAAATTCTCCAGTCCCATCGGAAAGAGTGAGAATGGGGGCCGTCATCAATCTCTGCTTCAACTTCTCGAATAAACTCTGACACTCAGATGTCTAAGCAAACTGTACATCCTTGCGGGTCAACTGCGTTAATAGCGCTAAAATCCGAGCAAAATCTGATACAAACTGCCTATAATAGCTGGCCAATCCAAGGAAACTTTGAACTTCCACGACAGTGAGGTACTGGCCATGTTTCTATGGCAACTATTTTCTGGGGGTCTACTTCTACTCCACCTTTGGTGATGATGTGACCCAAGTACGAGATACGATCCAACCAAAACTTGTACTTACTGAACTTTGCATACAACTGGTGCTTCATGAGAATATGAAGAACCATACGGAGATGCTGCTCATGCTCCGACTCACTCTTGCTATAGACTAGGATGTCGTCTATGAACACTATCACGAACTGGTCCAAATAGGACATGAAGATACGATTCATTAGGTCTATAAATACGGCTGGCGTATTGTTCGCTCCAAATGGCATAACAAGGAACTTCTAATGTCCATACCTCAATCTGAATGCTGTCTTCGAGATATCCTGCTCTCTAACTCTGATCTGATGGTACCACGACCGTAAATTAATCTTCGAGAATACAGCCGCTCCTTTGAGCTGATCAAATAAGTCATCTATCCTTGGTAGAGGATATCGGTTCTTAATTGTTACAGAGTTCAAGGTACGATAATCAACACATAATCTGGACGTACCATCCTTTTTTTTCACAAGAAGCATCGGGGCTCCCCAAGGTGATCCGCTGGCGCGAATGAATCCCTTGGTTCTAAGTTCTTTAATCATCTTGTACAAGATCTCCAACTCTGAAGGTGCCATCCTGTAGACTCTCTCTGACACTGGTGCTGATCCGGGAATCAAATCAATGGTGAACTCGATCTCCCTTTCTGGGGGTATGCCTAGAAGCTCTTCGAGAAATACGTCAAAAAACTCATCTACAACTCTGGAAAATTGAACTACCACTGCTACTGCCATTCGTAACGCTGAGGAAGAAGGTTCTACTCCGTCTCAAAAAAATGAAAACTCTGGCTCACCAGGAATACTAAAAATAATCTTATCGATATGGCAATCTATTCTAGCATACTGGTCCCTCAACCAATCCATTCCTAAGACCACATCATAATCGGCCATGGAGAATTCTATCAACCTAGCGGGAAACTCTCTACCGCTAACTATGATTCGACACGAGAAAAATACTCTATCTACTTCCATAAGACCATTACTAGTAAGTATATTGAGCCTTACTGATAATGACTCGGGCTCCAGTCCTATCCGTGTCGCGAATCGTGCAGACATAAATGAACGCGATGTACCAGAATCAAATAATACTGATACAGGAAAAGAGTTGACGAGAATGGTACCTTCTACCACCTCACCTGATGCCAACTCCTCCTCTACGGTCAAAGCCATCACCTGACCTTGCCCTCTGGGTGCTGGTCCCCTCTGCTGGAAATCTCTCTGGCAGTTTTGGATCTGAGCCTGGGCCTGGGCATACTGCTGTGATCGATGCTGCTGGAATGCCTGAGCCTGAGGCGACAATGGCCTCGGAGGTTGGTACTGCTGCTGTTGTACTGGTGCTAGTCCCCTCACCGAGGGACTAGTCTGGGCTGATGAGGATAAACCGGCTCTCTGTAGGTAGGACCCTATTATGTGATCTGATGCCCCACAAGCCAAACACAATCCTTGTGTTCGACAACATTCTGATACTGCATGCCCCGGCTTCCCACAATGAGTGCAGTCCATTATGGAAGACTGCCTCCGCTTTTGCTGCTGAGGGTACGTCGGAGTTTAATGCTGAACCGACGTAACTGATGCCGTCCTCCTCGGAGCTCCAATAGTCAAGGCCCTAGCTGTTACTCCGTCCGCTAGTTCTGTCTACAATCCTCTGCGAAGTATATTCATGCGTCTTCACTGCTCGCAAGACGGTATCAAAAGTCTGATGCTCAAACTGCTCCACTACTAGAATGATCTCTAGGTGGAGTCCCTGCTGGAACTGCTGTGCTCGATCGAACTCGGTTGCCACCAAAGTGGGAGCAAACTGACTCAGTCTTGAAAACTCGGCCGCATATCCATCGATCGTCCTGCTCATCTGCCTGAGATTGGTAAATCTCGTCTGTAGGTCGTACCGAGCTACAGCATCGAAGTACTTGATCTGAAACTTGTTACTGAATACCGTCCATGGAACAGGCGTCGCCAACCCAACTGATATCGTCGCCCACCAGGTGCGGGCTAGGTCCAATAACTCCAGGTGCACCACCGCTACCTTCTCTCCTTCTGGAGTCTTGACTACATCCAAGATGATCTCGATGTCCTGGAGCCACGCATCAGCTGCAATAGCGTCCTCACTGCCATCAAAGAAGGGAGGGGTCAAGCGCTTGAAACTGCTAGCCGTATTCTTCTCTTGGTAACCAACACAGTCCATGTCATCTTGTGCTGCCTGGTACAGGTCATCGCCCCGACGATCTTGAGATGCAAGAAATGTCCTTATAAGACCCACCAAGGTTCCATCGTCAGGCTCTGCAGGCTGGACTAACTGGACTGGTAGCTTTTGACCCGCAATAGGCATGACTCTGGAGGCTACCCCTGAGTGTTGGGCTTGATCTCCAGGTTGCTACTGGTCCACAGAAGGTGCTCAGCCTTGCCGATCGGTAGGACCATGAACAATGCCGCTGAAGAAATGACATAGGGAACAGTAAGGATGGACCATGATAGACCAAGGATATAAGCATGTAATCAGATCAAGATTTTGAAAAGATTAGAAGACACGAGTAGAGATCAAGGGTGAGTGCTGATTGAGACATCTATCCGGTAAAACCCTCACATATCTTGATTTACAAGACCTGTATGGGCTACCACTGAAATCGTGTCACGCCCCAGAACCAGATTACTGGAGAGTGGGGGACAGACACAACCAGCTACGTACAATAAAGTGAATCCCACCTCACAATACGGTCACGGCTGTCTAAATGCATGAGGGTTTACTACAAGCCATTAGTCTCTTAGGGTCAAGAACAAGCCTAGTGTCTCAATCTCAAGCAAATAAGTAAATGTAACAAGATGGTAGATCATCAGACATACAAAGTAAGGCGTCCCAAATATTACATATTCAGATGATCATGAAGCTAGTCATACAAAATATGAAGACTAGCAAGAGTTTAAGTCATACATAATCAACCCTAGGATTTGTCAATCATGTTACAGCCCGTAGGCAGACAAGAATTTAAATTCAGCATGAGCTAACACTTTCTCGGCGGCTAAATACATCAAAAGAATAATTTTACAATAGAGTGGGAGAGCAAAATAAAATCCACTCGTTGCTAGGGTTTCTTCTAGTGGTCACCATCTGGCAGGAAGGATGGAAGATCCTCGAAAGCTGCTCCGAAATCTGGTCATACAAAACCAGCTGGATAAGACCCCAGAATGAGCAAGTGCCAAAAAGGAGGCTTCACTTAAGAACTAAAACTAGCATATTAACACATAAGTCATAGATAAAATAACATAGGGCATGGGTTAAAGAAAACATGATGATAAACGATAAGATGACTAAAGGACTATTCCGGTAACCAAATTACAACCCGTGAACCAAATAAGGACCGGAGTTGTAACCCTTCACCTGAACGAAACTTTTAGTCTCTAACCAATTATCGACAGAGTAAAGCATATACAAGCATGTCCGGAGATAGCCATGTACTGGATCTAGACAAGACTAGAAAAGATGGGACTCCATCCAACATTTACGGCGAAGCAAGAGTACGGCTTGATAGTTAACTAGCTAGGGTTATCACAAGCCTAGTTACTAGCAAGATGCAATGAGATATTCCTACGGCCACAAGTCCTGCAGACTATCCAGGTTATCCAGATGTAAGGTTCATGTTAAGAGTTATCTTGACTTGTTACGTGACTTGGATGCAACACATGACAGTGTGCATAGTAATCGTTTCATGTAGTGCCCCACATAACAGTCAGCTAGAAATATGCCCTACTCGTCGACAGGCTACATGTCCATCCGGAAGGCGCCCAGATAAAGGGATTGCTTGTAGCCGAAATATCTCTCTATATAAACTACTTGATCAATCTAGTCATTAACCTAGTCAGATTTAGCATGAATTTCTGACCGTGGTAACCAGAGATACAAGTCCCAGACATGATGCGAGACAAGACTGATATCTTATACAAGCGCATTCAATACAATCACCCACGGTGTCATAAGAGTTTACTAGCATATCGAGATAGCAATCGCAACAGCATTCAAGATTACATGTTAGACTTACTTATCAAGATTATTTGTCAAGAGTGCGCCACGACGGGCCACTGTCAAGATTACTTATCATGTCAAGAGTGTGTCACGACGGACCACCATGAAGAATTATCATGTCAAGGTTGCTTATTAAGAGTGCGCCTTAACAAGCCATTATCGTGTCATGCTACTTGTTACTTGTTAAAAGTGCGCCTTAACAGGCCACTATCAAGGTTGAGAGAAACAAGCATAAAAATAGCTAGTAACACATTCTTAAAGCTAAGAAAAAGATCTACAACTTCTATTGTCACGCCCCAGAACCAGAATACTGGAGAGCGGGGGAATGACTCAGCCAGCTACGTATTACGGGTAGATGAATACCGTATAATACGATCAATACTGTCTAACCAGACGAGGGGGTGCATACTACATAAAAGTCTTACTATGGTCACTTCACATCTATTGTCTCAATCATTCAAACAAAAAGCAAAAATAGAGAACATGTAAGATAAAGCAGTAAGGCATCCCAAATACTTAGTCAAAATTTTCTTGAGATCTGGCTTTACAAAACGTAGTCAGATGGTGTAGTAATATATACACAATTGTTATCAGCTGCAGTCTAACTTAATTACAATTATGTAAAAGTAAGTGCAAGACAATCCGACTAACATGTCAGTGCCAAACGGCTAAGTATGAAGTAAATAACAAAACGAGCGGTGGAGTAAGGAACCCACTCGAGTCCACCTATGATCATTCCCCTAGTATTGACCATCTTGGAGGTAGAAGTAAGCTGGATCCTCGAGAACCGGCTCTAAATCTGGCCATGCAAAACCAGAGAGGTTAGACCTCTAATAGCAAGTACCGCAAGGGAGCACGATATGAGGAATTAAACCAGTAAATAAGAGGATATAATAATAGATCTCTGCTATCTACTAGGACTCACACAACATCACGACACTTCGAACCAACCTTCCAACCAAACAAGGACAGAGGTTGGCCCGTCATGTCCTGACATTCTGATCATCTCAGTTAGATAACAGAGTAGGTACAGTACACAAACAAATCATCCTGAACGGCCAATCAACTCCTACGGTTTGCTATTGTGAGTTCCAAGTTATCCTGGAATTATGCAAATAGGAATTCCTCAGTTCTTACTATGTGCGAGCAAGGCTAGTCTATCCAGTCAATCAATTGTGCCAATCATGAATTAGACGAGTCCCAGCGGGACGCCCGTCATCAATATATAATATACAATAATAATATAAGCAGATACCACTCCCTACCCGTGTGGCAGGTTTACAGTATCTGTGGAAACTAGCCGGCCTGTCGGGCACTACTAGTCCCAAGAGGGCTGCCATATAAGAACTCGGGGATCCATTCTCTCCATGCAATCATTATTTTATTTAACTTAATAGTCTCTACGTTGAGTGAAATCCTATGCCGTGGATCATGGTCATTCAAATGAGTACTTTTGTACGGGGTACGATATGCACAACTCTGCAACGTTACCCGTGCAGTTAGGTTGTAGGTCTTACATAGCGTAATACAACAATCAAACTAACCACGAAATAATCATGCCTTGACCATAAAGTATACATGCTGTTTTTGTAAGATAAATAAATAACTAAATAAATAAATAAATAATTTGAAGCCTGCATGTGCCTGTATGCCAATATTCAGGATCGGCCAATCGATTACAATAGTTCATAGTTATTATGAACGTGTCTCATTCATTTAATTCAATAAGACGACTAGCCAGTCTCTTATTTCCAACTAGAAACGCATGATCAATTTTAGTCAAGATAACCATTATTATCAATGGTGACAAGGCATGAAAGTCAATTAGTATTAAATGGGGTCGAGTCTATAACTCTCAGAGTTAAGTTCCAGCCTTACTGGGTATCCATAAACCAGTCAAGACACAAGGCCCGTTCTACACAACCATATGTATCAAAAATATTAACATGCTAAGATTGTCGAGTTCGTAAAAAGGCGTAAGGATATAATGGAAGAATTATCATGCCACCATTAAATGAATAAATCATAGAACAAATAAAAACACCCAGGTCAGGAAGTCACGCCAACAAGTCTATGCTAAGGCCAACAAGTCACGCCAAGTCTAGTAGGTTGGAGTGAGCGTATAAACAGCGTGAACGTGAAAAGCGGTTCACGTTGGCACGCATAGCGTGAGCGTGAAGGGTAATTCACGCACTCATAATCGTGAGCGTGAAAGGTAACTCACGCACGCACAGCGTGAGCGTATGAGCGTGAAAAGCGTAATAAGAAATCCATGCACGCACGCAAAGACGTGAGCGTGAAAAGTGACTCACGCACGCACAGCGAGAGCGTGATAAGAAATCTACACACGCACGCAAAGACGTGAGCGTGACTAAAATGTCACGCTGGCACGTAAAGACGTGAGCGTAACTAAAAATTTACACTGACACGTAAGAACGTGAGCGTGACTCAAAATGTCACGCTAACACGTAAAAACGTGTGCGTGACTAAAAATTCACGCTGTCACTCCCGTTCCCGGAATGCGTATTTTTATATATGAACAACTCATGTGTATTTATTTAGTATTTATCATGTATTATTCTGTATTTAAATTCCTTTAGTTTCATGTTAATTAATTATCTGCTCTTTAAAATTTTCGTGTTAATTAATTTCCTGCAATTTTATTTCTGCAATTATATTTCTATAATTTTATTTCCTGTATTTTATTTGCTGCTTTAGTCTTATTGGGTTTCGGTTTGCTGAATCCCCTTAAACCCGGCCCAACACCCCACCTACCACCATCTTCCTATTTAAAGCTTCAATCTCTTTCTCTCTCCTCATTACTTCATTCTCACCATTACTTCTTCTTCTTCCTCTCATTACTCCCCACCACCTACCAGCAGCAGGAGAAGGCAAGTGCAAACTTGCTTCTCAATCACCCATTTTTATGGTTCATTTGCCTTCTTCTCGTGATTCCAAGAGAGATTAGTTCTTAGCATTTTTGATTTCTCCGGCTGGTTTTCTCTAGATCTAAGTTGTAGTATTTCGGCTGTTCATGGGTTCTTGGTCCATCAACTTTGGGTGTTTTTCTCTGGCAATGGAGCGAAGGCTCCATGGTACTTGGAGTTCGGGAAATGTTATACGCACACGTTCTTACGTGCTCGCATAAAATATCAGACCAGTCACGCACGCGTCTTTACGTGTTTGCGTGTATTTTCAGTCACGCACGCGTCTTTACGTGTTTGCGTGTATTTTCAGTCACGCACGTGTCTTTACGTGTTTGTGTGTATTTTCAGTCACGTACACGTCTGTACGTGTCTGCGTGTATTTTTAGTCCCGCACACGTCTGTACGTGTCTGCGTGTATTTTTAGTCACGCTCACGTTCTCATGAGCGTGCGTGTATTTTTTCACGCTAACGTTCTCATGAGCGTGCGTGTATTTTCAGTCACGCATACATCCATGAGCGTGCGTGTATTTTAGTCACGCACATCCTTGCATGCGTAGATTTCTTGTCACCTTTTCACGCTCACTAGGGTCTGCGTGAATTTCCCTTCACGCTCATGCTGTGCTTGCTTGCGTGACTTTTCACGCTCACGCTTGCCAGCGTGTATCACTTTTCACGCTCACTATTCATGCCCATTTCCCACGCTCACCCTAGCTAGACTTAGCGTGACTTGTTGGTCTTAAGCATAGACTTCTTGCGTGACTTTTGGCCTTAGCATAGATTTGTTGGCGTGACTTCTTGACCTGGGTGTTTTAATTGTCTTATAATTATTCATTTAATGATGGCATGATAATTCTTCTATTATATCCTTACGCCTTTTTGCATGAACTTGATAAATCATGACATGTTAATATTGTAAATATGGATTGTTGTGTAGAATGTGTCCTGTGTCTTGATTAATCCATGGATACCGAGTATGACTAGAACTTAATTCTGAGGAGTTATGGACCCGACCCCATGTAATATTGATGACTTTCATGCCTTGTCACCATTGATAATGATTATGACATGGACTAAATAATTGATCATGCGTTCCTAGTTGGAACTAAGAGACTGGCTAGTCGTCTTATTGAATGAAATGAATGAGACACGTTCATGTAATGAACTATTATACTCGATTAGCCGATCCCGAATATTGGCATACAGGCACATGCAGGCTTCAAAGTAATTATTTATTATTTAATTTTCTATTTATCTTACAAAGACAGCATGTGTACTTTATGGTCAAGGCATGATTATTTTGTGGTTAAATTGATTGTTGCATCACGCTATGTAAAACCTACAACCTAGCCGCACGGGTATCGTTATAGAGTTGCGCATATCGTACCCCGTACGAAAGTACTCATTCGAATGACCATGATCCACGGCATGGAACTTCACTCAACGTAGAGACCATTAAGTTAAATAAAATAATGATGGCTTGGAGAGAATGGATTCTCGAGTTCTTACATGGCAGCCCCCTTGGGACTATTAAGTGCCCGACGGGCCGGCTGGTTTCTACAGATACTGTAAATCTGTCACACGGGCAGGGAACGGTATCTGCTTATATTAATGTACATGCTATAACGGCGGGCGTCCCGCTGGGACTCGTCTAACTACATGATTGGCGCAATCGATTGATTGGATAGACTAGCCTTGTTGCACATAGTAAGAACTGAGGAATCCCTAATTGCATAATTCCAGGATAACTTGGGACTCATAATAGCAAGCCGTAGAATTTGATTGGCCGTTCAAGATGATTTGTTTGTGTACTGTACTACTCTGTTACCTAACTGGGATGATCAGAATGTCAGGACATGACGGGCCAACTTCTGTCCTTGTTTGGTTGGGAGGTTGGTTCGAAGTATCGTGATGTGATGTGAATCCTAGTAGCAAGCAGAGATCTATTATTATATTCTTTTACTTACTGGTTTATGTCCTTCATATCGTCCTTCCTTGTGGTACTTGCTATTAGAGGTCTAACCTCTCTGGTTTTGTATGGCCAGATTTAGAGCCGGTTCCCGAGGATCCAGAGTACTTCTACCTCCAAGATGGTCAATACTAGAGGCATGATTGCAGGAGGACTCGAGTGGGTTTCTTACTTCACCGCTCGTTTTGTTATTTACCTTTATACTTAGCCGTTTGGCACCGACATGTTAGTCGGATTGTCTTGTACTTACTTTTACATGATTGTAATTAAGTCAGACTGCAGCTGATAACAATTGTGTATACTTGCTATATCATCTGGCTATATTTTGTAAAGCCAGATCTCAAGAACATTTTGACTGAGCGTTTGGGATGCCTTACTGCTTTATCTTACATGTTCTCTATTACTGTTTCCTTGTTTGAATGATTGAGATAATAGATGTGAAATGACCTTAGTAAGACCTTTATGTAGTATGCACCCCCTCGTCTGGTTAGACAGTATTGATCGTATTATACGATATTTATCTACCCGTAATACGTAGCTGGCTGAGTCATTCCCCCGCTCCCCAGTATTCTGGTTCTGGGGCGTGACAAGGTTTTAGTGGTGGCCCATGCAGGTCTGATTTCAGACTTGTGGGGTGTTTTGATTTATAGGATGTCTCAATCACACATGTTTCCCCTTGATCTCCTGATTCGTTATTCTCAACTCTTGCTTGACATTCCGATATCCTTTGACTTCATTGTTCCTTCATGTCCGGTCGTTTGATTGTTCTCTTGTCCCTTTTCTTAGGGGCACCTCGTCCGCACCTGTCAGAGCTGGACAACCGCAGGAGCAACATGGACCACCTGACCCTGTTGGTCAGCAACAAGGGCCAGTACTAACTCAAGAGGCTACCCAGGAAGAAGTGATAGTGGAACCAGCAGCTGGATCGCAGTATCCGGATGTTCCACCACCACCAACAGTTCCACCTACCCAAGTGGACACACCAGCCCTTCTGGAGATCATGAGAGGAATGATGGCTACTCAGCAACATCAGATGTTGGCCCAACAGCGCATGCACACTTAGCTACAAGAGCAGAATGTGTTGCTTAACCAAGGATTGCAGACGGCTTTGGAAAGAGGAGTGAGGGCTGATTCAGGAGCATCAGCCAGGTTTTGTAAGTACAACCCCCGCCGTTTCGAGGGCAAGGAGGATGCCATTTCAGCAGATGCATGGCTTAAGGATATGGAGGCTATTCTGATAGCAGCTAAGGTACCGGTAGCAGAACGTGTGGATCTAGTGAAGTTGTTACTTCAGGATCTCGCACGTGATTGGTGGGAATCAGAGGAAGTGGGCATCAGACGTCCTGTGGCTTGGGACGATTTCACAGCAAGATTCAAGACCAAGTACTATGGAGTTATGGCACAGTTTGAACTACAACAGAAGTTTATCAGCCTCAGGCAGGCTGGCAAGACTGTAGATGTTTATGCAGCGGAGTTCTGCAGATTGAGTAGATTTGCCCCAGAGATGGTAGCAACAGAGAGCCAGAGGGCCATGAGGTTTCAGCAAGGGTTTCATCTTGAACTCTTGCAATTGATAGAGGGGCACAATTACCAAACTTTTGACGAAGTATTGACGGCGACTCGAAGGCATGAGATCACCATACAGAGGCTTGCAGTAAGGACTGGGGGTCAGAAGAGATCCCACAGTCAGATTGAAGGAGGAGGGGGAGCAGCGCCCCAAGCAACAGCACCATCCACTGGCATTCGTATCCACGATGTGGCGATACGAGGACCAGCACCACCCAGGCAGCAGCAGCAACAGCAACAGAGGAAGAACCAACAACCCCCGGCGGGAAGTACTTATTGTGGGAAGATGGGACACACTAGAGATATGTGTCGAACATTGAATGGACTATGTCTGATATGTGGAAATCCAGACCATCGGGTTACCACATGTCCCATGAATTCGAGGTCAGGAGGACCAGGACAACTGTTTCCTGCTCTGCCAGCACCAGGGGCAGGCCAGTATCGAGGACCAGTAGTGGCAGTAAGGCCGTTGGCACAGCGTCCGTTAGTACCGCAGGCTCAGATGTTTCGGCAGCAGGGACCGCCGATGCAGCAACACCAGCATAGACCACCCCAGCATCATCAAGGAAGGGGCCAGCAGCAGCATCAGGCTAGGCCGCAGCATGGAAATCAGCAAGGAGGTCGAGGGCAAGCGTTCACTCTGTCCTTGGAGGAGGCATTGGCATCGGGAGATGTTGTGGCAGGTAACATTCTCGTCGCCTCATATCTCGCAGTAGCATTGTTTGATTCGGGAGCATCCCATTCATTTATATCTGCACAATTTGCGACACGACTAGGAATGGAGTTCGAGGCATTGCCAGGGAGGTTGAATATACTCACTGGTAATGGGCTCGTAGGGGTTAGTAGAGTTATTCTAGCATGTAGCGTTGTAGTTTGCGAGCATTCCTTACCCGCCCGGTTGATAGAATTTCCTGTTGGAAATTTCGACGTTATCTTAGGCATGGACTGGCTGAAAGACAGTCATGCGACAATAGATTGTCGTAGAGGGAGTGTATCTTTTGATATTCCAGGCATGAAGAGATCTACCTTAGTCAGATCAGAGGCAACTCAACCAGAGCAGGGAATAGTAGCGACAATGGACGAAGTTCAGATCCCGAAGGTAGTTGAAGAATTCCTAGACATATTTCCCGAAGAACTTTCAGGACTACCACCGGTTAGGGATATTGAGTTCAGTATAGAATTGGCACCAGGAACTAAACCAATATCAGATCGGGTTTATAGAATGGCGGATTCAGAGCAGGCCAAGGTTTATCAGCACATAGAGGAATTGAAGGAGAAGAAGTTCATCCAAGCTAGCGTGTCACCATGGGCAGCACCAGTGGTACTTGTGGGGAAGAAGGATGGGTCATCCAGATTGTGCATTGACTACAGGAAGCTTAATGTGGCAACAGTGAAGAACAAGTACCCATTACCCACGATCGACGACTTATTTGATCAGTTGAGCAAAGCTAGAGTTTTCTCCAAGATAGATCTTCGTTCGGGGTACTATCAGGTGAGGGTTCGGAAGGAAGATATTCCCAAGACAGCATTCAGGTCGAAGTATGGGCATTATGAGTTCTTAGTAATGCCGTTTGGTTTGACCAATGCTCCAGCAATATTCATGGATTTGATGAACCGCATCTTTATGCCATACTTAGACCAGTTTATCGTTGTGTTTCTTGACGACATACTCGTGTACTCTGCTAATGAAGAGGAGCATGAAGACCACCTCAGGAAAGTGTTGTAGGTTCTGAGAGAGAACCAGTTGTATGCCAAGCTCAGTAAGTGTGAGTTCTGGACGGATCATATTTCATTTTTGGGTCATATCATATCAGGAGCTGGAGTAGCAGTAGATCCCAAGAAGGTAGAAGCAGTAGAGAGTTGGCCAGTACCCAAGACCGTAGCAGATGTGCGAAGTTTCTTGGGATTGGCAGGATATTACAGAAGGTTTGTGTCAGATTTTGCAAGGCTTTCAGCGCCCATGACCCGCTTGACCCGGAAGGATGCGCTATTTGATTGGTCGGCAGAATGTCAGGCATCATTCGAGACTTTGAAGCAGAAGTTGATATCAGCACCTATTCTTACGTTGCCAATTGGACCCGGAGGTTTTACAGTATATTGTGATGCATCAGGTAAAGGACTTGGATGTGTCCTTATGCAACATGGGAAGGTGATAGCATATGCATCTAGGCAGCTTCGGGACCACGAGAAGAATTACCTAACTTATGATTTGGAGTTAGCAGCAGTAGTGTTTGCTCTGAAGTTATGGAGGCATTACTTATATGGTGATCGAGTGGAGATGTACACAGATCATAAAAGTCTGAAGTACATCTTTACTCAGAAGGAGCTGAACATGAGGCAGAGAAGATGGTTGGAATTGATCAAGGATTATGACGTGGAGCTTCAGTATCATCCAGGCAAGGCTAATGTAGTAGCAGACGCTCTTAGCAGGAGAGGCGGCGCATTTATGTTGACAACACAGAGGCATATCTTAGAAGACCTTCAGGAGATGGGCATCGAAGTTATACTTCCTAGTGATGTAGGAGTTCTAACTAGTCTACAAGTTCAATCTGACTTGGTAGATAGGATCAAGGCAGCTCAGGCACAGGACCCAAGGATTCAGAAGCTTAGGGAAGAATGTGAGTCAGGACTCAGAAAGGAGATGAGGATTCATGAAGATGGTACACTTAGGTTTGGATCGTATTTATGTGTGCCTAGTGAAGATATCAGACAGGAGGTCATGGCAGAAGCTCACAGTTCTCAGTATTCTATTCACCCTGGAGGGACCAAGATGTACCAAGATATCAAGCAGCATTTCTGGTGGAACGGAATGAAGAGGGAGGTAGCTAGATTCATTTCCCGTTGCTTGGTATGTCAGCAAGTGAAGGCCGAACAGCAGAGGCCAGCTGGATTATTACAACCGCTTTCTATTCCGGAATGGAAGTGGAAACACATCACAATGGACTTTGTGATCGATTTACCGAGATCACCAAGTGGTAAGGATGCTATTTGGGTAATAGTAGATCGGCCTACGAAGGTAGCACATTTTCTTCCTTTCAGAGTAGGGCAATCTACAGAAAAGTTGGCAGAGTTGTATATGCAACAGATAGTCAGGCAGCATGGAGTTCCTGTCAGTATTGTGTCGGATCGGGATACCCGCTTTACATCACATTTCTGGAAGAGCTTACATCATAGTCTGGGTACCAAGTTAAGATTTAGCACGGCTTACCATCCGCAGACGGACGGGCAATCAGAAAGGACGATTCAGACTTTAGAAGACATGTTGCGAGCTTGCACTCTAGATTTTGGAGGATCTTGGGAGAGCCACCTGCACTTAGTTGAGTTTTCATACAACAATAGTTATCAAGCCAGTATCCGGATGGCGCCATTTGAAGCACTATATGGTAAGAAGTGCAGATCACCGCTTGCATGGGATGATATCGGAGAGAGGAAAATGTTAGGCCCAGAAATGATTGTTCAGACGGTTGAAGTGGTTAAGGAAATTAGAGAGCGACTTCGTGTTGTGCAGGATCGGCATAGTCATTGGGCAGACCAGCATCGTAGGCCGTTAAAGTTCTCTGTTGGGGACCACGTATTCTTGCGGATCTCACCTACTCGTGGGGTCATTAGATTTGGCGTTCGCGAGAAATTGAGTCTGCGGTACGTGGGCCCATTCGTTATTCTTGATCGGATAGGCGATGTTGCTTATCGTTTATCCCTTCCACCTTCGTTACGAGAGGTGCATGACGTGTTTCATGTATCTCAATTACGTAGGTATGTATCAGACCCAAGCCATGTCCTCGATCATTCTGAGCTGGTTGTTGGTACCAACCTGTCTTACGAGGAACAGCCTGTGTCCATTTTGGACCGAAGAGAGAAGATACTCAAGAACCGAACAATTAGTCTTATCCGTGTTGCTTGGGGTCATCACTCCTGGAAGAGTCAACGTGGGAACGTGAGGATGATATCCGATCACGGTATCCACACCTGTTTGACTCACAGGGTATATCTCTTTCTGTATACCTTGATTGTCTTGATTTCTCATGCTTATCGCCTTATGGATAGAACTACCTGATATCGTAGATTGATGGATTTACTTATATGGTACTTGCTTTTAATATGGTAAAATGATTGCTTGGTCACTAGAATTGCTTGTATTAGTTTAGCTCTGATATTTCTATCCGGCTTGGATTTGAAATTCCGAGGACGGAATTTTTCTAAGGTGGGTAGAGATGTCACTCCCCGTTCCCGGAATGCATATTTTTATATATGAACAACTCATGTGTATTTATTTAGTATTTATCATGTATTATTCTGTATTTAAATTCCTTTAGTTTCATGTTAATTAATTATCTGCTCTTTAAAATTTTTATGTTAATTAATTTCCTGCAATTTTATTTCTGCAATTATATTTCTGCAATTTTATTTCCTGTATTTTATTTGCTGCTTTAGTCTTATTGGGTTTCGGTTTGCTGAATCCCCTTAAACCCGGCCCAACACCCCACCTACCACCATCTTCCTATTTAAAGCTTCCATCTCTTTCTCTCTCCTCATTACTTCATTCTCACCATTACTTCTTCTTCTTCCTCTCATTACTCCCCACCACCTACCAGCAGCTGGAGAAGGCAAGTGCAAACTTGCTTCTCAATCACCCATTTTTATGGTTCATTTGCCTTCTTCTCGTGATTCCAAGAGAGATTAGTTCTTAGCATTTTTGATTTCTTCGGCTGGTTTTCTCTAGATCTAAGTTGTAGTATTTCGGCTGTTCATGGGTTCTTGGTCCATCAACTTTGGGTGTATTTCTCTGGCAATGTAGCGAAGGCTCCATAGTAATTGGAGTTCGAAAAATGTTGTACGCACACGTTCTTACGTGCTCGCGTAAAACATCAGTCCAGTCACGCACGCGTCTTTACGTGTTTGCGTGTATTTTCAGTCATGCACGCGTCTTTACGTGTTTGCGTGTATTTTCAGTCACGCACGCGTCTTTACGTGTTTGCGTGTATTTTCAGTCACGCACACGTCTGTACGTGTCTGCGTGTATTTTCAGTCCCGCACACGTTTGTACGTGTCTGCGTGTATTTTTATTCACGCTCACGTTCTCATGAGCGTGCGTGTATTTTTTCACGCTAACGTTCTCATGAGCGTGCGTGTATTTTCAGTCACGCACACATCCATGAGCGTGCGTGTATTTTAGTCACGCACATCCTTGCGTGCGTAGATTTCTTGTCACCTTTTCACGCTCACTAGAGTCTGCGTGAATTTCCCTTCACGCTCACGCTGTGCTTGCTTGCGTGACTTTTCACGCTCACGCTTGCCAGCGTGTATCACTTTTTACGCTCACTATTCACGCCCATTTCCCACGCTCACCCCAGCTAGACTTAGCGTGACTTGTTGGTCTTAAGCATAGACTTCTTGCGTGACTTTTGGCCTTAGCATAGATTTGTTGGCGTGACTTCTTGACCTGGGTATTTTAATTGTCTTATAATTATTCATTTAATGATGGCATGATAATTCTTCTATTATATCCTTACGCCTTTTTGCATGAACTTGATAAATCATGACATGTTAATATTGTAAATATGATTGTTGTGTAGAATGTGTCCTGTGTCTTGATTAATCCATGGATACCCAGTATGACTAGAACTTAATTCTGAGGAGTTATGGACCCGACCCCATGTAATATTGATGACTTTCATGCCTTGTCACCATTGATAATGATTATGACATGGACTAAATAATTGATCATGCGTTCCTAGTTGGAACTAAGAGACTAGCTAGTCGTCTTATTGAATGAAATGAATGAGACACGCTCATGTAATGAACTATTATACTCGATTAGCCGATCCCGAATATTGGCATACAGGCACATGCAGGCTTCAAAGTAATTATTTATTATTTAATTTTCTATTTATCTTACAAAGACAGCATGTGTACTTTATGGTCAATGCATGATTATTTCGTGGTTAAATTGATTGTTGTATCACGCTATGTAAAACCTACAACCTAGCCGCACGGGTATCGTTGTAGAGTTGCGCATATCGTACCTCGTACGAAAGTACTCATTCGAATGACCATGATCCACGGCATGGAACTTCACTCAACGTAGAGACCATTAAGTTAAATAAAATAATGATGGCATGGAGAGAATGGATTCCCGAGTTCTTATATGGCAGCCCCCTTGGGACTATTAAGTGCCCGACGGGCCGACTGGTTCCCACAGATACTATAAATCTGTCACACGGGCAGGGAACGGTATCTGCTTATATTATTGTACATGCTATAACGGCGGGCGTCCCGCTGGGACTCGTCTAACTACATGATTGGCGCAATTGATTGATTGGATAGACTAGCCTTGTTGCATATAGTAAGAACTGAGGAATCCCTAATTGCATAATTCCAGGATAACTTGGGACTCATAATAGCAAGCCGTAGAATTTGATTGGCCGTTCAAGATGATTTGTTTGTGTACTGTACTACTCTGTTACCTAACTGGGACGATCAGAATGTCAGGACATGACGGGCCAACTTCTGTCCTTGTTTGGTTGGGAGGTTGGTTCAAAGTGTCGTGATGTGATGTGAATCCTAGTAGCAAGCAGAGATCTATTATTATATTCTTTTACTTACTGGTTTATGTCCTTCATATCGTCCTTCCTTGTGGTACTTGCTATTAGAGGTCTAACCTCTCTGGTTTTGCATGGCCAGATTTAGAGCCGGTTCCCGAGGATCCAGCGTACTTCTACCTCCAAGATGGTCAATACTAGAGGCATAATTGCAGGAGGACTCGAGTGGGTTCCTTACTTCACCGCTCATTTTGTTATTTACCTTTATATTTAGCCGTTTGGCACCGACATGTTAGTCGGATTGTCTTGTACTTACTTTTACATGATTGTAATTAAGTCAGACTGCAGCTGATAACAATTGTGTATACTTGCTATATCATCTGGCTATATTTTGTAAAGCCAGATCTCAAGAACATTTTGACTGAGCGTTTGGGACGCCTTACTGCTTTATCTTACATGTTCTCTATTACTGTTTCCTTGTTTGAATGATTGAGACAATAGATGTGAAATGACCATAGTAAGACCTTTATGTAGTATGCACCCCCTCGTCTGGTTAGACAGCATTGATCGTATTATACGGTATTCATCTACCCGTAATACGTAGTTGGCTGAGTCATTCCCCCGCTCTCCAGTATTCTGGTTCTGGGGCGTGACACACGCTAACAAGTAAAGACGTGTGCGTGATTAAAAATTCACGCTAACACGTAAGAATGTGAGCGTGACTAAAAATTCACGCACGCACGTAAAGACGTGAGCGTGACTGAACCTTCGTTCCAAGCCAGAAATGAAGTTCCCATGGTTCAGAATGGTGTAGAAGGAGAAGATCTACAGCATGAACTATCTATTTCGAAAGCACGCCAGGTTGGGAGATCAAAACCCATGGTCAACCGAAAACACAACAACTTAGATCTGTAAGAAACGAGCCAAGGAAATCAAAAAAGCAAAGTAGTAAATTCTCTTAGAATCACAAGAGGAAGACAATTGAACCATAAAAATGGGTGAAGGAGAAGCAAGATGTACTTGCCTTCTCCTGGTAGGTGGAGAGAGTGATGAGGAAGAAGAAGAAGAAGTAATGGTGAAGGAAAGAGTTATGAGGAGAGAGAAGGAGATGGGGGCTTTAAATGGAAGGGGTGGTGGTAGGTGGGGGTTTGTGGGGGTTTGTGGGGGTTCGGTTCATGTGAACCACCATGAACCCAAAAATAACCAACCATGGCCGAACCACAATAAGACTAAAGCAGAGAAGTTAAAAGCAAAAAATAAAATGCAGAAATAAAATGCAGGAATAAAATTGCAGAAAATAAAATGCAGATAATTAATTAACATGAAATTAAAGGAATTTTAAATACAGGATGATACATGATAATATTAAATAAATATATATGAGTTGCACATGTATAAAAATATGTATTCTGGGAACGGGAAGTGACATCTATGTTGGAAGTTGGGAGAGATTCTGACCACAAATCAGCCAAATAGGACAAAAAATAGCCAAAATAGGTATTATGCGACCAAGGGTGGATGGAGTCTCATGCGGCAGTGGATGGGTACCCATCCATGCGGCTGGGGTCGATGGGGATCCATCCATGCGGCTGGGGTCGATAGGAACTCATCCATGCAGCTGGGTCGATGGGGACCCATCCTTGCGGCTGGGTCGATGGGGACCCATCCATGCGGCTGGATCGATGGGGACCCATCCATGCGGCTGGGTCGATGGGAACTCATCCATCTCTGAAAATTTGAGAACGATGGCCATGGAACCCATAGTTTCCAAGTTCCATAAAACCTTCACCGTAAGTCCAAATTTGGACTTCCATAGGTTAAAATGGGGTAGAATAAAATTCTCTACAATATGGAACAATCAAAACTTAAAAATAATAAAGTTTGATAGATCAAAATCCAAGAAATCCAAAAATGCAACAAGTTTAGATTTATAAGAAATAAACCATGAAAATTGAAAATGCTAAGTACTAAAGCGTCTTAGAATCTCGTGAGAAAGACAATGGAACAATAAAAATGGAGTTCCTCCATGAAGCAAGTTGCACTTGCCTAAGCCTCTCTATCACTAACACATTTCTAGTTTGAGGGTAAAATTGTCATTTTTGGGGTAAATTAAAATTATTAGTACTAATTAGAATTTATGGGAATTTTTAGGAATTATTTTGGATTTATTTAGACTTGTTTGATTTTTGACTAGTTTTGACTCATGTAGACCAACCTAGGAACTAACCCTAGTTAGTTGGGCTTGGTTAGGTCAAGAGACTCTAGTCTAACCTAGTATGACTTAAGTTAGTAGTTAATGATTCATTAGAAATTTAATTAGGAATTTACGAATCAAGTGTTTTGATAAATGACTTGTGGTTTCACAAGTCATTTTGTGACTAAACTTGATTGGACTAGCTAAACCTAGCTCAAACCCCACCCATACCCATTATGGTCGGCCACCTAGGTTAAACCTAGGGATTCCCCACTATAAAGTCCCTCCTAGATTTTAGGGCTAGCCTCTTTTAGGGTTCATCCAAAAGTTCTAAGGAAAGAGGTGAGTTCCATCTTCCAAAATTCATTAAAAATCCATTTTAAATCCTTTCTTCCCCAAACCAATTCCATTAGGACCTAAAATCAATGCTCTTGTTGTTGGTATTGGTTATTTGCGGGGAAACAACAATTTGTGAAAGTTTGGGTGGCTTGAGGATCTCTCCATTTTAGCTTTTGTGAAGGCTTGTTCACCAATAGGTAACTTTCCTATTTCTCAATGAAATTTCATTTAGTCTTCACCAATAGGAAGCCCTAAGGGTCCCCCTAAGGTCTGGATAGGTTTTGTGTCCAGTATCGGTGGATTCGTGTCCATTCTGGACACGTATCAATCACTAGTCTTAGGTGTTTGACAAAATGCCTCAATGAGCATTTTGTATTGATTTCGATTTTGTTTTTAAATAGGAAATAGGGTTTTGTTCTTGCTTACTATTTCGTGTCTTTGTGTTTTAGATTTCGTGTCGTCCTGTGTCGTTTTGATAGTGTGGACATGCGCGCGCGCATGCTCGTGCGCTGCTACAGGAATCCCCTGCCTATCGGGCCCTGTAGCGGACACGACACGAACTTTCTGGACACGAAACTTTGTGGGAGACTCGGGGCAACCACTGACATGCCATGTGTCAAGTTTCGTGGGCCCACGTGGCGTATCGAGTGAGAAATCCTCGACGCACGAGTTTCTCTATATTCTGTGCTGTGTGGTTTTAGGCCACTGACACGGGTCTCGTGTCCAACCCTGACACTTAGTGGACACAGGCCAGTGGGCCCATGAGGTAGCCCTATAGGTGGGCTACCCATGTGTGTCACCATGAGATCCATTTGTGTCCTGTGTCATGCACACGACACAAGTGCACGTGTGCACGAGACAGTGTACTAACAGTGCACTGTGTGTATCACTTTGTTATTTCTTACTATGGACACGCCGTGTCAGGCTATGGGTGACACGAGATGATGTGTGGGGTTGTGCACAAGGGGTGTTTACATTTCTCCAAGATTTAGATTCATGATAGTTGATTATTGCTATTCGTTTCCACATTGGAATCAATGTCTGATACTGAACTATTAACCTGTCATTTTTCCAGTTCCTATTTGATGTTGTTCAATGATTTTAATCCTATTATTGATGATAATTACTGAGGTTAGGACCTAATTATAATTCTCCTACATATTACCTTGCCATGGATTAACTTGATGTGTTAAATTGATGTTTAAAACTGTGTTCTGAGTTCCAGTTTGCAAAAACCTGTGAATAAGAGAGCATGAATTGATTTCCTATCCTTTCTTTCTAACTGAGATTCAATGGGACTGTGTTGATGAGTGGTGTATAGGTTTAATTGAAAGTTGGGTTTTGCCTTTGGCAATCTGAGAAAACAGTGTACTGAAGTACACTGGTTCTTTTGGGTATTCTCATGACCTGGGTTTATTTGATTCAAAAACCTGAGATTGGGTTGCTATGTAAAACTGAGTTTTAGTCTCAGTTTTCCATAACCTGACATTTGGGGTTCATGATAAATCTATATGGGTTGGTTTTGATTTGTGTAATACACTGTTTTATTAAACTGGTTTCCCTGCTGTTGAACCTGAGATTTATTAAGTAATTATACTGTGGTGGGTATTCATCATAACTAAGAATAGGAAGGGGGGAAACTGTTATTGATTTGCTGAGTTTGTCTTGGTATTTACAACCTGTGTATGCACTGTTTGGGTTTCCTTCAAAAACTGAGATTTGAGAACAATGATTTGATTTTCCTTTCCTTTTCCTTTCTTCTTAACTGGAATAATGTGATGTGTAACCTTAATGTAAAAACTGAGTTTTGAGTTCAGTTTTATATAACCTGAGTTTACACACAGTCCTATTCACTGTTACTGTATCACACACACATACACATTTTTCCTTTTCCTTCACTGTTTTGTATATAATCACATTTGACACACACTTCTTTATTGCACACACACACATGTGCACTGTTATTGCTCACTGTTTGTAAATTTTAGATTTATCAATATAGCCTAGACACCTAATGCACAGTCTATATTATGACTATACCTATATACATGGTGTGTGAAATGTTATGGAGAATGTGTATAGTTGTGTACTTGAGTGTGATGCATATCTATATGAATACATATAGTAATTAGCCTAGGTATACATAGTGTTAATCCAAATATTTGTATGTATATATATAATGTTGTATATGCATAGGTGTATGGGTACTTGAAATGTTGGGTGTAGTCTAGTATAGCCTTGTTAGAGCCTAGCATGACTTGTTAGACCTAGATAGTGGAGTTTAGACTTGATTAGACTAGATTGACCTAGTTTGACTTCTAGGGTTGACCAAAGTTGACCAAGAATTGACTTTGGCCTAGATTGACCTAGAATCATGTAGAATGCATAGTAGGACTCCATTTTACTATTCTGGACTTGTTATGACTTGTGCTGTTCTGATTAGGAGCCAGACACCCCTCTTTGGACAGTACGATTCATATCGGACACTCAGATACAGGTGAGTACATTCTCTGATCATTTCATATCCTGCTTAGAATTATTTTCTGCAGTAGATTACTTTACTTGTACTGTCACGTTGGTCACACGGATTGGTACTATATGGATCCCTTCTTGAGATGTTATCCTTAGGGAGCATCAGGTACTACATGTTCTGTGCGTTTCACTTACATGGCGTATCATATGCTTCATTGGTTCTTTGATCACTTACGACATATACTCTTATGATCGTAGAGTCTTCCTAGAATCCTTATCCCATTTATGGGACTACTATGTATCACCTTCGGGGTCTATTACCTTCGGGGTCTATTACCTTCGGGGTCTATCACCTTCGGGGTCTGTTACATAGCATCATAACATAACCTGGCTGGATCCTTGTGTATTGATTGGGGGTACGGGAGAGTAGAAATGGACATGTGAATAATACCCAAGTAGTATCTTATCAGAATCTCTTCCATAGTGTCTTATCAGAATCTCCTATGCCATTTACATGTTCATGTTGTACTCTGACTCACTAGTCACTGCTAGCTCTCTATGTATAGTAGATATTTCTATTACAGTTCTCTCTCTATTTTTATACTGCACTTCTTTCAGTACCTGTATCTTACTTTACTGTATGATTATATTTTCTAACCTGCTATGATCTATTGAGATGTACTGTACTCGATCCTGTCCTGACTGGACCTGTTGAAAATATTACAGAGGACGAGGAGGAGGCTTGCCTGGACACTTACTATAGGGCAGCCTTAGATGACACCTGTGAGCTGGACCCTCAGGAGGACCCAGCTCTAGCTGAGGAGATCACCCCGATTGCCTAAACTAGATTAGTTAGGCTTATCTTACTTTTGCAGTCTTGAGACATGTTCTAGTTAGACTCTATTTGGAGATCAGTTTTGTATATATTCTTTTATCTGAGACCTTGTATTGCTGGGATTATCTTAGACTGCTGTTATCTATTTCATTTCCTTGAGTTCTATTTCATATCGTGCTATCTCTTCCTTAGTTGTGATTGAGTTTTCTATTACTTTGTTACCCCGTTCGGGGAGGATAAACTGTTTAGAGATACACTGTTAGATGTTGTGACCTAGGACAGCGTTCTACCGCCGACACTGTGGCGTAGGCTGGGCGTTGTTACGTTCTCGTACCCTCACAGTGGGTGCGGGACGTGACACGTTTTTAGTGGTGGCCCATGCAGGTCTAGACTAGAAGTGTAGTGGTACTCGAACTAGAGTATCACTGCAGCCTGCTATAGGATATAGGACATTAATTTTAAGATACTCAATCACTTTAGGAAAATTTCCTTTTATTGCCATCTAAATCCTTTTGTCAGCTGATCCTTTGAATTATAATTGTCCGCCTTTGTTATTTCGCTTCTTTCTCAGAAATTGACACTCTTGTTTGTCTATCTTCAGGATGGTAGAGACTCGATTGCAGCATGCCACCCATGAGGATGCTATAGAGGGGACTGCTACCTCTCAGCCAGCACGGCGAGGCCAGGGGACTGCAGCTCCTGCCACCTCAGCTCGTGTTGAGACCTCGACAGTCGCAGCAGGGGGTATGCATCCACCGACTGGAAGACAGGACCCGGTCATTCCAGAGGATCCTTTCCTGTCGCCACCGCCTCCAGGACATGTGGACGCAGCTCAGATGTTTGCGTATTTCCAGCAGTTCATGGACTGACAGCAGGCTCGGCAGGACAGAGGTATGGAGTTGGCCGTCACGACAGCCGCAGCTCGACCAATGGTGCAGCAGCAGAGGACATCGGGGATCGAGCAGTTTTAGAAGATGAACCCCAGGGACTTCATGGGGACAGAAGGAATCCTGTATGCCGACGAGTGGATCGAACATAAGGAGGAGATCTTTCGCTTGGCCAGGATTCCAGCAGACCTTCAGATCGAGGCCGCAGCTAGCCGGATGCGAGATCTTGCTCGCACCTGGTATCAGTCGGACCCCAAGATGGGGGTACCGGGGCAGACTTGGGAGCAGTTCAGGGGCTTATTCAAGAAGAAGTTCTTTCCAGATTCAGCAGTCAGGGCCTTAGAGTCGCAGTTTGAGAGCTTGGTCCATGGGAGCCTCTCAGTAGAGGAGTATGCTGGAGAGTTTGATCGTCTCGGCAGGTTCATGGAGGGCTTAAGCGAGATGGCGAAGGCCCAAAGGTTCCGGAAGGGTCTGGTCAAGGAGGTCAAGTCCCTGACCAAGGGCAGCATAGATGCTATGTTTGAAGAGATCTTGACGGGAGCCCTGCTAGCTGAGGATGATCTTGAGCTTAGGCTCAAGAGAGGGAGAGACCCAGTTGGAGGCAGCAGCAGCGGGGGCCAGGCCAAGAGGCCCCACTTTCAGCATCAGCAGCTGAAGCAGTTTCAGCCGCAGCCAATCAAGCAGAGGCCAGTTCAGCAGCAGCAGCCGAGGCAGCATCAGCAGGGTCAGAGATAGGTAGCCACTTGTGCCTACTGCAAGAAGCCTGGGCACGTCTTCAATAAGTGCCGGAAGAGGCTAGGTCTGTGCCTATTGTGTGGTTCAGCAGACCACCAGATAAGGGAGTGTGGCATAGCACGAGCAGGCCCGGAAGGAGGAGCCAGAGCTCCAGCAGGCCAGCAGAGGGGACCAGCCCTGCCGACACAGCAGCAGAGGTTCGTCCAGCACCAGCAGCAGGCCAGGGGAGGCCAGCAGGGACGAGCTTTCGCTATGGCAACTGGAGAGGCAGAGGTGACTGGAGAGCTGATTGCAGGTTCGATTCTTCTTGACTCCAGTCCAGTATTTGTATTGTTCGATTCTGGTGCTTCGTATAGCTTTATTTCAGTATCTTTTGCGATTAGACACGGTATCATAGCTGAATCGTTGCCTAGGACTTACAAGATCACGACCGGGGGTGGTATTATCCTCGTGAGTGATGTTTGTAAGGGTCGGAGAGTAGTTTTGGGAGGCCGTAAGTTGGAGGTAAGCCTGCTCGTAATGCCACTGTCGAACTACGATATAGTACTAGGCATGGATTGGTTGAGCAGGCACCATGCCAGTATTGATTGCAGAGGGGGTAGAGTTCTCTTCATAGCACCGGGGGAGCCAGAGTTGGAGTACTCCAGACGTCAGGCAGAGCAGAGCAGCGGAGTCTTCTGTGGAGTCTCGGTCGAGGAGCAGACGATTCCATACCCCTTGATAGCAGAGTATATGGATGTTTTCTCGGAGGAGTTGCCGGGACTGCCACCAGACAGGGATATTGAGTTCTCGATAGACTTGGTTCCAGGAGCGGAACCCATCTCTCAGCATGTCTATCGGGTGAACAACAGCGAGCTGGTGGAGCTGAAGAAGCAGGTGGATGAGCTACAAGACAAGGGCTTCATCCGCTCGAGTTTGTCGCCATGGGGTGCACCAGTGTTATTTGTACCGAAGAAGGATGGGTCAGTACGCATGTGTATTGACTATAGGGCACTCAACAACCTCACGATCAAGAACAAATACCCACTGCCGCGGATCGACGATCTATTTGACCAGTTGAGCGGAGCTCGGGTATTTTCCAAGATTGATCTGAGGTCGGGATATCACCAGGTAAAGGTGAAGAGGGAGGATATTTCCAAGACCGCTTTCAGGACGCGGTATGGACAGTTCGAGTTTTTGGTTATGCCGTTTGGGCTAACCAATGCACCAGCAGTGTTTATGAACCTTATGAACAAGGTGTTCCATCAGTATCTGGATCAGTTTGTGGTAGTTTTCATAGATGATATTTTGGTATATTCCAAGACTGAGGAGGAGCATGAGGAGCATCTTAGGATCGTGCTAGAGACTCTCAGGAAGGAGTAGCTTTACGTGAAGCTCTCCAAGTGTGAGTTCTTCCTAGACCGGGTGGATTTCTTGGGGCATATGGTGACTGGAGATGGTATCTCAGTTGACCCCAAGAAGATTATAGCAGTCGAGGCATGGGCAGCGCCGACATCAGTTGCAGAGATCAGGAGCTTCCTGGGGCTGGCAGGGTATTATCGGAGATTCGAGCAGGATTTCTCTCGGGTTGCAGAGCCGTTGACACGGTTGACCCGGAAGGATACTGAGTATGTTTGGTCAGAGGAGTATCAGGCAGCTTTTGATGAGTTGAAGAAGCGGCTGACGACAGCTCCGATTCTGACGTTGCCTTCAAGATCAGGTGGTTTCACTATTTATAGTGATGCTTCAGGGAAGGGGATAGGTTGTGTGTTGCAGCAGCACGGGAAGGTAATTGCCTATGCCTCCAGGCAATTGCATCCCCATGAAAAGAACTACCCTACCCATGACCTGGAGCTGGCAGTGGTGATTTTTGCTTTGAAGCTGTGGAAGCATTATCTATATGGTGAGAGGGTGGAGATCTTCACAGATCACAAGAGCCTTAAGTATGTCTTCACTCAGAAGGAGTTGAACATGAGACAGCGCAGACGGTTGGAGTTGATGAAGGACTTCGACATTACACTGTAGTATCATCCAGGGAAGGCCAACGTGGTTGTCGATGTCTTGAGTAGGTATCCGACAGCCATATGTTTGACCATGGATCGGCATTTGCTTGCCGACTTGGAGAGCCTTGGGATTGAGGTGATCGTACCGGAAGTGTAGATGCAGCAATGGGGGATGCAGATTCAGTCAGACTTGGTGGACAGGATCAAGGCGGCCCAGTTCGAGGATATGGCTTTGCAGAGTATCAGAGAGAAGATCAGTATAGGAGTGGGAGATCCTGAGTTTTTACTTGCAGAGGATGGTGCCCTGAGGCACGGTGCCAGGTTATGTGTGCCTAGCGGGGAGCTCAGAGAGCAGATTATACAGGAGGCCCACAGATCTCAGTACTCTATACACCCGGGTGCCAACAAGATGTACCGAGATCTGCGGGAGCATGTATGGTGGTCAGGAATAAAGCGGGAGGTGTCCCACTTCGTAGCTAGGTGCTTGGTCTGTCAGCAGGTCAAGGCAGAGAGACAGAGGCCCGGTGGATTGTTGCAGCCGCTGCCCATTCCCGAGTGGAAATGGGAGCATATTACGATGGACTTTATTTCAGGATTGCCGCGTATTCCAGGAGGAAAAGACGCGATTTGGGTCATCGTTGATAGGTTGACCAAATCGGCCCACTTCTTGCCATTCAAGGTGGGTATGTCTACAGAGAGGCTGGCGGAGATGTATATGCGACAGATAGTCAGGATCCACGGAGTTTCGGTCAGCATCGTCTCAGATCGGGATAGCCGTTTTACTTCCCATTTCTGGAGGAGTCTGCAGACCAGCTTGGGCACTCAGCTCAAGTTTAGTACTGCATACCACCCCCAGACGGAGGGACAGTCAGAGCGGACTATTCAGACTCTTGAGGATATGCTGCGGACGTGCGTCCTGGACTTTGGAGGTTCCTGGGAGGATCATATTCATTTGGTGGAGTTTGCCTATAACAATAGCTTCCCGGCCAGCATCGAGATGTCACATTTCGAGGCTCTGTACGGGCGTAGGTGCCGTACACCCTTATCCTGGGATGATGTTGGTGAGCGAGCTTTGCTGGGGCCAGAGATGATTATGGATGCGACCGAGAAGGTGATGCTCATCAGGGACAGACTTCGCGTGGCGCAGGACAAACAACGGCATTGGGCCGATAGCCACCGGAGACCCTTGGAGTTTGAGGTACAGATTAGAGTAGGATTAGATTTAGGTTGTTTGTTTGTGATTTTTGATCATGTTTGTTATTTATTTTAATTGAGACCTTGCTTGTGATTAGGTCGGAGACCAAGTTTTCTTGAGGATATCTCCGACTCGTGGTACGATACGTTTTGGTGGAGGCGGAAAGCTTAGCCCACGCTTCATCGGCCCTTTCGTTATCAGCGGGAGAGTCGGTGACGTGGCTTACAGGCTAGACTTGCCGCCTGCACTTGTGGGGGTCCACAACGTATTCCATGTATCACAGTTGAGACGGTACGTGGCTGACCCTAGCCATGTGCTCGATCATTCGGAGATTGAGGTGGGTCCTTCTCTCAGCTATCCAGAGCAGCCCGTGGAGATTCTGGATCGACGGAAGAAGGTTCTAAGGAACCAGGTGATACCTTTGGTACGCGTTGTATAGAGGCATCATTCTCCAGGAGAGTCTACCTGGGAGCGGGAGGATGAGATGCGTGAGCGGTACCCTTATCTTTTTGGACCGTGAGGTATACTTTCTATCCTTCTCATCAGTTGCATTTCGCCTTTCAATTTCGAGGACGAAATTTTTTTAAGGAGGATAGATTTGTCACTACCACATTTATAATTTGAGGGTAAAATTGTCATTTTTGGGATAAATTAAAATTATTAGTATTAATTAGAATTTATGGGAATTTTTAGGATTTATTTTGGATTTATTTAGACTAGTTTGATTTTTGACTAGTTTTGACTCATGTAGACCAACCTTGGAACTAACCCTAGTTAGTTGGGCTTGGTTAGGTCAAGAGACTCTAGTCTAACCTAGTATGACTTAAGTTAGTAGTTATTGATTCATTAGAAATTTAATTAGGAATTTAGGAATCAAGCGTTTTGATAAATGGCTTGTGGTTTCACAAGTCATTTTGTGACTAAACTTGATTGGACTAGCTAAACCTAGCTCAAACCCCACCCACACCCATCATGGCCGGCCACCTAGGTTAAACCTAGGGATTCCCCTACTATAAAGTCCCTCCTAGATTTTAGGGCTAGCCTCTTTTAGGGTTCATCCAAAAGTTCTAAGGAAAGAGGTGAGTTCCATCTTCCAAAATTCATTAAAAATCCATTTTAAATCCCTTCTTCCCCAAACCAATTCCATTAGGACCTAAAATCAATGCTCTTGTTGTTGGTATTGGTTATTTGCAGGGAAACAACAATTTGTGAAAGTTTGGGTGGCTTGAGGAATCTCTCCATTTTAGCTTTTGTGAAGGCTTGTTCACCAATAGGTAACTTTCCCATTTCTCAATGAAATTTCATGTAGTCTTCACCAATAGGATACCCTAAGGGTCCCCCTAAGGTCTGGATAGGTTTCGTGTCCAGTTTCGGTGGATTCGTGTCCATTCTGGACACGTATCAATCACTAGTCTTAGGTGTTTGACAAAATGCCTCAATGAGCATTTTGTATTGATTTCGATTTTGTTTTTGAATAGGAAATAGGGTTTTGTTCTTGCTTTATGTTTCGTGTCTTTGTGTCTTAGATTTCGTGTCGTCCTGTGTCATTTTGATAGTGTGGATACGCGCGCGCGCACGCTCGCGCGCTGCTACAGGGATCCCCTGCCTATCGGGCCCTGTAGCGGACACGACACGAACTTTTTGGACACGAAACTTTGTGGGAGCCTCGGGGCAACCACTGACACGCCATGTGTCAAGTTTCATGGGCCCACGTGGCATATCGAGTGAGAAATCCTCGACGCACGAGTTTCTCTATGTTCTGTGCTGTGTGGTTTTGGGCCACTGACACGGGTCTCGTGTCCAATCCTGACACTTCGTGGACACAGGCCAATAGGCCCATGAGGTAGCCCTATAGGTGGGCTACCCATGTGTGTCACCACGAGATCCATTCGTGTCCTGTGTCGTGCACACGACACAAGTGCACGTGTGCACGAGACAGTGCACTAACAGTGCACTGTGTGTATCACTTTGTGATTTCTTGCTATGGACACGCCGTGTCAGGCTATGGGTGACACGAGATGATGTATGGGGTTGTGCACAAGGGGTGTTTACATTTCTCCAAGCTTTAGATTCATGATAGTTGATTATTGCTATTCGTTTCCACATTGGAATCAATGTCTGATACTGAACTATTAACCTGTCATTTTTCCAGTTCCTATTTGATGCTGTTCAATGATTTTAATCCTAGTATTGATGATAATTACTGAGGTTCGGACCTAATTATAATTCTCCTACATATTACCTTGCCATGGATTAACTTGATGTGTTAAATTGATGTTTAAAACTGTGTTCTGAGTTCCAGTTTGCAAAAACCTGAGAATGAGAGAGCATGAATTGATTTCCTATCCTTTCTTTCTAACTGAGATTCAATGGGACTGTGTTGATGAGTGGTGTATAGGTTTAATTGAAAGTTGGGTTTTGCCTTTGGCAATCTGAGAAAACAGTGTACTGAAGTACACTGGTTCTTCTGGGTATTCTCATGACCTGGGTTTGTTTGATTCAAAAACCTGAGATTGGGTTGCTATGTAAAACTGAGTTTTAGTCTTAGTTTCCCATAACCTGAGATTTGGGGTTCATGATAAATCTATATGGGTTGGTTTTGATTTGTGTAATACACTGTTTTATTAAACTGGTTTCCCTGCTGTTGAACCTGAGATTTATTGAGTAATTATACAGTGGTGGGTATTCATCATAACTGAGAATAGGAAGGGGGGAAACTGTTATTGATTTGCTGAGTTTGTCTTGATATTTACAACCTGTGTATGCACTATTTGGGTTTCCTTCAAAAACTGAGATTTGAGAACAATGATTTGATTTCCATTTCCTTTTCCTTTCTTCTTAATTGGAATAATGTGATGTGTAACCTTAATATAAAAACTGAGTTTTGAGTTCAGTTTTATATAACCTGAGTTTACACACAGTCCTATTCACTGTTACTGTATCACACACACACACACATTTTTCCTCTTCCTTAACTGTTTTGTATATAATCACATTTGACACACACTTCTCTATTGCACACACACACATGTGCACTGTTATTGCTCACTGTTTGTAAATTTCAGATTTATCAATATAGCCTAGACACCTAATGCACAGTCTATATTATGACTATACCTATATACATGGTGTGTGAAATGTTATGGAGAATGTGTATACTTGTGTACTTGTGTGTGATGCATATCTATATGAATATATATAGTAATTAGCCTAGGTATACATAGTGTTAATCTAAATATTTGTATCTATATATAAAATGTTGTATATGCATAGGTGTATGGGTACTTGAAATGTTGGGTGTAGTCTAGTATAGCCTTGTTAGAGCCTAGCATGACTTGTTAGACCTAGATAGTGGAGTTTAGACTTGATTAGACTAGATTGACCTAGTTTGACTTCTAGGGTTGACCAAAGTTGACCAAGAGTTGACTTTGACCTAGATTGACCTAGAATCATGTAGAATGCATAGTAGGACTCCATTTTACTATTCTGGACTTGTTGTGACTTGTGCTGTTCTGATTAGGAGCCAGACACCCCTCCTTGGACAGTACGATTCATATCGGACACTCAGATACAGGCGAGTACATTCTATGATCATTTCATATCCTGCTTAGAATTATTTCCTGCAGTAGATTACTTTACTTGTACTATCATGTTGGTCACACGGATTGGTACTATATGGATCCCTTCTTGAGATGTTATCCTTAGGGAGCATCAGGTACTACATGTTCTGTGCGTTTCACTTACATGGCGTATCATATGCTTCATTGGTTCTTTGATCACTTACGACATATACTCTTATGATCGTAGAGTCTTCCTAGAATCCTTATCCCATTTATGGGACTACTATGTATCACCTTCGGGGTCTATTACCTTCGGGGTCTATTACCTTCGGGGTCTATTACCTTCAGGGTCTATCACCTTCGGGGTCTGTTACATAGCATCATAACATAACCTGGCTGGATCCTTGTGTATTGATTGGGGGTACGGGAGAGTAGAAATGGACATGTGAATAATACCCAAGTAGTATCTTATCAGAATCTCTTCCATAGTGTCTTATCAGAATCTCCTATGCCATTTACATGTTCATGTTGTACTCTGACTCACTAGTCACTGCTAGCTCTCTATGTATAGTAGATATTTCTATTACAGTTCTCTCTCTATTTTTATACTGCACTTCTTTCAGTACCTGTATCTTACTTTACTGCATGATTATATTTTCTAACCTGCTATGATCTGTTGAGATGTACTGTACTCGCTCCTGTCCTGACTGGACCTGTTGAAAATATTACAGAGGACGAGGAGGAGGCTTGCCTGGACACTTACTACGGGGCAGCCTTAGATGACACCTGCGAGCTGGACCCTCAGGAGGACCCAGCTCTAGCTGAGTAGATCACCCCGATTGCCTAGACTAGATTAGTTAGGCTTATCTTACTTTTGCAGTCTTGAGACATGTTCTAGTTAGACTCTGTTTGGAGATCAGTTTTGTATATATTCTTTTATCTGAGACCTTGTATTGCTGGGATTATCTTAGACTGCTGTTATCTATTTCATTTCCTTGAGTTCTATTTCATATCGTACTATCTCTTCCTTAGTTGTGATTGAGTTTTCTATTACTTTGTTACCCCGTTTGGGGAGTATAAACTGTTTAGAGATACACTGTTAGATGTTGTGACCTAGGACAACATTCTACCGCCGACACTGCGGCGTAGGCTGGGCGTTGTTACGTTCTCGTACCCTCACAGTGGGTGCGGGTCGTGACACTCTCTTGGTAGGTGGAGAAGTTAAGAGGAAGAAGATGAATAAATAAATGAAGAAAGAGAAGTAAATGAGGAGAGAGAGAGGGGTTGGTAGCTTTTAAAGGGAGGGGTCACATGTTGAACAAACCCAACCAAGCCAAACCAAAACCAAGCCATGCCAATATTGAACCAATATAAGATTAAACCAAGATTAGCTAGTTAAGACAAGTCACAATAGGGTTTAGAATTCCGTACACGTATACTGAAATACGTAAAATGGAAAACGGGGGTGACACACCCCTCCCCAACCACCAACAACCAAAATAGAGAGAGAGAGAGGGAGGGAGGGGGAGAGTCACGTACTGGAGAGGGAGGAGAGTCGTCGGAGAGAGTGAGAGTTGCCGGAGAGAGTGAGAGCATCGGAGAGAGTGAGAGCGCCGGAGGGGGAGGAGAGAGAGTGAAAGAGTAAAATGGGGAGAAATGAATCGTTGGGGGGAAATTTAATTAGAATTTAGCGATGTTAATCCAAAGTCCTAAATAAATCGTTATTAGCAACGTCATAGCGACGTTTTACGACGACTAGCTCATGTTACTAATATACGTCGTTGTCACGTCGCTATTTTCGTCTCTAGTAGCGACTATTAGCGACGTTTCAATTAAACGTTGCTAATGTGCACAATTTTGGCGACGTTATTAGAACGTCGCTGAATTTACGTCGCCAATTGAGCAGATTTTAGTAGTGTTCTCCGTGTTAAAATCATAGAGAATCACGTAGAATGGCCATTTCCGTGTTAGAATGCGGAAGAATGGCCATTTTTCGTGTTAAAATTACAGAGAATCACAGAGAATGGCCATTTCCCGTGTTAAGATCATGGAGAATGATCTTTTTTCCTTCTTTTTAAAAAAGTATATATTGATTGATATCAAACTTTTCATTGTTGTTTGTTTTATATCAGTACAAACAACCGAGCACAGTAACCTAATCGCGAAAAACTTTAAATCTCTCCACGATGATGATGATGAGCGATGATCGGAGTTCGACTGAAGAAAGGCACAGTGAACTACGAATGATCTTTGTGATCTCTGTTGAAGATGAGAGCAATGGAATTCAGATCTCTCGTGAAGAAGAAGAAGACGAAAATCGCAATCCAAATCTGAGTTTGTGAATTCAAATACATATATATGGCCAAATTTGCGCGAAGGGATAGTTATGGTATTATTAAAATGACAATTATGTAAATACAGAGCATCTAAAGGAAATCTTTGAATTTTCATAAACACCCACCCCGAAAGTAGGTATTTCAGCAATTTTTACATTTTTGTATATTCATCATGTTTCCTAGGAACTCTAATTGAGGGGGGCCGGATCCATCATGTTACAAAAAGAAAAAAATATTGTAAATTTATTCCTGCAAATATTATCTGGGAAAGTGCTTTGGCCCAGCCCATTTTGTAAGGCCCATAAAACAGAAATAACTGATTATGTTCGGTTCGGATGAGGTTCAGTTCCCAAACGGCTAAATGCACAACTTACTATCAACGGTTATAAATAATAATAATGTTATTTGTCCCTCTAAATTGTCCCTCCAAATTATCTTTCCTTATGTGTCTGCTGACATGGCATGTTGATGTACAAGCTAGCATGGAAAAATTAAAATCAAATATTAATATTAACATTGATGTTAACATTAACATTAATATTAACACTAACATTAACATTAACATGAAAAAAATTAGATAATTAATTTTTTGGGTCAAAATTTGCCATGCCATATGACACATAATATTATTTAACATTCCACGTCAAATGCCACATAATAAGGAATGGTTTAGAAATATAATTTGGAGGTACTGTAGGTCCTAAAAATCAAGTTGCACCCATCAACAAAGTTATCAAAATCAAATTATACATCCTTCAAGTGAACTGCGCAGAAGACAGATTGTGCATCCATTCGATTGTGCAGGCTGAACTGTGCACATCCAAGTGTGTATGCTGACGTGGCCTCGTCATCATTTTCTGACAGAGAATCAGATCTTCTGACAACTGACAACACGGAGAACGAGAAAATTGTTCGTTTATCGTGCAGCACAGTGCTCGAGGACACCTGTACATGCAGCACAATCCATCCCAGCGCGGTCCATCATAGCGCGGTCTATCCTAGCACAATCTGATGCCAGGGCAATTCAGGTGGCGCACTCCATTACTACAACTAACAAAGTACACGTGGGCTTCATGTCATCAATGACTCATTATGTGGTAACTGTCTGTACACGATCATGCGTATTTCAATCAAATAATGCCATGTGTCCAATACAGTTAGCCCACGATCAAGTAACTGCCAGCGTAGTCTGATGTCTGTGCGGTCCAATGCAGCACAATCCAACTTGCGCAGTCCAGAATAACTAAAAAGTAGTTATTTCCAGAACTCTATAAATGGAGTTTCAAGTCCTTCCTAGAGGGGATCACATACGCACAGAGATCAGAGATCATCACCAGAGATCAGGAGTTCTTGCCCAAGTGCTGCTGCATTCTTCCGAGGCTTTTGCCTTCAATTTCAGAGGCTATCGTCTTCAAAGTTCACATCGTCCAAGCGATAAAGCAATCGTCTTCTAGATTGGATTCTTATAGTTGTACTTTCCTAGAATTCTTGTAATCTTCTTTTATAAAGTTTGTTGAAATAAAGATCAACTTTTGTTTTTGTAAACAAAATGGCGACTCTGCTAGGGACGACTTTCTCCTTCGACGAGGAAGTGACAACTCAATGTGACATTGCGTCTATCGGAAAGACGCAGAAGACGCTGGTTGTGAAGGTCTACCAGATGGCCTATGAAGCCATGATCAACTCCAGGACCACTCCTCGCACTACGACAACTTCTGCCAGAAGCAAAGTGTGCCCAGTGTGGATCCCAAAGACTGCTGTACAGTCTGTTGATTCTGCCACCAAGACTGCTGCGCAGTCTAATGTCTCTGCTGCCAAGATTGTTGCACAATCTGCCTCTACTCCTCATGTGCAGTCTGCTGTTAACAGTGCACAGACCACTTTTTATGCTGCTCTGTCCAAGTGCAAGACTCATGTTCCTCTGGCGCAGTTGGCTGTAACTTTTCCTGTGCAGTCTACTACTCCAACAACCAGAGTGCAACACAAGCACTCTGGCAACAAGACTCTGGATGCGCAAACCACTGAGACTCTGGCCAGAAGACATTCTGCCAGAACTCCTCCTGCACAATCTGCCAGTGCGCCATCAACCCATGCGCAAATCGTGTCTGCGCAATCCAAGAGATACAGCCCTTTGGCTAATCTCTCCTCTTCTCACAACAAGGGAAAAAGCTCTGCTCCTCTCCAACACTCTGTTGCTCATGCGCAATCCACTGGGGGTAGTCTTTTGGCTATTCCTCCTCCTCTCTAGAAAAAAGAAAAAGGACCTTTAGTCTTTTCTCAAACTTCCTCGTCCCATGACTTGGAAGACAATAGAGGGAAACGCTCTTTAGCTAACCCTTCTTGCCAAAATAAAGGAAAATGCCCTTTGGTCTTTTCCCAGTCTTCTTCGGTTTTTACCGTTGAAGATCAATCTGAACGTGCTCCGGCACTAGTCAGTACCAAGACTCTCTCCAACAAGAGTTCTTCTTCCTTTCTTGCCAAAGGGAAGTGTACTGATCAGAGGCGTATTCTGCCTACCCTGTAGCAGAATTCCAAGATCTTCCAACTCTTCAGATCTTCCGTTCAAGACAGGGAAAATTGCTGGTGTCTCAAACAGAAACCCCTGGGGTTGAGTTTGCTGATCTAAAAACATATCTCAATCGACCAACTTCGGTAAAACGCAAACAACCAATGCCGAAGACCAACCAGCATCAGAAGCAAACCTCGAGGATCAAGAATCCGGACACCTATGCTAATGAAATGAGTATTTCCCTGTACACTCAAGGGATAAAACATTTGAAGAACCGGAACCATGTTCCGAATATTGTTAAAGAACACATCCCACGAACTTTTGCTCATCCCATTGCTGTTTCCGATCTCCGAGAACACCTCAAGCAAAAATGAGATAATACCTCAACATCCCCAATGCAACCACTTGGACACCATTGCAATCATAAAGTGGTCATCAAGTATTATTGTCAGACAACAAGACGATCTGTCTTCGATCGTCTGAACTTTTCTAATTCTGAACCAATGTCGGAAGATAAAGACGAGGTTTTGTATGCCTCTGTCAACATGACTTCCAGAGACACTGGGGGTAGGAAGTACTCCAAGCACGGTAAGCCTCGCAGGCCGAGTCAGCGGTATTTGGATCTACTCCAGGAATCTTCTGAAGGAGTATTCCAATATACCAGATCCTGAAGCCGAGACACAATCGGTCAAAGGAATCTTCAAGAACGTCTCCTTCCTTCTCACTCAGGAGATGATTCTTTCTCCGACTATGATGCATACAGTGAAAGCTCAAAACAAACAGTGCCCTCCACCGTGCCCAGAGAAGTGACAGCTTATGTTATCAATGAAGATCTCGATGCTTCCAGTTCAGCCAGCCAAGAACAACGGATCGCTGCACTAGAAGACAAGCTGAAGACCGTGGTTGAAATGGTCGCAAGTATGCATTCCATCATTGTGGCCCAGCATACAGTCCCACCGACCATACCTCCTGCAAATCCTGAAATCATAGCATCGTCGGTGCCTGCAGGACTGGGGGTAGCATCTGTACAAGTACCTCCTGTACAGATCCAACCTACTCCCAGTCAATCAGGTGCTGGGGTTAGTGCTTATCATGCTGTTCCTCCTCCTAATACCGTCATTCAGCCTGCTCCTTCTACGTCAGTAGAAGATGCCAATGAAGCTATCAAGCTCCTACGCACTCAATTCGAAGCTTTCAAAGAGAAGGACAACTTGCAAAGGTTGGGGATCAAGCAACCCTATCCAGTTGAATGGAAGGAAGTTCAATTTCCTCAGAAGTACAAGATCCCAACCATCTCGCTGTTTGATGGCAGCACTTCTCCCAGTCAGTTCATTAACCATTTTGAGGTTATGACTGTCCAACATCAACCAAATGACGCTCTTCTTACCAGAGTATTCGTTGGCTATTTAGCCGGCGTCGCATACGATTGGTATAGAAGCTTGCCCGATGGTTGTATCACCTTATTCTCTGGCCTAAAGAAAATCTTCTTGGAACGATTCTATGAGAGGATCAACGACATGACTATGTCAGCCCTCAACAAAGTCAAACAAAGATACAATGAAACTGCTACGAGTTTCATTGAAAGGTTCCGCCGGGAAGCTTTAAAAATGCCAACTGGAACTCCGGCCACTATGACCATAGACACCTGCAAGGCAAATCTATTGCTTATCATCAGCATGTGGACAGGCTCTACACAGTAACAAGACTGGCCATCTTTCATTGTCAACGCTAAAGCAGCTGAAGTTAGCGCTGACAAATTCAAGCAACTAGGGGCGCAAATGTCTAACCCCGACCGGGACGAGCACCAGACATCAGGTGGCGGCAATCGCCAGAACAACCGCAAAGGAAAAGAAACTTTGAATATCAATTTGAACAAGAACAAAGAATCTCTGGCGGTCAATGTAGCTCCTCCTACGTCCACTTCTCCTCCTTCAGCACCTCCACCGAGGGAACCTCGTCCGAAAGTGGAGTACTCTTTTGACGAGAATGACACAGTGAGCATCTTTGATTGCTTAATCAAAAGCAATAAGCTCCAGCTTCCAGACCCGAAGAAGCCCGATGAAGTCGGTAAGACTGATCATCCTAAGTACTGTGTCTATCACAGGTTCATCGGGCATCCTACTCGAGCATGTTATGTGCTCAAAGGCAAAATTCAGGAGCTGGTCAACGCTGGTGTTGTCACTTTACAGCAAGACGAGAAGACTGTTACCGCAAACATGGTCTCAGTTTAATTAGGTAACTTTCTGCCCCAGATGGTACAGTACGGTATCATTCCTATCCCTAAATCTACTCTCGAGATCGAGAATCTCCCTCCTCTACGAAGTGAAGGTCTCATCCCCTTGTCTCTTGACAATGGCAAGATTATGTGGATTCATCCGAATCTTGCTTCAGAGTTCGAACTTTCCTCTTCCTCCAAGAAGAAAGACCATTCCAAAGGCAAGACAAAGATTTGCAATATGGTGTCATTTGACCCCATAGTTGACGAGGAAATCTTATTGGGTACCAGATCAGGGAAAGCCTATCTAAAGGATTACCCCGAAGCTCATGAAAATCCTGCTTCTTTCTCTGAGCCTGCTCCTGTGCAGCCCGCTTCCACTAAGGATATTCCTACTGCGTCTTCACCGGTTGTAGAGTCTACTCCTATTAAGCCAACGGTTACTGACAAAGGCAAACAGCAAGTCTGTTTCGATAAACCTTTGAAGAAATTATCTCCTTCCGGACTTGAAAAGCCTTATAACTTCGACATCTTGGCTCAGTTGGCCAATACACCGGCCCGGCTGTCTATCATCGAGCACTTGTGCCTTTCCAAAGAGACTCGGGAAACTCTGAGTGAGACTCTCATGCAAGCTGAAACTTGTCTAGCCCTCTTAAAGAAGCCAAAAGCAGAACCAGTCTCTTGCCTCCATTGTCATAGTGTGTTGGAGTTAATTCCAAACATAACTTTCACACAAGATGACATGCTGATGGAAGACAACAGACATGATCGTCCTCTCTACTATACAGGATATATTGACTCGATAAAAGTCGATCGTATTCTGATTGATCCAGGGTCTGCTCTCAGTATCATGTCGAAGACAATGTTGGATGCGCTAAAGATCCCAGTGCATAGTCTCTCCAGTACAATTACCACTATTCTCGGGTTCAATCAGGAAAGGAGTGAACCTTTGGGCAAGATTTGCCTAAAACTCCAAATAGGCAATCTTCGCACAAAGGCTACCTTTTACATCATTGACAATCATGGATGTTCCTACAATGCTTTACTGGGAAGACCATTTCTGCACGAGCATAACATTGTCCCTTCGACTCTCCATCAATGTTTTAAATATGTTGATGACAATGGAGAGGTACAAAAGAAGGTTGCTGATCTCTATCCTTTCAAAGGCGTTGAAGCATATTGCAACGATGCTCGTATGTACAAGGATGAATTTATGAAGGTTGTCTTGTCTCTGGACACTGAAGAAGAGCAAGAAGCAGTGCCTAATGATACCCTTATCATCCCTGTCAAAGGGCGTGTTTCTCGTCCTCAATCTTCTAAGCCACTGGCTATTCACTTGCCAGTCCAGAAGCAATCTACTGATGATGATCAGGATCAAAGGGAGCTCACCTCTTCTGAGCAACTTGTTATAGACGTACGTCATAACAAGAAAAAAAGACAGCTCACCTCTTCTGAGCCACTTGTTATTGATTTATCTCATAACAAGGACAAAAGGGAGCTCACTTCCTCTGAGCCGCTTGTTATCGACCTCCGTCGTAACAAGACCAATCCTCCTCCACGTTTTTCTTCTTCCCCTCTTGTAATCAATCTGACCAAGCCTGCTAAGGCTAAAGGTCCTGCTGTAAATATAAATGTACAAATCAATGAAAAAGCATCTACTTTCCAGTATACTGATGTCATTTATCATGCTAAATGCTATTTGGATATGTTAGACAGCTTTCAGTCATTTACAATGGGAGTTGTACAATCTCTTCAAACAGAAGTTTCATTTGAACACCCAAAGGATTCATATCGTATTGTTCTCGCTCGTAAGAAAGGCGAAAGTCTAATACTTTTTAGTAAAGGACCGGAACAACAATTCAGCTATACGGATGATAGCAAAATTAATGACACGGGGCATCTTCAACTTCGTCGTTACAGTCAACAATCAAAAGACATTATCCGAAAGATGGGTTATGATTTCTAGAGCGGCCTCAACTACGGTAAGGGTAGAAAAACTCCTATCCATACGGCTGTTCCAAAAGGAAAGTCGGAGATGTACTACAGCAGGACCAAAAGAGGTCTCGGATATGCTTCTCCTCCAGTATTATCCCCAGCAGGCTCTGAATCCGATAGTGAGGAGCGTTCTAACTCTTCTGATTCCAGATCATGGGGTTCTGATACCAGCATTGGTCAAGTTCATCGATTGACTGTATCTTCTAACATGGTCTCCGTCGAACTTTCAGAAGGCTATGACGAGGATATTGAAGAAAATCCCGAAACTGATCCTTGGGCTCAACGAATGGATACCCAATGGAAAATTCGATTCGAACAAAGGGAACCTCCTACCGAAGATTAATTAGTTCAAGTTGATGTAGGAGAGAGCGGATCACCTCGTCCAATATTCATCAGCAAGAACCTCCCAGAGGCAGATAAATAAGATTTAATTCTTCTGATTAAAGAATATATTGATGTCTTTGCCTGGAGCTACGAAGACATGCTAGGTCTAGATCCTAAATTTGCTACTCACAAACTGAACATCTTGCCGAATGCAAAATCGGTCAAACAGCAACAACGACATTTTAAGGCAAAAATGATGGACGCAATCGACGACGAAGTCAAGAAGCTCATCTCTTGTGGCTTTATTCGAGAAGAATAGCATCCTGATTGGGTAGCTAATGTCGTCCCAGTTCTAAAGAAAACTGGCAAAGTTCGAGTCTGCATCAACTTTCAGAATCTTAATGAAGCTTGTCCAAAAGATGAATTTCCTCTCCCTATCACGGACGTTTTGATCGACAACACCTGTAGGTTTGAAAGAATATCTTTCATGGACGGATTCTCCGGATACGATCAAATTCGAATGAATCCAGAAGATGAAAAAGATACTTCTTTCCGCACTCCTCGCGGAGTCTACTGCTACACTATCATGCTATTTGGTCTTAAGAACGCTGGTGCAACATACCAACGAGCCATGAGTACCATCTTTTAAGATTATTTGTGCAAGACCATTGAATGCTACGTCGACGATATTGATGTCAAAAGTCGTTTGAAGGAAGATCACATCCAAGACTTGAGAACTATCTTCAATCTCATGCGCTAATATCAACTCAAAATGAATCCCACCAAGTTATTCTTGGGTGTCTCTAGTGGCAAATTTCTCGGCCTCGTCATTACCTCTAAGGGTATACACGTGGATCCCGAGAAGATCAAAGCCATTCAAGAGATGCATCCTCCACGCAACCTAAAAGAGCTACGAGGATTCCAAGGTTGACTTGCGTACATCAGGAGATTCATTTCGAATCTGTCTGGACGCTGCAGACCATTCACTCAACTCATAAAGAAGGGTGTATCTTTCGTTTGGACCGAAGAATGTCAACGAGCATTTGATTACATAAAGCGGTATCTCATGAACCCACCAGTCTTGGTGCTACCAATCTCTGGCATACCATTCTTAATGTATGTCCGTGCTATGGATCATTCATTGGGTGCTTTACTTGCTCAGAAGAACAAAGAAGGCCACGAACAAGCTATCTACTATCTCAGTCATACTATGATTGGTGCTGAATACCGTTATAGTCCGGTCGAAAAAGAATGCCTAGCTCTTATGTTTGCTATTCAAAAGACTCGGCATTATATCATTAGCCAAACTATTCATGTCATATCCCGAGTTAATCCTCTTCGGGTATTGATGAAGAAGCCTAGCATACTCAATTATCGGCTGGCTACGTGGGCCATTCTGCTAGCCCAGTATGACATGGTATATGTTCCTCAAAAGTCGGTCAAAGGTTAAGCATTGGTAGATTTTTTAGCAGCTCATCCTGTTCCGGAGACGTCTAAACTGTATGATGAAATTCCAGACGAGACTTTGGAATCTAATGCAGTCTCTAAAGAATTTCCTACTTGGCGTATATTCTTTGACGGTGCATCCAGGATTGGACCCAATGGTGCCATTGTCGCAGGAGTTGGAGTTGTCCTTGTTTCTCCAGACGGTCAGCTATTCAATGAGCCTACTCCTTAGATGAGCCTTGCTCTAACAATGTGGCATAGTACAATGCTCTACTCATTGGTCTTCAGTTAGCCAAACAACTTAACGTCGAGTATCTTGAAGTCTATGGCGACTCTAAGTTGGTTGTTAACCAGGTTAGAGGAACTTATGAAGTTCGCCATCAAGATCTAGTGCCTTACTTTGAAGCGATAATCAACATGGCTACATCATTCAAAACCTTCTTCATTGAATATGTACGACGAGCTTGCAATACTGAAGCCGATACTTTGGTCAATCTTGCAGCAGTCTTAGCCATCCCCATCGGAAGACAACAGATGGTGGTCATCTCTAATCGATAATTGTTCTGTGTCGAAAACAATCGTAATATTGAGTTTAGTAATCTTACTAAAGTCAATGTTACCAATGAAGATTGGAGAACTCCATTCATCGACTTCGTGGTCCGTGACATACTCCCTGAAGATCCCAAGGAGGCTACGAATATTTGTCGGCAGTCTCTACGGTTCTACTACAATCAGACCACCAAAACTCTTTACTGGCAAACTTATGACGGCCTACTCTTGCGCTATCTTGCTAGTGATGAAGCGAAACAAGTATTACATGAAGCTCACGACGGTGTCTGTGGAGCACATCAACCCGATCCTAAACTATAAGATCGCATCCGACGTATGGGTTACTACTGGCCCTCTATGGTATCTGATGCCATCGAATATGCAAGGAAGTATCGAGCTTGTCAAATCCATGCAGACTTTATTCATCAACCATTGGAGTTCCTGCATCTGACGGCCGCCCTTGGCCTTTCGAAGCTTAGGGCATGGACATCATAGGTCCCATCAATCCTCCTTCTTCTAGAGGACAATGGTTCATACTGGCAATAATCGACTACTTCTCCAAATAGGCCGAAGCTATACCATTAGCTGAAGTCAAGACTAGCAGCGTCATCAACTTCATCAAACACCATGTCATCTATCTATTTGGTGTACCTCGACGAATCATCCACGACAACGGACCTCAATTCATTAGTCAAAAGTTCACAAGATTTTGTGACGATCATCGAATTGACAATGTCGCTTCGACAGCCTACAATCCTGCTGCTAATGGTTTAGCTGAAGCTTTCAACAAGACTATCATCAAGCTCCTCAAGAAGTTTGTATCTACTAACAAACGAAACTGGAGTGAAAAGCTTGGAGAATGTCTTTGGGCCTATCGTACTACGGTCCGCAACCCTACAGGCTGTACACCCTTCTCTTTGTTGTATAGCTGCGAAGCAGTTCTACCTCTGAAACTTCAAATTCCATCCTTGAGGATTGCTATCGCCAACGAACTCACTACAGAGAACAATGATCTTCTCCGACTTCAAGAATTAGAAGCGTTCGATGAGAAACGGCTATTAGCTCAACAGTATATTGAGTTATACCAAGCCCGTATCTCGAAGACTTTCAACCGCAAAGTTAAAGTAAGAGCCTTTCAGAAAGGAGAGCTTGTTCTAACTGTCAGACGTCCCATGACAATGACTCACTCAAGCAAAGGCAAATTCGATACGAAGTGGGAAGGTCCATACATCGTGAGCGAAGTCTTCTCAAATGGAGCCTATCAACTCACAGAGCTAGACGGTCGAGTTGCAATGATGCCCATCAATGGCAAATTCCTCAAGAAATACTATGTATAAATGTAACAGACAGTGATTGTAATTATCAGACAAGTTCATAAATAAAATACAATTTTATTTCATCTTGAATGATAATACATAATATCAAGGAAGGTCACTATCATCCTTCTCGAAATTGGGACGCAGACCACTGCCGCTCTTGTCAAAGATATGATCAGCGAAAGAGTCGAGAACATTCTTGCTGGAACCCACCAGGAACTTGCAAGCGGCCATTCTCATGGCTTCTTCTTCTTCAGTCTTCCCTGGTTCAAGAAGGAAGTCCAAGATGTCCTTTGGCAGTTTGGGATCAGATGAACTTTTGCCCACTGCCATATGCTTTTGTTGAACCGGCTCGACTGGATGTTCGTCAGTCTCCGCTTCCACCTTCGGGATGATCTCAGCCTTCCTGGATGCATCTCCAGAAGACATCTTTATGCTGAAAAGTGAAAGTGAACCTCTCATCTGATTTTCTGTTCTATTTATAGACAAAGCGTCGTAAGACTATGAAGCGACACATTCATCCGACGGTTTACCCGTTCATTCATTATATTCATCCGACGGTTTACCCGTTCATTCATTCTATTCATCTGACGGTTCACCCGTTCATTATTCAATGGTTCGTCCGTTCACACATCTACTTGACGTTTTGCCTGTTTATCATTCGACGGTTCGTTCGTTCACATATCCACTTGACGGTTCACCCATTCATCATTTGACGGCTTGTCCGTACATTACATTCATCCCGACGATTCATTTCGTTCTCACATTTTGACGAATCATCCAGTTCGTTCTTATCGGCGACTTATCATCTTTGATTAAGTTGTCTATTGAAATAATGATATTCAATAAATTATATTTGCCACGTCCATATTACCTCTGAGAAGATATAACGAATATAATTATTTTCTAACTCGAGAAATATATCATGTCCTGTACCTCTGAATATATTTTCTATTGCTATCTAAATAAGATATGCAACAAATAATAGAGCCACAAAAATATCTTTTATTAATCAAAATTCAAGACATTACAAAGCTTCATATTGTAAAACAAGAAGATACAAGATATCTTCTTACTAAGCTTGAGGTGTCATCAAATTGGCAATTTGCTGCTTCAAAATTTGCAGACGCTTTTCACAAGATTCCATCACTCTCTTCCTGGCTTCTTCCATCCCAGATTTTTCATTGAAAGTTGGTAGAGTCACCATTCTGCGAGTGATTTCAGGTTGATGAGCTGCAGCATATTCATCTCTTTCTTGGGTTAGAACATCAAGTTGTTGAATTGTAGTTTGATGTTGGATGACCTCATCTTCCAGTTCTTCCTGAAGACAGGCAATCTCCGCTTTCAATTCAACAATTCTCCTTTCTTTTTTTTAGCAACAGATGTCACCGTTTCTACCTTAGAATTGTACTCAGCAGACTTGGCAGTGAAAGCATCCAACAGAATTTGGAAGTTGACTCTTTCAACCGCAGCTTCTTGAGAAATTCGTTCAAATTCGGCTTGTACTAAAAGCTCTACCTCTCCTTTACTCATCTCTTTGTAACTCTTGACTGAAGTTTCCAGCTCATCTAATATGTGCTCAAGAAAAGTAGCCTGAGCCTCGTCTCCTTGATTATGGATGGCATTTACCAAGTAAGAGGTTGGACCTCTAACCGTGGAGAAATCAGCTTCTTCCTTCTCCATCACTCTATCTATTAAAGGCCCCAATGAATCAAAGAAGAACTTGGTAAATGATTTAACGACAAACTGATTGGTAGCCGAAGCACCAGAAGTAGCAGCTACTCCTGTTAACGATGAAGCGGCGGGACGTTCAGTCTCTTGCACTTGGATGGAAGGCTCTTTAAATAAAGGAGCTAGAGTAGAGCTGGTTGCTCCTCCCGGTTGTTCATCTGCAAAAAGCAGACAGACTTTATCATTTTGTCTGTCATTTGCAGCTATGGAAAAGTTCAAAAGTGGAAAGCAATCTTACCGTGGCTTGGTCCAATATCAGGGCTGTCATCTGTTGGAACAAATTCCGGCCTAGCAGAAGTAGCTTCAGATATTACTGCCTGGCTACTGCCTGCTTCAAAACCACCTGACAAGTGACGACTGCTGCTAGCTATCGTCATCATAGGTACTATATCTGTACACACTGGAGGAGCTGGAGAAGATTCTATTTCTGCATGGATCAAAGATAGAGATGTCAGCTATTAATCTATGAAAAGAAGGTTGATAACTTCATTTCATACCTTTGGGATCAATAGCAGGGGTTTCCTCCAGGGCCACTTTTTCATTTGCACTCTTTTCAGGAGATACCTGCACCTCAACATCCTTTTCAGGATCCAAGGTATTATCAGCAGCTTTAGGAGATAGATGAACTTCAACGTCCTCTTCAGGATTCTGGGTCTCATCAATAGCTTCCGATGATGTACTCTCCTCACTGTCCTCAGGAGCCTCTTCGCTAGCAGTAGCAACGGCATGATCAGCATCTTCTTGATAACCGAAGTCACAATCATTCAATGCCTCAATCATGAGACGATCCTCCTCTGCACGAACTGCTTCCGGTGTGACAGGAAGCTGAGTCGTTTCTATCGCTAGCTGAGGAGATCGCGAAGCTTCGTCTTCTCTAGGCTCTGCAGCCTCGTCTCTTTGTTCAGCATCTTCCATGGGCTCTGCCGCTTCATCTCTCTGTTCAGTTGTCTCTCTCTGCTCTGGACTAAGCTCAGAGGCAGGAGTAGGGGATGACATAGTAATTCCCGCTGCAGCATTTACTACTACCGAAGACAATATTTGCCTTGGAGGAGAGACCATTATTTTTTTTCTTCTGTGGGCTAGTTTCTTTCTATGCAGAGGCCTCTCAGGACTCTCTACATTTACTACCTTGACCTGTTTCTGAATAGAGGTAGGCGTAGCTGCTTCTTCTTGGGCTGATTCAGCCAATTGTCGGGATTGTGATCTAGTAGTGACCTTCTCTGATGACGGTTCCAAGATCAACTTTTTCTTCACGACTGGAGAAGAAGGTCCTTCTCTCCTTCTCTTCTTCTCCTTGGCCGAAGACTTAACCACTTTCAGAGAAATTTTTAGTGGTTGATTTACTTCTTCAGGGAAGTTTACTTCTCTGAAAGCTTCTAATGGATCGTCTACCAGTTCATGCTGTTCGTCATTTGCTGGAGCTAATGTAGAAGTGGCTCCTTTCTTCAGACGGGTTGCTGTTGCGAAGCTATCCACCAAATTAAAATTCTCAGTAAATGTATTGGCAGCTGTATAGAACAATGAATATATGTACAGCATTCTTGGGCCATTATCATTCTTATTTGGCATCGAGAACACCGTCCTAGTGTCTCGAGCATTGTAGTATGCCCATGCTCTCGCACCATCAATTAGGTACCCTTTTTCTTACATGCAAGTGATTACGTTGCCCATATAGAATTGGTCATAACCAAATTAATGAGCGAAGCAACTCGGTAAATATGGCTCAAGGTAGCATTCCTCCTCAAATCGGTATACCAAATATGATGGCCTAATCGCCTTCAGCCAGTCGAAAGCTGCTCGGTCCAGTGGCTGCGTCCCCAGATCAACCATATTTGCTGCCATAAACTCGTAACCAGCTGGAGGAGCGAAGCTATAAAAGTTTCATCCCTTGCCAAGGTTTAGGGCACACCTACAGTCCTTCAGACTAACGTATACCCACTTGCTTCGGAAGAATCTACGCAGAAAGCTGCCGCTAACTGCCCCCATGTCAGGGTTCATCAGAGAGGGATGATGCAGAAGCAACCACCCAAATAGATAGGTGTAGGGCAACTCCAGTCTTGGGAAGTTCCCTTTCTCACCTTTCCACTTGATCATGGAATCGACATACAGCCGAAGACCTACATTTATTCTGCAGGTTATCGCTGATAGCAAATCCATCCGGTAGCCGAAGACTAACCGGACGGCAGCGAAGAGTACGCCGCGGTAGAAGCGGTCCATGGCGCTGGCCCCAGGAACAACAAATCGACGGAGCCAGTATGTTAAAAATCCTGCCAGCTGAGCTTCTTGTGACATGGGCCTGTAGCCCATTCTGATAAAGCTTTCAAAAAAATCTCCGGGCTTCAGCGAAGGGTATTGGTGTTCATCAGTAACTTTAATATCCATCTTCTTATTTTCCTCCATCAGTTTTATAACCTCACTATGGCTGAGAGGTTGAAAGAAAGCTGGGTTGCAGGAGTCATGATCTTTGGTCTTTTTCTCCACGATATGGTTAAAAAAAGATACAGCAACCATTTCGAGGAATAACATGTGCCGGAGGAGCCACTCTTGTAATACAAGGAACATATATTATAATGGCACAGTAGTTCTTCGAAAACGGCTACCATTTCTGGATTTTCCTAACACAGTCTATCTAACTCGTCGTTTGTGGGAACATACTCCTCGTAAGGGCAGTCTCCCGTTGGAAGGCATAAGATATACTTCATCTCATTGAGTGCCAATTCCATCTCCCTGCAGGGCGTCATGAACGTCCCTGTCCTGTAGTTATACCTCTCTGCCAGAGCTAGAAACAGATGAGGGTTTGGATGGAAGCCATACACGGTAGCATATACCGCGTTATAAAGCTCGATTTCTCTAAGCTTATCTTCAAATTGAGCCAATACCAAGTTGCCTATACAATTCCACCTCCTGTTATCCGGATTTACCAAACCGGTCAGTCGGATGTCTTGGTCAGGATACCTGCCCTCCGCCTTTACATACTCGTTAGCAAAAATTGATGTTCTTACCGGCAGAAACAAAGACGAGTTCTCAGGAGGGATACAACCTAGCTTCAACCCTCTTAGTAGAGTGACGTGTCGCTCAGAAGAGCTATAGAACATGTCCCTATTGTTCGGGCCTTTCTTGACACAGATTTTTCCTGTCCGTGCATGTTGAAAGGGAGTGATGTCCCAATCCATCCTCCTAGGATGGCTTGCATGAGCATATCACGCTAGAGGGAGGCATCTAGCTATGTCTGGCAAATGGATCAATTTCTCCTTCCTTGGGAAAGTTCTCGACTCAATTCGGGGTCTAGGTTGAGAACTTTTGTCAATGGCTTCACCGAAGAGGAACATAGGCTTCTTGTGTGTGACAGCGTCAGCAGACTGCAACGGCTGTCCATTCATCAGACTTAACAAGGTCTCGTTATCCTGAGCTATCAGGATAGCTTGGCGAGAGGATGGAAGAGGATATTGTGGGAAGAGAACATGGGATAAGTCTTCTTTGAAATCTGGCTCAGCTAAAGTTCCTATGAAGATTTCATAATTTGGATCCTCTCTGGTATGAACTGCATCAGACAGAAAAAACAAAATTTAGTACAAGTCAAGTCAGAAATTCTGTCAACAGATTGCGCAGATATCAGATTGCACAAGCATCAGATTGCGCAGATATCAGATTGCGCAAGCATCAGATTGCGCAAATATCAGATTGTGCAAGCATCAGATTGTGCTGATAAAGCTTACGCAAACATCAAATTGCGCTGACTATCTTGCGCAAATCAGCCGATTGTGCTGACTTTTGCCAGCGCAATTCAACCGATTGCGCGAGAAAATATTCTTCATAAAAATGAAGAATAATGGGTTCGTGCAACCAAAACCCTAAACAGGGTGGCACAGTATGATCACATATCTAAAAAGAGATGGATTTTAAGATTCAATAAAGTCGAAAAACCCTAAAAAGGGTTTTCGATCGGGTTGTCTACCTCGCAAAGCAGGGTGCGCAGCTTCGTGTTGGGAAGGGCGTGGCGCAACCCGAGCCGAAGACTCGGCGGGGGCCTTGCCCTTGTCGGCTGCAGAGGAACGCTTGGGAGCCATGAAGTCGACGGGGAAGAAAGAGTAAAGTCGGAGTAGGCTCAGGGATTTCTCTCTCAAAGCATATTAAAAACAAGTAAAGAATAATATGAAGAACGAAGGAAACTATTTATAGTCATTCAAAGAGCAACGGCCGCCTCAAATTGTGCCGAATAAATAGGAGTAATCCCTCCGATTGCGCAGACAGCATCATCACTTGCGCAACTTGATTAAAAATTCAAAATTCAAAGTATTTCAAAATTTTGAATAAATTCAACTTTCGAAAACTTTGAAGGGGGTCTTGTAGGTCCTAAAAAATCAAGTTGCACCCATCAACAAAGTCATGAAAATCAAGAAATACATCTTCCAAATGAATTGCACAGAAGTCAGATTGCGCAGACTGGACTGTGCAAACTCTCAAGTGCGCAGGCTGACGTGGCCTCGTCATCATTACCTGACAGAGAATCAGATCTTCTGACAGCTGACAGCACGAAGAATGAGGAAACTGTTCATTTATCGTACAGCACAGCGCTCGAGGACAGCTGTACGTGCAGCGCAATCTGTCTGCAGCGCAGTCCATGCCAGCGTGATCTATCTCAGCGCGGTCCATCTCAGCGCAATCCAAAGTCAGCGCACTTCATCAAGACAACTGACAAATCTACACGTGGCCTTCATGCCATCAATTGCTCATCATGTGGCAACCGTCTGTACACAATCATGCGCATTTCAATCAAATAGTGCCATGTGTCCAAGACAGTTGGCCCACGATCAAGTAACTGCCAGCGCAATCTGACGCGTGCGCAGTCCAATGCAGCGCAATCCAACATGCGCAGTCCAGAATAACTAAAAAGTAGTTATTTCTAGAACTCTATAAATAGAGTTTCAAGTCCTTCCTAGGGGGATCATATACGCACAGAGATCAGAGATCATCACCAGAGATTAGGACTTCTTGCCCAAGTGCTGCTGCATTCTTCCGAGGCTTTTGCCTTCAATTTCAGAGGCTATCGTCTTCAAAGTTCACATCATCCAAGGGATAAAGCAATCGCCTTCTAGATTGGATTCCTATAGTTGTACTTTCCCAGAATTCTTGTAATCTTCTTTTACAAAGTTTGTTAAAATAAAGATAAACTTTTGTTTTTGCAAACATGTACGAATATTATTACTCTAAAAACAATTTCCTTTATCATGCTTGCAGGTAAATCATAGTTGGATAGATTTTTAAACAAAAATAATTTTTAGGGAGGAAGAAACTTTTAAAAAAAACACGACAAGGATAAACAAGTTTAGAAAATTTTAGAACCCAATATATTCCCCCATTCTGACTCCCAAATCAACGATCGAAATTTTGATTTCTATTGTTTTTCAAAACCAGTAAAATTATTTTGTATTATCCGTTATATAGAATTTGCTCAAAATTTATTTAGCTAAAAATCAACGTAAATTTTATTCAGTTATTAAATTTTTTATTATCATAAAAAAATTATTATTATCCACGAAGGATATTTAGAAACAAATTAGCCTCAAATTCCTAATTTTTGTATCTATTTTTAACAAATAATATAAAATTTGTTATTACTCATATGCAAAGTTATTTATTTTTCAAATTCAAATAAAATTTCATTCAATATTGATAATAAGAAATTATCCATTGTATAATTTATTTATTATCCGTTGTATAATTTTTTTTAATTATCCATTAATAATGACTTAATTATCCATACACAAAATTATCATGAATACAATGTATAAATTTATCTTATTATTGACTGTATAAAACTATCGTATTATCCATCCTAACATAATAACTTATTGATGATAACCAAATTATTTTATTATCTATTTTATAAAAAAATTATTATCCAATATGATGAATAATTTAATTTTTTTTGATGAATAGAATTTGCATATGGATAATAAAAAAAATTCTATTATTTTTTTCAAAAAACAAATACCAAAACTAGAATTTTGAGGCTAATTTGTAACTATATATCCTTCGTGGATAATAACAAATTTTGTATTGATTATAACAAATTTTATAACTAAATAATTTTTGCATTGATTTTTAACTAAGTTAATTTCGTACAAATTTAATACCATGGATAATAAAATAAATTTTAATTCAAAAATTAGGATACTAAATACCCTTCGTAACAACAAATATTTTACTGTTAGCAAATTTTATAACTAAATAAAGTTTACATTGACTTTTAGCTAAATAAATTTCGGACAAATTTTATAAAATAGATAATAATAAGTTTCATATTATTTTTTTAAAAATTCCAAAATTAGGATTTTGTGCCTATTTTATAACAAAATAACGTTCGTGGATAATCCCAAATTTTGTATTGATAATAACAAATTTTATGACTAAATAAATTTTACCATAATTTTTAGCTAAATAAATTTGAACTAATATGATACAATGGATAATAACAAAAAAAAAATTAGTTTCAAGAGTATAAACCAAACTTTCGCCTGTTGGACTGGTGTCATCCTGTCAGAGTGTATTGGGTTCTTAATACTTGTAAACTTTTTTTTTTTACTCTGATTATGTCTCTAAAGTTTCTCTATCTACAGGTTTTTTACTTTTTAAATGTTCTTATTTTCTTTTTCTTTTTTATTATTGGATTTGTCGGTTCCTTAATCTAGTTTACAGTCACGAGGTGCCCGAATTTGCAGTTCCTAATTAATTCTGCTTCAAATCCAATATATAATTTGCTACAACCAGTTAACCCTTGTGGCGTGGACTTGCTCTTCGTTCTTACAAGAATAAGGCTTAGCAAGTAGATAATTGCCTCAAATAAGCAAAATGAACCCCATGGCCTTGGACTAGACCAAGCTCCTTCTTGAAGTGGGTCGTCTCGACTCCAAGCCTCCTAGAGCTCCTTGCTCACCCCAAAAAGAAGAGAAGAGAAAATGGGGAAAGCATGAAGGGGATGACAGAATAATGAAATGAGGTATAATAGGGTTATGTGGAAATCCTAGGGGCTTGGATGGTCTCTATGTATCCCTATATGCTCCATCTATCTAGCCATACATTCTACTTCTACTCATACCCCCAACAACTCGGAACATGATTGATTGGTCAAAACTAGCTGTGGATTCTTAACATGGTATGTATTAGAGCCAATCGAAATTCTGACGGTATATCGACGACATGTTTGTCCTCTGATACTTGTAATTCTTCATCACCTACGAAAGGTGGGCTTGCTCATTTTTTGCTTCCTAGTATGTTTCCAGGTTATAGCTTGGGCTAGTTTAGATCATGGATTATACCAAATATTTTTGGATAAATTTTATAAGTGTTTAGCAAATAGCTTAAAGCTAATTAACCTCGTTTCTAAGTGATTAAAAGAAATCAAGAGGGTATCGTTTGATTGATACTCAGACTTATTTTTTGCTTCCTAGTAAATAAGGTAGCTAATCATACTTAATCATTTATACAAGGTATATATAGTAACTTTATGTACATTAATATTTCCTAACACTCTCCCTATGTATGATTTCGATTTTATCCTCTTTCATCCAAAATTTGTGATTATGAGGTCTCTCCACTTTCGTTAACAACCACTAAATTTTTACATCAAATATACTTAATTTCTAGTGATATATTTAATAATGTGTAAACATGTTTAAACATTCATACTAATTTTCAACTAAATATCTTGAGCTAATACCGTGAGCATTAGAATTAGTAATTTATTACACACAACATTGTTTATCCACATCAATACCTTAACTATCACCTATATGCAAACAACATATGACAGAAGATAATTTTTCCCTTAAGTGGTAGGGTTGCAGTGGTGATGGCCGGAAGGGGTGAAAAATGACGATAATGGATGTTGTAGACTGGCAATAGAGGAGGGTGGTGTTTTAACATGTCGATGTAAAGATTATTTGTAAGTCATAACACAGTATGGCGAAGGGAGATACGAGGATGTTGTAGGCAGACATTGAAGTAGTGGGAGATGGCTTATGATGTTTAACTTTTCAAGGACAAATCGTTCAAAATTTTGTAGTTGATCATCAAATAGAAGAATTTGAAAGTTCATGGTAGCAAGTTTTTTATTTCCCATGTATGCAATATTAGTTGCAAATAAGGATGGTAGGTGGTCATAGAAGTTGAAGATTCATGGGTTACTGACTACAGGTTTTGAAAGATGAAGAGTTATATGTGTTAATGTGTGTCGGTATGTGAATGTTTAAACATTAGGCATGATGTAACTTATGAGAATCCAACCTGATTTTAGGAATGAGAGGAATTTAAGGGTTCCCAATTTGGAAAGATATTATTTTGGGTTAACCTAGAATATAATTCAAGCTAGGATTCCTAATTAAACTAGAGTTTCTTGACTCCCTATAAATACGAGTTTAGGGGACACCCAAAAAGAGGTTCAAGAATTTCTACCACCAATCTAAGAATCTATAGTCTTAGGGTGCTTCCACTTCGACATATAAAAAGTATCTAAAGGAGCATCTTCTTATCCATTAGGGTTTGAGATTGTCATTGTAGTATCAATAGGAAAACCATTACTAGGTCTGCAGTTCGTGTCTATGTTGGAGACGGTCTATGCTTCAGCATATGCATATCCTTACAAAGTGGTATCAGATCCCTCGGTTCGAGAAGGGATGAAAGTATGATCATATTGTAGGATCGATGGCACCTTTAGAGGAGGATGAATAGAGTACATCAAAGAAATATTCTCCAATTAAAAACTAAGCATGTAAAGGCATATATATATATATATATATATATATATATATATATATATATATATATATATATTTTATATATATATATATATATATATATAAACTTAAATGCAATGAAGTAAAACAATAAGTAAGTGGAGGCAAGAAAGCAATAAGCAAACACCAAGGTTTATACTGGTTTCCCTCTAAGAGGACTAGTGCAGTCGCGAGAACTCTTGCCCGCTATTAGTCCACTATTTGAAATAGAGGTTACACTGCATGCTTTACTCCGAAGAACATGCCAACTTCAACACCGTCGTATTTTTATCCGAAGTCCACGATCAAACTTCAACACCTTAAAAGAAAGCTTTTATACTCCAAGCTTGTACAACTTGAATACTCCTAATCGGAAACCACCGGCAGTTTGTAGAACATGAGTTGTCTTGGAAATAGAAAGTTTAAAGCTTTTTTGTAGATATGAAGGCTTTAGAGTAGATAGAGAAGATGAAGAATAAATGAGTGATTAGAAATGGCAAATTCTTATCATTTTATAGGAATTTTTGAGACAAAGTTCGGGCAGAACTCGTAGGATTAATGTTAATAATTTTGAACGTTGTAGATCAACAGAATAGGTATTTGCTGTTGACCAGGAGCAGTTTGGGTAGACCGAGTTCGGTTTGAGTTCGGGCAGAACTCGACCCGAGTTTTGTTAGAGGATTTCTAGGTCAGTTTTAATTTTTTTGGAGTTTTGGATAAACAAAGAGTTACGTTTTATTTTTGGTCAGGATTATGGATTTTGTAAGGAAAGTTTTCCAAGTTGCCTGTGATCCCGACTCACAATTTTCTAGACTCAATAAAAAAGAAAATACAGAATAAAGTAGAAAAATATGCTTTAACAGAATAAGTTGCGATCTTCTTTCTTTTCATATCAAATTCAGAGTTTTAAGTCAATTATCGAAATCGGTTCGACCATGATGTATGGGCCAACAATCTCTCCCATTTTGATAATTTGACAAAACTACGATTGATACTTAGGTTCAGCCTTGTTTGGAAGAAGGCTTGATGCAGTAAGGACGTAGCTTGTTCATCGGTACAATGTACTTGCTCCCCCGTAATAAACGATCAAGTTCTGTTACTCTCTCGTAACAAGACAAGTAGGTTGAACATCTGTAAAGTCTAAAAATAAATCTCAAACCAAAACTTTTTAGAAACCAAATCTTTGTAGAGCAATACAATTTTTTTAAAATAAGTATAATTCTTTCTCTCCCGTTTTGTCATATAAGCAAAATGACATAATGAGAAAGAGTTGTACTCAGCTCAAAAAAATAGCAAAATATAGAATAGAACCAATTTAACTCATAGTGCTAGAAATAGTAGACTTACATATAAACGGAAAGTAGAAAGTTCATATGCTAATACAAGCCAGCTAAAAGAAGCTCAAACTGATAATCCTTGAAAGAAGCATTTATCACTAGTACATAGCAAACACAACTAGTGCATAAAAAGTGACTCTATATCATTAATGAACATCCTCAATCGTCATCCTCATCACCATCTGCAGCATCCGTCGTCCTAGAAGGACCGGTCTCAGCAGATCGGTTGGGATCAGAACGGGCAACAGTAGGGTCAAAGTATTGCTGAGCCTCTTGATCATCAATGCGATACCCAAGCACTGAGGGATCACGAACCATGAGAATAAGACCACCAAGGATGTGAGCAAAGCTGTAGAAAATGTCCCTCACGGTGTTGGATATATAGCTTAAAACTGAAGAGTGGTACAGAAGTCCATGGACCTAAAATGATCCAACATCATGGCCTGGAGGGACTCAAGGATAACACCATTAGGAGGATGGGAAGGATGTGAGCTGTTTGTAAGCCCACTTCCTAATTTTTTAAATTTTATTTTATTTTATTTGTTTATGAATAATTTTGTAATCATTAAGGGTCATGCTTAAGTTTATAGGTGAACTATGGCCATACTATGGTTATATGGCCTCTAGATAGCTTATTAGATGTTATTTACCTATTTTATATTTTTCCACAATTTTTGGATTTTTTAGTGATTTAATTTATGAAGGTTTATTATTTTTTCGAGACTTCTAAGATTTACTGTAAGGCCATTTAGGGTTATTTGGGACCAAGTATTTTATTTAGGCTCTAGAGGGCTACAAATATTTTTTATAATTTTTTAGAATTTTTCTAGAATTTTTAGGAATTTATTTGGAGTTAAATTAATTTTTAAATCAATTTATGTAATTAAATACCTAGTCAAATCCCAGTCAACGCAGAGTGGGCCTACCTGTCGGCGCCCAACTGCGTCTCTCTCTCAGTTTTTCGAAAACCCTAATTACCTTAGCCGAATTTTGAGAGATTTCTTCCTTGGAGAATCCCGACTTCCCGAAGCGATTGCCGCCAATCTCGACGAGCTTTTTGCGCGCCTTTTTTTTATCAGAAGCATATCAAGGTATAGTTTCTAAATATCTAATTTTTCAAAAATTTTGAACCTAAATTTCTGAAAAATTCGTAGAGTGCTAGTTGTCCGAAATTTAACATGGTTTCGGTGTTTTTGAGATTTCGGAAGAACCAGAAATCAAAATCTTGAACCATTTGAAGTTTCGAAAAGCTGACACAAAGATCTATGACATATAGTTTTTTCAAAAATTAATACATTCATGTAGTATTTTAATTAATTCGTTGAACTCAGATTTGATTGGTAAATTGCCGATTTGGTCATGGTTAGCCATAATGGTGATATCTTTTGACCAAAGCATGATTTTATGGCACGGTCAATTCCAGTGCACTCGTGGTAATGAAATCTACCAAGATACACTTTCTAAATCTTAATTTCATGACATTTGACTAGATGGTCAGCGACACGCCTCGGTTTGTGTGCCATGGTTTCCAAAATTGGAAATATGACTTTCTATGGCCAAACTTTCTTGTTTAATTTATATTTCAGATTATTATTAGGTTAAATTAGATTTTAAGTGATTTATTCTAGAATTAATTAATATTAGATAGGAAATCCATTAGCCACTTATTCCATGATTTTAGAATTAGAATCTTAGAATTGACCTGTGGTTTTCGTGCACAGTTCGTGGTACGATTGTGCGATATGAATGATAGCTTCTAGGTTGACTTTTTCTCATCCTTTACTTGTGACTATGATTTGTTCAAAGGTTCAGACAAGTACAGTATTGCATTATATTTTGGTATTTTATAATACTTTCTTTATTGTTTCCTCGTTTGATATTCCATTGAGATGCGATGGTGACACGGTAGGCTTATTACATCCTTCTTATTGTATTATCGACCATTTTTGATTGTTTACGAGCCAGGAGGGGAAATATTCGGTAGATATATGAACAAACCCAACTATTGTTATTGTGGATAGCTAAGTCATACACCGTACATATGAGTTAGTTGTACCCTATTATTGTGGATAGCCATCGTATGATGTGCCCTATTAGCCCGACCATTCATGTATCGAGAGGTATTTCACACACATAGTCGTTTCCATTGTTCATGATTTTAGTTCAGTTCTTTATCTTCATTCTTCTTTTCTATTAGCTTACTCGTTCATGATTATTACTTTCCAAGTCTAGTTTATATCATGCTAGTTCTTTATATGTTCTTTACCTTTACTGTTTTTTTTATTAATTCTAGCTTATTTTATGCTAACAATATTAAATGTAATATGGTTGAACTTTGCTCCTTTTTTGACTGGATCGTTGCAGGTGACTTGTCGTGCTTCCTACTTTTGTGCTATGGACTATACGGGAGAGACATGGGTATATGCGAAGGTCAACCCTAGAAGACTAGTTAGATGTGTTGGTAGTTTTTTAATATTTGTAAGATATTATATTTTGATTAACTGTAAACTTGTGAATATTATAAATTGATTTAGTTGTTGTGAATGGACAAAAAAGATAGTATTTTATGTGCATTTTGTTTATTGTGGGCTAGATAGTGTTCTACTGTCGATATTGCACGTAGGATGGACTTGCGTACGTATTTGCATTCGAAAGCGGGTACGGATCATGACACTATCGACTGATGGGTCAACTGTAGCAGGAGGAGCCTGAACTACAATAGGAGCAGCTCAGTGATGCTTATACAGATGGGCAGGTGGAGCATCCTGATCACTGCCATCTAAGGTAACCTCAAAGTACTGAAAGATGTAAGGCAAATACATCGCATAGATTAGACATTGTGGTTTCTTGCGACACCTTTCCATAGTAGCAATGATAGTCTTAGGAAGACTGAAAGAGACATGGAAGTGAAGATAATAAATAACTGAAAATTCTAAGCATGAAATTTCATCAGTCGAGCTAGTTTTCGGAAGGATGGCAAAAAATATCATCCGATACAAGTCATAGAAATAGTTGTTCAAATGCTTGGGGCAAAGAGTGCCTTTAGGACGTGAATTTGGTGCACATAAAAAGTCACAAGATGAGTCAGAAGTAATATGTGCTGGAAATTGCACTGAGGAGATATCCACTAATGCTTCCCTAACATTGGGTATTTGAAGCATAATTGCCAAATCATCGACATTGAACTCAATGTCAATTCCACCAACTTTTGATTTAACGTGCCTTTTATGACCGATAAGTTACAATAAAACATCCGGATAGCATTTGAATAAAGTGGAGAGCTAGATTGAACTAAATCGAGTAAGTCGAAGTGTTCAAAGACATTAGTGTGATCGAAAAATAAGTTAAAGTTAATGGGATTTTTCACACAAAATTTTCTTTAATGAAATTCATTAAACCAAGCATTTGATGCATCTTGAGATACAAAAATAAAATCATCAAAGTAGTCTCCGTCCGGTACGATAGGACTAAACAAAGAGAATGAAGCTTCCTCTTGAGCAGTAGAGGATGAAGCTTCACCAACTTTCCTCTTCTTTTTGAAAGAATAAGGAATTTTGGAGCCATTGAAAATGAAAGTAGAGGAGGAGTAGAGATATACCAAAATTGATGTGAAACAGTAGAAGAGAACCTTGAGAGAGCACCGAATCCAAGTTCTTAGAGGGTTGCTAGGGTTAGGGTTTCGATATTTTCGACTGTGGTTGATGAGGAAGATGATGGTTGAGGGTGTTTACAAAAGGAGAAACCCGACTGTCCAGATTCTATACGGATTACCCCAGACCGAGTTTGGACCTAGTTCCGAGTTCGTTCACTGGGTAGTCAGGACGGAATTGGAAAGGTTGATATTAATTTTAACATAAATGTGAAGTATAATTAGAAATACTTGTGTTGAAAAAAATAGTTTATATTAATTAACCAAAATACATAAACCATGTAGAATATTTCGGGTTAGCTGTAGGGACCGAATCCCAGCTAGCGATAGTCCACAAGCACTTGGCACCGTGTCGCTTAAACTTTTACATTTTTTGGTCAGTAGGACCCTTTCGGCTTATAACCAACATATTTTATATGAATTATGAATTTAGATCAAGTAACATTCATTTGTAAAATTTCAACATCCAAGATTCCCAATTCTCTTCGTATGAAGTTAAAATAATCTTCATCTTGGGGCTTAGTGAAGATATCAGCTAGTTGATTCTCGGTGCCAACAAATTCTAAACTAATATCTCCCTGCATTACATGGTCTCTAAGAGAGTGATGTCTAATTTCTATATGTTTGGTGCGAGAATGACATACATGATTCTTTCTGAGATTTATTGAGCTAGTATTATCACAGTAAATAGGGATGTAGTTAAAAGATAACTGATAGTCTTCCAAAGTTTGCTTCATCCATAGAATCTGAACACAACAACATCCTGCAGCTATATATTCAGTCTCGGTTGTCGATAATACAACAGAGTTTTGTTTCTTAGGAAACTAGAAGACTAATGACTTTCCTAGGATATGACATGTGCCATTGGTACTTTTATGATCGACCTTACATCCTGCAAAATTTGCGTCCGAGTAACCTATCAGGTTAAACGAATCGGTTTTGGGATACCATAGACTAGTCGTTAAAGTACCTTTAAGGTATCGAAGGGTACACTTAACGACGCTCACATGTGATTCTTTAGGACAAGCCTGTTATCTAGCACATAAGCATACTGAAAACATAATGTCTGGTCGACTAGAGTTAGGTATAATAAACTACCAATTATACCTCTATACTTACTCACTTCAGTTGGTGTACCACTTTTATTTATGTCAAGATTTGTGGACGTTGCCATAGGAGTTCCAGTTGGTTTGACGTTATCCATGTGGAACTTCTTCAGCAAGTCTTTTGTATACTTTGCTCGATTGATGAATATCCCTTGTGAGCTTTGCTTGATTTATAGCCCAAGGAAGAATGTTAGTTCTCCCATCATGCTCATTTCGAATTCACTCTACATACACTTAGCAAACTTGTTATATAGCATCTCATTTTGTGATCCAAAGATTATGTCATCCACATATATTTGCACTAATAAAATATTCTTATCTAAAGATTTTATGAAAATAGTAGTGTCAAACTTCCCTTTTGAAAAATTGTGTTCGAGTAAAAAGAAACTAAGGCACTCATACCATGCACGAGGTGCTTGTTTGGGACCGTAGAGAGCCTTACGAAGCTTGAATACGTGATCAAGATTTTTAAAATCTTCAAAACCAGGGGGTTGTTTTACAAAAACTTATTACTTTATAAAACCATTTAGATAAGCACTTTTGACATCCATTTAAAAAAGTTTAAAACCATTAAAACTTGCAAAAGCATAAAGCGTACGAATGGATTCTAGTCTAGCAACTGGAGCATACGTCTCATCGTAGTCAATGTCCTATTCCTGATTATAGCCTTGAGCTACTAGACGTGCTTTGTTGCGTATGACTGAACCATTCTCATCTAGCTTATTTTGCAACACCCACTTGGTACCAATGATTGGATGATTATTAGGTCTGGGAACGAGTTCTCAAACTTGATTCCTTTCGAATTGGTTTAGTTTCTCTTGTATTGCAAAAATCCAAAATTCATCATTAGAAGCTTTGATAACATTCTTAGGTTCTATTTTAGAAATAAAAGCAACAATAGCAACTATATCTCTTGTGCTTGAGCGAGTATTTACATCTTTTGATACATCACCTATTACCAGTTCTTTCGATTGATTTGGTATAAACCGTAATCGTTTCGATAAACTTTCCAGGTAGAAGGATGGTGTATCTTCAAATGTTTTGTCTGAGGGAGTTTTCTCTTCTTCATTGTCACTGTTGTTGTTGCATTGACTGTTCAGTTTGTCAAATGTAACATTTATCAATTTCAACAACGAGAGATCTTTTATTGAATAACCTGTATCCTTTGCTCTTTGCAGCATACCCTAAAAATATGCCCTCATCAGCTTTTTTATTAAAATTTTCCAAGTTGTCTTCAGTGTTCAAGATAAAACATTTGCAACCAAACACCTTGAAATAACTAATATTAGGAGTTCTATTGAACCATAATTCGTACAGAGTTTTCTTGGATGTTGGTCTAATAAGAACTCTGTTTAAAATATGGCATGTTGTATAAACAGCTTCAGCCCAAAAATACTTTGGAAGATTATGCTAGTTAAGCATAACTCTGGCCATATCGCCAAGAGTTCTATTCTTTCTCTCCACAATGCCATTCTGTTGAGGAGTTTTGGGGCAAGAGAATTTATGCGATAAACCATTTGAGTCACAAAAAGTTTTAAAGTCATGGTTATCAAATCCTCCTCCATGATCACTTCGAATGCGAGTAATCATGAATATTTTCTCATTTTTACTACACCAAAATGAGAAATTAGGAACACTATGCATTTTTACATTCGGAACGCTTATTTTTCGTATCTATATTTTAGAACGTAATAAAAGCATTCATGATTAGAAAAATGTTCCTAACATATTTTATTTTATTTTTTCAGAAAAAATTATTTCAGTAGATATGCTTTTATACCGTTCTGAATATATTTACTTTCAAAAGCTGGGTGTCTATTTTGTCCCAAATCACATTCTGAGCGCTAATTCCCCCCTCCAAAAAAAAATTCCTCAAGTATATCAAACCCTTCTCTCCTTCTCTTCTCCTTCAGAACATGCCCTTCTTCTTCACAACTAACTTATCTCCTTCTCCTCCTCCACCACTTTACTGTCACCCTCCTCACCGACCGGAGGTCAGGGAGAAGGGGAAGGAGGATAAGATCTATACGTTCAAGGCCTCGACGACCGTGCCGAAGGACGACAAGAGCAAAGTAGAAATTAAGGAGGAGGAGCGGAGATGAAGAAGAAAGGGGCGGATTACGGCGTGAAGGCGGTAGAAATCGATGAGCCGAATCCGGGTGACAGTGCCGTCCGGAAGGTTTGTGATCCGAAACAAAAATTAGTTCTTTTTAGTGTTAATATTTTTTAATTATGTTTATGATGTCACTTTCGGAAGTTTGGATCTTTGGTATTTTTCATTAGCAGCAGTAGTGTTCTAACGGTGACAACATTTATGAACGAAAAGTAAAAGAAAAAAATAACACTTTGTTGAGAATGGTGATATTTAGATAGCTGGGTGTGTAAATTAGAATGTAGAACTGATGGGGAAGTTGGTTTGGTATCTTTTCTTATAGTGATAGAGGTAGTATATTATCTTTGTAGTTAGAACTCGAACCATGACATGAATGAATCATGGCGCAATACAGAACTAGCGACCTGGGCTTGAAATGAGTTTAGTGTGTACTATTGTATTTTTGGAGCTTGTGCTATATCCGATAGTGACATGATTCTAGGTTGAAAGTCCTCTTTTTTCTTGAGTTGTTGGACAAAGGACTCGACCTGGGCACGAACTTTCTGCTTTATAGATCCGATGGTCATCCTAAAAATGAGAAAGATCATATTGCTTGAAGCAATAATGGCAACAAAGATGAAGGGAATAGCTATAAGGAAGCTACAAAATCAGAGAATATTGTTGCTCATTTTATTTTCATAACTTTCAGACATTTTTTTAGTATGTTGGTTAATTTTGTAAAGTTGTAATTAATATACGATGTAAGACATTTCAACTTTATTAGTCGATGTACATTTGTTTTTATCTATTCTACAAGTACTTATGTCTAGATGTTCATTTACTTTCCTTTTATATTATAAAAAGCTTTACTTTCATAAAATTTTAAGAGAATTACAAAATATTTATCTATATTTAATATATTAATTTAAGCTACAAGCAATTTTGAAATGCTAAATAAACTGGCAATTAAGTAAACTACTTAGCTATATTAATATAACGCAAATAGTAACGAGCGTTCTAACTTTGGAACACTTTCTACGTGTTCCAGTAAGTGGCACAAAAATTAATTTGAAATGTTTTGTTATGAACGCATTTTTTGTGTTTCAACACTGGAACGCATTTAAACCGTTCCAATAAACATTTCTTGGAACGCTTTTTTTTCGTTCCAAGAATCTTGGCAACCCATAAATAGGCATGGAATATAGGTGTTCCTAAATTTTTTTGGAACAGATCTCTTCCGTTCTAAAATAGTCTTTTTGGCGTAGTGTTTGTACCTTTTTACAAAAAGATACAAATTTAAAAAAAGGCCGTACTTTTATTTGCAAGAAAGTAAATCCAAGTATATCGTGAGTAGTCATCGACTATTACGAACGTATAAAGCTTACCGCCAAGACTGGCGACTCAACTTGGTCCAAACAAGTCCGTATGTAATAATTACAGTGGTCTAGAGGTATTTACAACGTTTATAGATTTAAAAGATGATCTAGATGCCTTGTTCTTTTCACATTTTGCACAGGCGATATCTTTCTTGAAAGTAATATCGGGTAAGCCTCTTACCTGTTTCTTTGTGGACAATCTTACAATAATGTCTATGTTTGCATGTCCAAGACGCATATGCCATATCCAGCTTTCGTCTTGGGATATAAGTAGACACTTTCCTATAATGTTAATGTTTTCTAACAGATATAATACATATATATATTGTCCTCTCGTATTCCCTCAAAGGAAGTTATTCTAGAAGTTTTATCATAGAAAAAATATTTATTCTTAACAAATTAATTCCATAACCATGATCAGTCAATTGACTAATACTTAGCAGGTTATGTTTTAACTTTGTCCCTAAACATACATTTTTAATAATGGGTGAGAGAGAAGTACCTATGTCGCCAATTTTGATTATATGCCCTTTTAAGTTATTTGCAAAGGGGATATAGCCTTCTTTCTTCATCGATAGAGTTACAAATAATGTGTTATCATCTGTCATACCTGAAGCAACCACTATCGAGGATCCATTTGCTTTTAGTGGGAGGAAGAAGGTCCACCTACAACACAAGTTGAAGATGTAATATTTGGTACCCACTTTCTTGAGGGTCCTAATTTGTTAGTTTTTGGAACCCAAACATATACATGCATATCTACATGCATATCTACAAGCTTCCTAATCTTGCACTGATGTGATATATGTCATTTTGTACCACAATAATAACATGTAGCTGAAGGGTTGTGCTAGATGGAGTTCGAAGATCATGTATGTGTGTTTTTAAAGATGTGTGTGACTTTTTGTGTGGAAAAGATGACTTCTAGCAGTATTGGTCATGTTGTGTTTGTGCTTAGCCTTGTTACTCGTGTTCACTTAAGCTACAGGTTTGACAACCTATTTACTCAGCTTAATCTCTAACTTTTTAGAGACGTTACAGGCTTCATTGTACTTGGCCGTGAGTGCATCTAACATCTGAGTAGCGATATTATACTTCTTTTTCTCTAGCTCATAGAGATTGTTGAGTTTTATATTTTCTCGATTAGCTTTCTCAAGCTTTTTAAGAGTGTCATGTAAACTCAACTATAAAGAAGTAACTTCATCTGTGTTACTAGAAGTGTTTCTAATGTCTTCTAGCATATGAAATTGCTTAGAAAGCTTAAATTGTACAAATTTTATCTCTTTCTTGGTGCTTTTGTACAAATCCATCATTTTCTTCTGATCTTCTAACAGATCAGTGAAGGCATCAGACAGTTCATCAAATATAAATTCTTTATTAAGAGGATTCGATATTAACTTAGCATGTGTGGCTATAAAGCAAAGATTTGATGTGTTGCAAGGTTTTTCTTCTTCTTCTTCTTCAGAATCACTAGCCTCGCTTTCACTCTAGATGCTAGTGTTAGCATAATTTCTTGTCGAAGTCATTCTTTTGCTTAACTGATCATGCATGCTTCCCTTTCTTACAACAGGACAATTTTTCTTGATCTGACCTGTCTTCTTACAACTGTAGTAGATTGGTTCTTCGTTGTCTCTGGAATCTTTTTTCTTTCTGTTCGTCTTCTCGTACTTTAGGAATCTTCTGAAGTTTTTTGTCATGAGGGTCATTTGCTCGTTGTCTGAGCTATCAGATTCACTCTCATCATCAGAGGTTGTCTTATGGTGAGTTTTGAATGCTATAGCCTTCTTTTTTGCTGTTGGCTCTTCGAAATCCTTAAAGTCTAGCTCAATACTAGAATCTGTGACATTAGCGACGCCAAAAAATGTCGCTAAAAGACAAAAATACATCGCTAAAGCTAATTAGCGATGTTTTAGTGTTGTCGCGTATCTGTAAGTCGCAAATCAAATAAACGTCGCTAAACATCTCATGTGCGACGTATTTCAATGACACGACCAACGTTGCCAATTTAGTAACGTCTACCGACGAGGTGTCAAAAAATTTGTGACACAAACGTTGTTGCTAAAGATCAGTAAATATTGCAGCAAACAGCGTCGTCCACCAACATAAAGTGACGCTCAACGACGTTTCTAAGCGATGCAAAATGTCGGTCACTTAGCGACGTGTAGTGACGCTATACTGAGTCGCTAATAGTCGCTAAACTATATATATTACCAATGTGTAGCGACGCTCTTCTGCGTCGCTAAGCATCGCTAAATGTCACTAATTTTGCAGTAGAAAAAATAAAAAAAGAATAATAAAGAAAAATATGAAAAAGAATTATAAATCGAGTCTGAAGAAAATCCCATCGTATAGATCATTACAATACATAAATATCCACGTAAATAAGTGTAAGAAATAAAGTCTGAAAGTCTCAACAATATTATGGGTCCACACACAAACAACTAGTCTACAAACAAACAACTAATAAACTATCCTAACTAGGACTATTGCGGATCTGGTGGAGGATGGGCACCGTCGTGCATCAGAGATAAGAACAACTCATACTACTCCTGTGAAATCGACACCGACGTCGATGAAGGCAGTAACATCTGTGGAGTCGGCATCGATGAAGAAGGCAGTGACGTCAGTGTAATCGGTGACGTTGAAGGCACACCCGGAGGACGTATCTGCTCCGACGCTGCTAGTCGATGGTTGTATGTGTCACAAGCTGCTACCCAAATTGTTGGGCCGAGCCGGACCATGCCCAGCCTACGCTTGGTTATAGCGTAGTAAGATGTTCTAAGTAAAGACAGTAGTGAATCTAGGATACTAACAGTTCTAATATCATACTTTAAAGGTTCATCACAACACAGCATCTATAAGCGAAAGTAAAATAAGTTCGGATTTAGTTATTACACTTCTAAGGTATTAAACTGGAGACAAAGTCCAGTGACCAAAAGATAGAGTCTAAACAGTTCAACAACTAAGCCAAAAGGAATCTAAGCGAGACTACCAAGCGAGGTTCCCTACGGAGACTTCTTCGGGTGCAATGACCCGGTCCTCTGCAGTGGGCCCATAGTAAGGATCACAGAGCAACTCTTCCTCAGAAAGTATGCCTACAATATTTACCTATCAGAAAAGAAGCAAGTACTGGTTCTATATACTAAATATACTGAGCATGGAATGAAAAGAGATGTAATAAAATAAGAATCATCTCATATCATAATCTATCATGTAGCAAATATATTTTTCATGGCGACATATGTATATCTAGTGTTTAAAACTCTAGTAGGTACGTAATTGGTAAATAGATATAAAATATACTGGTGTACAAGTCTATATGTAATAAAATATACGTACATACAAGTGCACAAGCAATTGATGTACATACTTATAAATATGGAGGATAAGGCCTACGACAAGGTTTGCATGTAATACGACCTCGCTCAGTACATACGTACTGTAGAGGGAGGCATGATCACGTATTGTAGAGGAGGGCATGATCACGTACTCAACTTTGCGGCCAATTTTGATCTATCAAATAATGGAATTAACGGCTGAAACTTGACAGAAGTGAAGGGGTATATACTGAGATTGTGTCAGAGGAAAGAGTTCGTCGATCCAATGGTCAAATTGCACCAAAAATGTGCACAAAGTTGCTTCCTTCAAATGCACTTTCTGACTTCTCCAACACGTGCGTCACGACGGGATCCCGTACAAAATACACGAATCATTAGTAACACACATCGGAGATAATACTCACATGCTCGGTGGCATGCAGGGGGTCGCCAGAGTCATGGGGGTGGTCGTGGGTCATCGTCGACGGCAGGGGGGTGGTCGCCGACTCGATGGTGGTCACAGGTGGCGGTTTGCAGCCGTACGCACTGCCGCAGTGCTTGTTACTGCCCGCAGCTGCTGTGTTCAGGGCCGCACGTTGTGGTGTACTGTGGTCAGGGCGACAGTGGCGGAGACGTCGGGTTATCCGAGGAGAATAGAAAAGGAGGAGAAGGATGATGGTAATGGTGATGGGATGAAAATGGTAATGGAGTAATGGTAAAGATGATGGTTCAGCTGTGGGGAGTTTGGGAGAGAGGAGAGAGAGAGTGATGTGAGGAGGAGAGTTGGGGGAAGAGGTGTATCGACCAAAATAGAGGGGGGGCTGTGGTCAGCCTATAGAGGGATAAGGGAGATGCTGTTGCTGGAAGAAAAGTTGGGAGAGATAGTGAGATGTGTGGTAATTAAAAAGGGGGTTGGCTTTGAGTAAAATAAAGAGAGAGAGTATAGTATGGGGATTAGGGCCGGCCAAAGGGTGGGGCTTGTGTGAGTGTGTCATGTGGGAATGTGGTGGCGGATTGATGGAGGCAAAATCAAGGGTTAGGATTAAGTGTAGGTTAAATTAGGTCATACTTTCTAGTTTCTAAACTTAATCATAATAAACTAAATAGTATTATTAGATTGGCTAGAACAACATATAGTAGGGTTAACCCACAAAATTTACTGAGCATCCTCTACATGGTACTAGTACCACTAACCTATACACCAATAATGACCATAATATATGTCACCATATTTATATATCTATTTGAGGAATCCTAGATCCTAACGCTATTATCAATAATATTAAATTAAATATTGATATTAATCTTAATATATGAAACTTGGGAGAGGGGGGGTATGTCATGAGAGTGGCCACATAAATTTTAGGTTGGGTATTGGGTCAAGTCGGATTAAGTTTGGCTACGTGTGATCCATGGCTACAAATTTAAGTCAATTGAGCAATTGATGGCATGAATGCCACGTGTATTCTATCATCTATACTGATAGAACGCGCACATTGAATTGCGCAGATTTTGGATTGTGCTAACTTGAATTGTGCAGGAAATGGATTGCGCCAACATAGATTGCGCCAACATGGATTGCCCCAACATGGATTGTGCCAACATGGATTGTGCTGCCAGCTGTCCTCGAGCACCGTACTGCACGATTAAATGAACGGTCGCCTCGTTCTCCGCGCTCTCAGCTGTCAGAAGATTTGATTTGTGTCAGGTAATGATGGTGATTTGCCACGTCAGCCTGCGCACTTGGAAGTGTGCACAATCTATCGTGCGCAATCTGAAGGATGCGCAATCTGATGTCTGCGTACTTCATCTGAAAGTTGTATTTCTTGATTTTCTGACTTTGTTGATGTGTGCAACTTGATTTTTTAGGACCTACAAGACCCCCTTCAAAGTTTTCGAAAGTTGAACTTCTTTAAAATTTCGAAATACTTTAAATTTTGAATATGAAACCAATTTGCGCACATAATGAGCTGTCTGCGCAATCTGAGGTTTTAGCCCATTTTTAGGCGCAATCTAAGGCGGCCGTTTCGACTTTGAAAAACTATAAATAGCTCTTCAATTCCTTCGAAGTATTCTTTACTTGCTTTCTTCTTGCACTCGAGAGAAAAAACTTCTGAGTTCTTCCTTTTTTTCTTCTTCGACGATTTCAATGGCTCCCCGACGATCTTCTGCCGCCGCTAAGGGCAAGGTCCCCGCCGAATCATCGACTAGAGCTGCGTGCCGAGCTTCTCGCCATGAAACAGCTCACCCAGCAATGATAGGTAGAGAACCCAATCAAAAACTCTTTTTAGAGTTTTGATTTCACTGTTCCTTTCAGAATCCATCTCCTTTTAGAGATAGGATCATGCTGCGCCACCCTTTTTAGGGTTCTGGTTGCATAAATCAGTCCACCCTTCATTTTTATGAAGAACGGCTCTCTGCACAATCGGTTGATTTGCGCTGATAAAAGTCAGCACAACTTGCTGATTTGCGCGAGTTTGTCAGCGTAAACTGATGTTTATTTGTTTGCGCAATCTGATTATTTTACGCAATCTGATGTTTGCGCAATTTGATTTTGTACAATCTAATTTTTGCGCAAACTAAAATTTTGACTTTGACTTATACTAAATTTTTTTAATTTTCTCTGTCTGATGCAGTTAATACCAGAGAAGACCCAGAATATGAGAACTTCGTGGGGACCCTCTCAGAATCAGAATATAAAGAAGATTTGTCACATGTGCACTACCCTCAGTATGATCTGTCGACCTCCCGTCAGGCCATGTTGATATCCCAAGACAATGAAACACTACAATGTTTAATGAACGGACAACCTCTGGAAATGGCAGATGCTGTTATACACAAGAAACCATTATTCATATTTGATGAAGCTTTTGAGAAAAGTTCTCAACCAAGACCGAGGATGGAAGAAAGAATTGTCCATCAGACAGATAGATCTTTCTCGATACCAAATGTTCCATGCTGTCTCCCATTATCCCGGTATGCTCATGCGAGTTATCCGAGAAAGATGGAATGGAACCTTACTCCGTTCCAAGATGCCCGTCCGGGAAGAATTTTTGTGAAGAAGGGTCTGAACAAGAAAGATATGTTCTACAGCTCTTCTGAACGGTATAGTGTTTTGCTGAGGGGACTGAAACCCGGTTGTATTCCGCCGGAGAATTCTTTATTGTTAATGCCCGTCAGGACCCCAATTTTTGCAAATGAATTTGCGAAAGTCGAAGGAAGATACCCTGAACAGGACATCAGACTAACTGGATTAGTGAATCCAGATTTCAAAAGATGGAGCTGCATAGCCAATTGGATTCTGACCAAGTTTGAAGGCGAACTGTAGCAAATCAACTTGTACCAAGCAGTGCATGCCACTGTCTATGGTTTTGCCCCGAACCCTCACCTGTTCTTGGCTTTAGCAGAGAGGTATAATTACAGAACAGGGACTTCATGACTCCCGACGAAGAAATTGGGTTTGCACTTCATGAGATAAAGTACATCTCTTTTTTGCTAATGGGAGATGCCCCTTACGAAGAATTTGTTCCAACCAATGATGAGTTGGACAAACTCCGAAGAAAAAATGCAGAAATGGTAGCAGTATTCAAGGAACTGCTATGCCATTACAAGATCTGTTCCCTGTTCTATAAGAGTGCTACATCAAACACTTGCTATTCCTCGAAATGGCTACTTTATCTGTTCCTTAACCACATTCAAGAACCGAAGACTAAGGAACACGATAGATGCTATCCAGATTTCTTTAAGCCATTGAGCAACACAGAAGTGATAAAGTTGATGGAAGAAAGTGGCAATTTTGATAAAGCAATGAAGGATGATTATCAATGCCCTCCTTTGAAGACAGGAGATACTCTCGAAAGTTACTTGAGAGTAGGATGTAGACCGATGTCGAAAGAAGCCCAATTAGCAGGGTTTCTGACACATTGGCTTCATCGATTTGTAGTTCCGGGATCCAGTGCAGTAGACCGCTTCCATCGCGGTGTTCTTTTTGCGGCCGTTAGATTAGTCTTCGGCTATAAAATGGACCTTCTGTCAGCTATGACTTGTAAGCTGAATGCTGGTCTTCGTCTCTACGTTGATCTGATGCTGAAATCCAAGGGTGAAAAAGAATTTTCTCGGTTGGAATTGCCATAGACATATCTATTTGGGTGGTTGCACCTTCACTATCCCACTTTGATGGACCCCGGCATGGGACCGGTTGATGGCAGCTTTATACGGAGATGCTCCAATGGTAAATAGAAATTCACTGCTCTAAGAGACTACAGATATGCTCTAAACCTGAGCAAAGGATGGAACTTTTATTGTACCCCTCCTCCTGCTGGTTACGAACAAATGCAGACAAATATGATTGATTCGCAGATGCATCCTCTGAGCCGTGCAGCTTTTGAATGGTTGAAATCAATTCGACCTTCTCATTTGGTATACCGGTTCGAAGAAGAATGTTATTTAGAGCCATATCTCCCCAGTCGATTCGCTCGACAGTTCGGTTATGACCAATTCTACGTGGAGAATGCTATTACATGTCTTCAGGGAAAGGGTTATTTGATAGATGGGGCCCGAGCATGGGCTTATTATAATGCTCGAGATACGAAAGCGACGTTCTCGATGCCTCTAAACAGCAATCATGGTCTTCGGATGCTGTTTACATACTCAGTCTTTTATACATCTTCAAATACTTTTGCTGAGAATTTCAACCTTACGGATAGCTTCGCATCTTCAACAAGATTGAAGAGAGGAGTTGTCATGTCACTCATAGGAAATGATAAGGTTCATGAGCCAGAAGATGCACCTTTGGAAGCCTCAAGGGATGTTATGTTCCCTCAAGAAGTTAATGTGCCACTACGTATCTCTTTGAAGGTGGGCAAATCTCCAGCAAAAAGGAGGAGAAGAGAGGATCCTCCTGCTCCAACAGCAAAGAAGAAATTGATCTTAGATCACTCTTCTGAAAAGATCACCACTCGATCTCAGTCTCGGCAGCTGGCCGAGTCAACTCAGCAAGAAGAGGCTACTACACCAACCTCTATCCAGAAACAAGTTGAGACTATAAATATAGAGAGCTCGGATAGGCCACTAAAAAGAAAGAAGATGGCCCACAGAAGGAATCGGGCCTTGTCTTCAATGGTGATGGATGCTACAGCTGGATTAACCTTGCCAACTCCCACTCCTATTTTAGAACCTAGGAATAAAACTCCTAGTCCCGAACATAGAGAGGAGATTGAGCAAAGGAAAGATCTTTCTCCGAGAACTGAGGCCGAAGAGCCCAGAGGAAGTACTGTGGAGGAAGTAGAGGAAGAGCAGAATATTGTACACTCTCTTTTATCTGCTGCAGAGATGATTGAACTTCCGCCTACTCCTAGAACCCTTCACGAAGAGGAAGATCGTGAAGTAATTGCGGCTCTAGAAGATTACAGCTACAGCCCTCTGGATGATCATGGTGACCAAGCCGCGACTACCAGCAGGAATGCACCAGAAGAAGACGAAGATGAAGAGAGCTCTTCGTCTGAAAATATTGATGAATATATGCAAGATCTTGAAAAAGATGATGAAGTGTACACATCTCCTAATGCTGTCAATGATATCTTAAATCCTGAGGAGGATATTGAGGTTCCAGAGAATGCTGCTGACACCTTAAATCCTGAAAAGGATGTTGAGATAACAGTATCTCCAGAAAAAGCAATAGATGAAGAAGCCCCGGAAGAAACTTCCGCCGATGATCTTTAAGGTATAAAATGAAATTAACAATCTCCTCTTGAATGAATTGATAGCTAACGTTTTTTTATTTGTATTTCTTGCAGATCTTGAGACTCCTCTAGCACCTCCGACGTGTACGGACATAGTGCCTATAACGACGGTGGTTGTTAGTAGCAGTCATCATCTATCTTATGGTTCTGAAGCGGGTAGTAGTCAAGCTGTTATGGCTGAAGCTACTTCTGCTCGGCCAGAGTCTACCCCAGCAGATGATAGGCTCATTGCTGGGTTCAACCATGGTAAGATAATTTACATCCTTAATCTTCTTGAACAATAGCGATCAACAGGCAAAATAACAATCTTTACTTTTTGCAGAAGAACAACCAGGAGGAGCAACTAGCTCCACTTTGGCTCCCTTGTTCAAAGAACCTGCTTTCCAGACGCAAGAGATTGAACGTCCCACGGCCTCATCATCAACAGGAGTGGCTGCAACTCCTGGTGCTATAGCCACTAATAATATTGTGATCCAATCTTTTACTAGATGCTTCTTTGAATCTTTGGGACCTCTAGTAAAAAGAATGATGGAGAAAAAGGGCACTGATTTTTTTATGGTTAGGGGTCCAACCTCTCTCTTAATAAGAGCTATCCGGGAACAAGGTAATGATGCTCAAGCCACTCTCCTGGATCATATTTTGAATGAATTAGAGATTTCTATCAAAAGCTATAAAGAGCTCAACCAAGGAGACGTAGAATCTCTAGTACAGGCAGAATTCGAGCAACTGGCTCAAGCAGCTGATATTGAAAGGGTTAATCTCCAGAACCTTTTGGAAGCCTTCTCTGCGAAATCTGCTGAGTATAACTCCAAGCTGGAATCAGTAACCTTGATGGCTAATAAAAAAGAACAGAGAGCTGCTGAGCTAAGAGCAGAGATTGCTCGTCTTCAGAAAGAGTTAGAAGATGAAGTTGCTGATCATCAACTTACAACTCAACAATTTAATGCTCTGATTCAGGAGAGGGATGACTATGTATTAGCTCATAATGCTGAGGTTACCCGCAGAATGGTGACCATGCCTGCTTTTAATGAGGAAACTGGGATAGAGGAGGCCAGAAGGAGGGTGATGTCTACTCGTGAAGAACGGCTACAGACTCTCAAGCAGCAGATTGACAATCTGATAATACCTCCATCTTAGTGGAACTTTTTGTATCTTTATGTCTTTTTGAAGTAAATGTATTTTTTGTAATGTCTTATATTTCAATTAATAAAAGACATTTTTGCTGTGGCTCCACTATTTGTTGTATATCTTATTCAGATATAAATAATAGAGAAAAAATATATTCAGAGGTACAAGACATGATATATTTCTTGATGATTTTGTAGAAAATAATTATATTCATTATATCTGCTCAGAGGTACTATGGACGTGGCAGAATATACCGAATATCATTATCTCAATTGACAACTTAATTGAAACGATAAGTTGCTGATGTGGATGTGAGGTGAACGGGAAAACCGTCAAAGATGATATGAACGGATAAAACGTCAAAATGGATAATAACGAACGAATGAACCGTCAAGTGATAATGAATAAATGAATGGATGAACCGTCGGATGATAATGAACGGACGAACCATCGAAAGATAATGAACGGATGAACCGTCGGGTGATAATGAACGGATGAACCGTCGGGTGAATGTAATGATGAAGGAACGGACGAACCGTCGGATGATAATAAACGGACGAACCGTCGGATGAATGTGAATGGATGAACCATCGGATGAACGTAATGAACGGACGAACCGCCAAGTGAATTAAATGAACGGATGAACCATTAGATGAATGTAATGAACGGACGAACCGTCAGATGAATTAAATGAACGGACGAACCGTCAGATGAATGTGTCGCTTCATCATTTGGAGAATCTCTGCCTATAAATAGAACATAATTTTAACAGAAAGGAGAACTTTCACTTTTCCAACATAAAAATTTTGTCTGGAGATGCACTCAAGAAGCCTGAACTCGCCCCGAAGGTTAAAGAAGGCGTTGAAGAACGTCCTGTTGATCCAGTTCAATCAAAGGAGGCAAATGTAGGCGAAGGTTCGTCTGCACCCAAGCCACCGTGCGACATCCTGGACTTTCTGCTTGAACCAGGAAGGACTGAAGATGAGGAAGCCATGAGGATGGCCGCTTGTAAATTCCTAGTAGGTTCCAGCAAGGAGGTTCTTGGTTCTTTTGCTGACCGTGTTTTTGAAAAGGACGGCAGTGGTCCACGTCCAAATGTAGAGAAGGTTGATAGTGACCTTCCTTAATATCATGTACTATCATTCATGATGAAATAAAGTTTTATTTATGAACATGAACTTGTCTGATGATTTACAAATATTTATATTTATACATAGTACTTTTTAAGGAACTTGCCGTTGATAGGCATCATTGCAATTCGTCCATCCTGTTCTGAGAGTTGATATGCTCCATTTGAGAAGACTTTGCTTATAACATAGGGACATTCCCACTTTGTATCGAACTTGCCTTTGCTCATATGAGTCATAGTCATAGGACATCTGACTGTTAAAACAAGTTCTCCTTGCTGAAAGGCTCTGACCTTCACTTTACGGTTGAAAGTTTTAGAAATACGAGCTTGGTATAATTCAATATGTTGTTGAGCCATTAATCGCTTCTCATCAAGTGCCTCCAATTTTTGAAGTCGAAGAAGATCATTATTCTCTGTAGTGAGCTCGTTAGCAATGGCAATCCTTAAAGAAGGAATTTGGAGTTCCAGAGGAAGAACAGCTTCACAGCCATATACCAAGGAGAAAGGCGTAAAACCTGTAGGATTGCGGACCGTAGTTCGGTAGGCCCATAGACATTCGCCAAGCTTTTCACTCCAATTCTGTTTGTTAGTGGATACAAACTTTTTGAGAAGCTTGATAATAGTTTTGTTGAAAGCTTCCGCTAATCCATTAGCAGCAGGATTGTAGGCAGTCGAGGCGACGTTGTCAATCCGGTGATCATCACAGAATCTGGTGAATTTTTGGCTGATGAATTGCGGCCCGTTGTCATGAATGATACGTCGAGGGACACCAAATCGATAAATGACATGGTGTTTGACGAAGTTGATGACACTACTAGTCTTGACCTCAGCCAAGGGTATAGCTTCAGCCCACTTAGAGAAGTAGTCTGTTATTGCTAGAATAAACGGATGTCCTCTAGAAGAAGGAGGATTAATAGGACCTATAACATCCATGCCCCAAGCTTCGAAAGGCCAGGAAGCGACTGTCGGATGTAGAAATTCCGAATGTTGATGAATGAAGTCTGCATGGATTTGACAGGCTTGATATTTCCTTGCATATTCGATGGCATCTGATACCACAGAGGGCCAGTAGTAACCCATTCTTCGAATACGATCCTGAAATTTAGGACCGGGTTGATGTGCTCCGCAGATACCGTCGTGAGCTTCACGTAATACCTGTTTTGCTTCCTCACCAGCTAGACAGCGTAGAAGGAGACCGTCATAAGTCCGCCGATAGAGAGTCTTAGTGGTTTGATTGAAGTAGAACCGTAGAGATCGTCGTCGAATACTTGTAGCCTCCTTAGGATCTTTGGGGAGTATGTCATGAACTACGAAGTCGATGAAAGGAGTTCTCCAATCTTCATTAATAACATTAATTTTAGCAAAATTACTGAACTTGATGTTACGATTGTTTTCAACACAAAATAATTCTCGATTAGAGATAACCACCACTTGTTGTCTTCTGATGGAAATGGCTAAGACTGCTGCAAGATTGGCTAAGGCATCTGCTTCAGCATTGCAAGCTCGGCGTACATATTCAATAAAGAAAGCTTTGAACGATGTAGCCATGTTGATTGCTGCTTCAAAATAAGGTACCAGATCTTGATGACAGACTTCATAGGTTCCTCTAACCTGGTTGACAACCAGCTTAGAGTCGCCGTAAACTTCGAGATATTTAATATCCAATTGCTTGGCTAATTGAAGACCGATGAGTAGAGCATTGTATTCTGCTACATTATTGGAACAAGATTCATCTAGAGCATAAGCTCTTTGGATAGTTGATCCGTCTGGAGAAACGAGAACAACTCCAACTCTTGCTACAATAGCACCATTGGGTCCGATTCTGGATGCTCCGTCAAAGAATAGACGCCAGGTTGGAAATTCTTCAGAGATCAAGTTGACTTCCAAAGTCTCGTCTGGAATTTCATCGTAAAGCTTGGATGTTTCTCATACAGGATGAGCTGCCAAGAAATCCGCCAGTACATGACCTTTGACAGATTTTTGAGGAACATACACCATGTCGTATTGTGCTAGAAGAATGGCCCATGTAGCAAGCCGAGAGTTGAGTGTGCTAGGCTTCTTCATTAGTACTCGAAGAGGATTGACTCGGGATATGACATGAATAGTTTGGCCAATGATGTAATGTCTTATCTTTTGAACGGCAAACATAAGGGCTAGACATTCTTTTTCGACCGGACTATAACGGTGTTTAGCACCAATCATAGTACGACTGAGGTAGTAGATAGCCTGTTCATGACCTTCTTTATTCTTTTGAGCGAGTAAAGCACCCAATGAATGATCCATAGCACGGACGTACATTAAGAATGGAATACCTGAGATTGGTGGCACCAAAACTGGTGGGTTCATGAGATATCGTTTGATGTCGTCGAATGCTTGTTGACATTCTTCAGTCCAAATAAAAGATACACCCTTCTTCATCAGTTGAGTGAATGGTCTGCAGCGTCCAGACAAGTTCGAAATGAATCTCCTGATGTACACAAGTCGACCTTGAAATCCTCGTAGCTCTTTTAGGTTGCGTGGAGGACGCATCTCTTGAATGGCTTTGATCTTCTCGGGATCCACGTGTATACCCTTAGAGGTAATAACAAAGCCGAAAAATTTACCACTAGAGACACCCAAGAATGACTTGGTGGGATTCATCTTGAGCTGATGTTGGCGCATGAGATTGAAGATTGTTCTTAAATCATGGATGTGATCTTCTTTCAGACGACTTTTAACAGCGATATCGTCAACATAACATTCGACAGTCTTGCGAAGATGTTCTCTGAAAATGGTACTCATAGCCCGTTGGTAAGTTGCACCAGCGTTCTTGAGACCAAATGGCATCACCGTGTAGCAATAGACTCCCCGAGGAGTACGAAAAGATGTGTGTTTTTTATCTTCGGGATTCATCTTGATCTGATTATATCCAGAAAATCCATCCATAAAAGATATTCGCTCGAACCCACAGGTATTGTCAATCATGACGTCCGTGATAGGGAGAGGAAATTCATCTTTCGGACATGCTTCATTAAGATCTCGAAAGTCGATACAAACTCGAACTTTGCCGGTTTTCTTCAAGACTGGAACAACGTTAGCTACCCAATCAGGATGTTGTTCTTCTCGAATAAAGCCATAAGCGATAAGCTTCTTGACTTCATCATCGATCGCGTCTATCATTTCAGGCTTGAATCGCCGTTGCTGTTATTTGACTGGTTTAGCATTAGGCAGAATGTTCAGTTTGTGAGTAGCAATTTTGGGATCTAATCCTGGCATGTCTTCGTAACTCCAAGCAAAGACGTCAATATATTCTTTAATGAGAAGAATCAACTCTTGTTTATCTGCTTCTGGAAGATTCTTGCTGATAAAGATTGGACGAGGTGACTCGCTTTCTCCTACATTAACTTGAACTAATTGATCTTCAGCAGGAGGTTCTCTTTATTCAAATCGGAGTACCTACTGATTATCCATCTGTTGAGCCCAAGGATATGTTTCAGAACTTTCTTCAATGTCCTCATCATATCCTTCCGGAAGTTCAGCAGATACCATATTAGAAGATATGATTACACGATGGACTTCACCAATGCTAGTATCAGAATCCCATAACCTGGAATCAGAAGAGTTAGAACGTTCTTCACTATCAGATTCAGATACTGCTGGGGATAACATCGAAGGAGAAGCATATCCGAGACCTCTTTTGGTCCTGCTGTAATACATCTCTGACTTTTCTTGTGGAACAGCGGTACGGAGAGGAGTCCTTCTGCCCTTACCATAATTGAGGCCGCTTTTGAAGTCGTAACCCATCTTTCGGACGATGTCTTTTGATTGTTGACTGTAACGACGGAATTGAAGATGTCCCGTGTCGTTAACATTGATATCATCCGTATAGCTGAATTTTTGTTCCGGTCTTTTACTAAAAAGTATTGGAAGTTCACCTTTCTTGCGAGCAGGAACAATACGATATAAATCTTTTGGGTGTTCACATGAAACTTCTGTTTGAAGAGATTGCACAACTCCCATTGTAAATGATTTGAAGCTATCTAACATATCCAAATAGCATTTAGTATGATAAATAACATCAGTATACTGGAAAGTAGATGCTTTTTCATTGATATGTACATCTGTATTTACAGCAGGACCTTTAGCCTTAGCAGGCTTGGTCAGATTGATTACAAGAGGGGAAAAAGAAGAGCGTGGAAGAGGCTTGTTACGACGAAGGTCAATAACAAGTGGCTCAGAGGAGGTGAGCTCCATTTTTCCTTGTTATGAGTTAAATCAACAACAAGAGGCTCAGAAGAAGTGAGCTGCTTTTTGTCCTTGTTACGACGTAAGTCGATAACAAGTGGCTCAGAAGAGGTGAGCTCCCTTTTATCCTGATCGCCGTCAGTAGACTGCCGCTGGACTAGCAAATGAATAGCCAGTGGTTTAGAAGACTGAGGGTGGGAAACACGCCCTTTAACAGGTATAATGAGAGTGTCATTGGGCACTGCTTCTTGATCTTCTTTAGTATCCATTGCCAATACCACCTTCATAAATTCTTCCTTATACATACGAGCGTCGTTGCAATATACTTCAACACCTTTGAAAGGTTAAAGGTCTGCAACTTCTTTGTGGACTTGTCCTTTGTCATCAACATATTTAAAGCATTGATGAAGAGTTGATGGAACAATGTTATGTTCATGGAGGAAAGGTCTCCCCAGAAGAGCATTGTAAGAACAACATGATTGTCGATGATATAAAATGTCACCTTTGTGCGAAGATTGCCTATTTGGAGTTTCAGGCGAATCTTACCCAAAGGTTCACTCCTTCCTTGGTTGAATCCCAAGATAGTCTTTGGCATGATACTGAGTGCAGACCCTGGATCTATCAGGATACGATCGACTTTCATCGAATCGACATATCCTGTATAATAAAGAAGACGATCATGTCTATTATCCTCCAGTAGCATATTGTCCTGAGTGAAAGTGATGTTTGGAATCAACTCCAGGACACTATGACAATGACGGCAAGAAACTGGTTCTGCTTCCGGTTTCTTGAGGAGAGTTAGACAAGTTTTAGCCTGCATCAATGTAATGCCTGTAGATCGTATTACGTATCTTGGAATACGTGTACGTATTTTATTTTGTATTGCATATCTCTTGGCTTGGCTCGGTTTATTTTGGGTTGGTTCGGCTAGGCTTGGGTTGCCTTGGTTCATCATGAACCAAAAAGGTGAACCCTCCTACCTACCACCATCTCCTTTATTAACCCCTCCTCTTTCTCTCTCTTCATTATTCTTCTTCTTCTCCACATTTACTTCTACACCTACCAGGAAGGAGAAAAAGAGAGAGAGAGAGAGCTTAGGCAAGTGCAAACTTGCTTTATGATGGATCTCATGTTTTATTGTTCCATTCTCTTCCTTACTAGATTCTAAGCCTCTTTAGAACTGGAAGTTTTCGGTTTTGATGGTTATATTTTTGTACATCTAAGTTTTAAGTTCCTTCTTGTTTATTTTTCTTGGTTTTGATCTATAAAACTTGGTTATTTTTGAAAACTAATGGTTCTATGTGGTAGAGAATTCAATTTCATTCAGTTTTGGCTTTTGTTTCGCTTGATTTCGACTCCGGATGAGTAAGTTATGGCCATTACATGTTTTCGAAACTTTCATGGCTGAACTTGCTGTTTGGGGACGATGAATCCCATGCGCCGGGAACCTCATGCGCCTGGGAGGCCATGCGCCGGGAGGCCATGCGCCGTGAAGTCCCGGCAACGCATCCCTTAACTCCGAGCGTGTCATGCGCGTAGGTTTCTTACGCGCATGTATTGAAGACGCAACGTGAGTTTCTCATGCGCCGATTAGTGCAGGAATCCTATGCGCCGATTTGTGCAGGAATCTCATGCGCCGATTTGTGCAGGAATCTCATGCGCCGATTTGCGCAGGAATCCCATGCGCCGATTTGTGCAGGAATCCCATGCGCCGATTCGTGCAGGAATCTCATGCGCCGATTCGTGCAGGAATCTCATGTGCCGATTTGTGCAGGAATCCCATGCACCGATTTGCGCAGGAATCCCATGCGCCGATTCGTGCAGGAATCTCATGCGCCGATTTGCGCAGGAATCCCATGCGCCGATTCGTGCAGGAATCTCATGCGCCGATTTGTGCAGGAATCCCATGCGCCGATTCGTGCAGGAATCTCATGAGCCGATTCGTGCAGGAATTTATTGTTTTTGCCTGTTTAAGTTGTTTTGTAGCTAGAATCTTGAAAAACTCAAAACATGAAAGTTGTAGATCTTTTCCTTGGCTTCAAGAATATGTTATTAGTTATTTTATACAATCTTTCTCATTCATGATAATGTAGGAATAGAACACGATAGTGGCCCGTGGTGGCGCACTCTTGACAAGTAAACTGATATGACAAGTGTGAATGACCTGGACACCGTGGGCGATTGCGTTTGTACAAATAAGCTGGTACTGTCTTGCATCATGTCTAGGATGGGGATCCCTGAGTACCACGGTCAGGGGTACCTACTGAAATTGACTAAGGATAATTAACTAGAATGATTCAGTAGTCATGAAGAGATTCTCAGCTACAGGCAATCCCGTTATCTGGGCGCATTTAGTGGACTTGTAGCCTACCGACGAGTAGGGCACATTTCCAGCACACAGTCATGTGGTGCACCCTTCATAAACGGACATTCGACCCGGATAACCGGATGGTCTGCAGGGCTTGTGGCTGTTGGGATAATCTCATTGCATCTTGCTAGTAACTAGGCCTGTGATAACCCTAGTTAGTTAAAAGTATCAAGCCGTACCCTTGATTGGCCGTGATTGATTGGATGAAGTTTATTCCAGCTTAGTCTTATCCTGATCCTGTACAAGATTGTATCATGACATGATTTCTTGTATCGATAAATGATGGGATACCAAGTTCTGTTCAGATGAAGGGTTACAACCCCGGTCCTTATTTGGTTTAAGGGTTGTAACTTAGCTATCTGAATAGTTCCATGGTTATCTTATCATATATCGTCCTGCTTATTGTGCTCGCCTTAACAATAAAGATCAGGGGTCCAGTTCTGTTTAGGCGAAGTGTTACAACCCCGGTCCTTGTTTGGTTTAAGGGTTGTAACCTGGCTCCCGGAGCAGTTCTGTGTCCTCTCTTCGTTTATTGTCTTATTGTAACCCCCTGTCATGCTCGTCATGTTTTACCTTTACTTCAATACCATGATTATTTATACTGGCCTTAACAATAAAGATCAGGGGTCCAGTTCTGTTCAGGCGAAGGGTTACAACCCCGATCCTTGTTTGGTTTAAGGGTTGTAACCTGGCTTCCGGAGCAGTTCTGTATCCTCTCTTCGTTTATTGTCTTGTTACCTTATCAATAATAATTGAGGCGGGTTTCTATTCAGGCGAAGGATTGCAACCCCGGTCCTTGTTTGGTTTAAGGGTTGTAGTCTGGCTACTTGAATGGTTTCTCCGTGTTCAATATATTATTGTTATCTCAGCTATTATCACTATCTTTTAATTACCCTTACTATTTATTTATGATATGCTGGTTTTAGTTCCTAAGTGAAGCCTCCTTTGTGGCACTTACTCTTTCTGGGGTCTGACCCAGCTGGTTTTGTGTGGCCAGATATCGGAGCAGCAACAGAGGATCCACCTGTCTTCCAGCCCGATGGTGACCACCAGGCGTAACCAGGGCAACGAGTGGGTTTCTTTTGTCCTCCCACTCTACTTGTAAAATTATTCTTTTGAGGCGTTTAGCCGGCGAGCACGTGTTAGCTCGTATTGCACCTTTATTTACTGTCTGCCTACGGGCTGTAACATGATTGACAAATCCTAGGGTTGATCATGTATTGACTAAAACTCTTGCTAGTCCTAACATTTTGTATGACTAGCTTCATGATCATCCAATATGTAATGTATGGGACGCCTTGCTATTATGTATTTGGTGCTCTGACATCTTGTAACTATTATTGCTTGCTTGAGATTGAGACAATAGGCTTGTTCATGACCATAGGAGACTGTTGGCTTGTAGTTAAACCCTCATGTATCTAGACAGCCGTGACCGTATAGCGAGGTGGGTTATACTTCAATATACGTAGCTGGCTATGTACGCCCCCGCTCTCCAGTATTCTGGTTCTGGGGTGTGACATGGTTTTAGTGGTGGCCCATGCAGGTCTTGTAAATCAAGATATGTGAGGGTTTACCGAATAGATGTCTCAATCAGTATTCGCCCTTGATCTCTGCTCGTATCTTTTGAATCCCTGTAATCTTGACCTGATCACATGCTTGTATCGTTGATCTATCCTGGTCCTTCCTTATTGTTCCCTATGTCGTCTTCTTCAGCGGCATTGTTCCTGGACCTGCTGATCAGCAAGGCGGAGCACCTCCCGCGGACCAGCAGCAACCTGGAGATCAAGTCCAGCATTCAGGAGTAGCCTCCAGAGTTATGCCTACCGAAGGAGAACCACCAGTTCAGCCCGTCCAGCCTGCAGAGCCTGATGATGGCACTTTGGTGGGTCTCATCAGGTCATTATTAGCCTCTCAGGATCGTCGGGGAGATGCCTTGCACCAGGCGATGGCAGACGCTTTGACCAGAGGAGGTCATCAGGGTAATAGCGCGGCCAACAGCTTCAAGCGCTTGAACCCTCCCTTCTTCGACGGCAGTGAAGATGCGATCGCTGCAGATGCATGGCTTCAGGACACAGAGGTGATTCTAGAAGCAGCCAGGACTCCAGAGAACGAGAAGGTGGTCGTGGTGCGCCTGCAGCTATTAGATCTTGCCCGCAGCTGGTGGGCAGCACAGGCCGATGGATTAGTGGCCCCTATTGCTTGGGCAGTATTCAGGGAGAGATTCCAAACCAAGTATTTTGATGCTGTAGCTCGGTATGATCTACAGACGAGGTTCACTAATCTGAAGCAGATGGGCAGGACGGTCGATGGATATGCGACCGAGTTCTCCAGGCTTAGTCGGTTTGCTCCCACCTTGGTGGCGACCGAGTTCGATAGAGCCCAGCGGTTCCAGCAGGGGCTTCACCTGGAGATTCTATTGGCGGTGGAGCAGTTTGAGCATCAGACCTTTGATCCAGTACTACGGGCAGCCCGGAGGCATGAGTATACCTTCCAGAGGATTATGGACAGGACCGGAGGTCGAAAGCGATCTCACGGCCAGATGAACCAGTCATCAGCACCAGCCCCGGCAGCCAGGGCCTTGACCATTGGAGCTCCGAGGCGGGCGGCCTCAGTGACGTCGGTTCAGCATTCTACCCCGACGCACCCTCAGCAGCAGAAGCAGAAGCAGTCTTCCGCAGTGGGATGTTCACACTGCGGGAAGCCAGGGCATGTGGTGTCAGAGTGTCGTAGAGCACAGGGTTTGTGCTTGGTTTGTGGTGCCCCGGACCACAGGGTTGGGAATTGCCCGAACAGAGGGAGTTCATCCGCCTTCTTTAGTCCTTCAGTTAGAGGACCAGCACCAATCCAGCAGCAGCAGCAGCAGCTGCAGTACCCGTTCCCGAGGCCATTGTCGACGCAGGCCCAGGCATTCCAGCAGCAGAGACCGCAACAGTATGCCCAAGCCCAAGCCTTGATCCAGAGCAGGCAGAGGAATTTTCAGCAGAAGGGACCCGCACCCAGAGGACATGGTCAAGTGCTGGCCTTGACCATGGGAGAAGAAGGAATAGCACCAGGTGAGGTGGTGGCAGGTACTATTCTCGTCAACACCTTTCCAGCTTCAGTATTATTTGATTCTGGTGCCTCGCATTCATTTATGTCTGCACGATTTGCGACACGGGTAGGATTGGAGCCCGAGTTATTATCAGTGAGGCTCAATATACTTACTGGTAATGGACTTGTGGGAGTAGATAGAGTATTTTCCTCGTGTCGGATCGTAGTTAGCAGTAGAGAATTCCCCGCTAGATTGATAGAGTTTCCGATGGCCGATTATGATATGGTCTTAGGGATGGATTGGTTGAGGGACCAGTATGCTAGGATAGACTGCCACATTGGCAGGGTTATTTTTAGCATTCCAGGCGAGCCAGAGTTTTCTTTCTCCCGAGGCGAAGTTGAACCTTCTCCTCCAGTATTGCGGATGGCAGTAGCAGCAGTGCAGTTGCCTCGGATAGTCGAAGAGTTTCCAGATGTTTTCCCAGAAGAGCTTCCAGGGATGCCGCCAGAGCGAGAGATCGAGTTTACCATCGACTTGATTCCCGGGACAGCCCCAGTGTCAGAGAGAGTCTACAGGATGGCGCCATCAGAGCTAGAGATATTGTACAAGATGATTGAAGAACTCAGAACCAAGGGATTCATTCGTGCTAGTGGATCACCTTGGGGAGCCCCGATGCTTCTTGTGAAAAAGAAGGATGGTACGTCCAGATTGTGTGTTGATTATTGTACCTTGAACTCAGTGACAATCAAGAACAGATACCCTCTTCCGAGGATAGATGACTTGTTTGATCAACTCAAAGGGGCGTCAGTATTTTCGAAGATTGACTTGCGGTCAGGATACCATCAGATCAGAGTCAGAGAGCAGGACATCCCGAAGACAGCTTTCAGATCTAGATATGGGCATTGGGAGTTCCTTGTGATGCCATTTGGAGCAACCAATGCGCCGGCTGTATTCATGGACCTCATGAATCGTATCTTTATGCCTTATTTGGATCAGTTCGTGATTGTATTCCTAGACGACATCCTGGTCTACAGCAAGAGTGAAGCGGAGCATGAGCATCACCTCAGAGTTGTTCTTCAGATTCTCAAAGAGCACCAGTTATATGCCAAGTTTAGTAAATGCGAGTTCTGGCTCGATCGCATTTCGTACTTGGGTCATATCATCACCCGAGGGGGAGTAGAAGTGGATCCCCAGAAGATCGTGGCCATTGAAACATGGCCGGTACCTAGCACAGTGGCAGAAGTCCGTAGTTTTCTTGGATTGGCCGGTTACTACCGGCGATTTATTTCAGACTTTGCTCGAATTTCAGCACCATTGACCCAGTTGACCCGCAAGGATGTGCAGTTTGCTTGGACAGCAGAATGCCAGGATTCTTTTGAGAGGTTGAAGCGAGGCTTGATGACGGCTCCTATTCTCACGCTTCCAGATGGAACTGGAGGATTCTTAGTGTATTGTGATGCTTCGGGCAGAGGTTTAGGATGTGTTCTGATGCAGCATGGGAAGGTAATAGCTTATGCGTCACGACAACTTCGTGATCATGAGAGAAATTACCCAACCCATGACTTGGAGCTGGCAGCAGTAGTGTTTGCACTTAAGTTGTGGAGGCACTACTTGTACGGAGATAGGGTGGAGATCTTCACCGACCACAAGAGCCTGAAGTATGTTTTCACCCAGAAGGATCTTAACATGCGTCAGAGAAGATGGCTCGAGCTGCTTGTGGATTATGATGTCAACTTGCAGTATCACCCAGGGAAGGCCAATGTTGTTGCGGATGCATTGAGCAGGAGAGCCGGAATTTATTTCCTAACAGCACAACCAGAGCTGTTAGCCGATCTTCAGAAAATGGGAATAGAAGTTGTCCTCCCTTCCAGTGTGGCATTGATGGCCAGCATGCAAGTTCAGTCCACTATAGTCGAGAGGATCCGGATGGCGCAGTCGGCAGATTCCAAGCTTCAGCGACTCAGAGCAGAGTGTGAGACAGGACGAAGACCAGAGTTATGTATCCATGAAGACGGTACACTTCGACATGGTAAGCGTCTTTGTGTACCCAGTGGAGATATCAGACAGGAGATCATGGCAGAGGCCCACAGTTTGCAGTATTCCATTCATTTCGGTGGCACGAAGATGTACCGTGATATTCGTCCGCACTTTTGGTGGAATGGCATGAAGAGGGAGATAGCCCGGTTTGTCTCTCGTTGTTTAGTCTGCCAACAAGTTAAGGCTGAACATCAGAGACCAGCTGGACTACTTCAACCGTTGCCAATTCCAGAGTGGAAATGTGAGCACATAACCATGGACTTTGTGACTGGACTGCCTAGAACCCCGGCTGGCAGAGACGCTATTTGGGTTATTATAGACAGGCTCACGAAGGTGGCTCACTTTCTCCCGTTCAGAGTTGGTCAGTCGACGGCTCAGCTAACGAAGATGTATCTCCGGCAGATTGTCAGGTTGCACGGTGTACCAGTCAGTATCACTTCGGATAGAGATTCAAGATTTACGTCGCACTTTTGGCGTAGCTTGCAAGAAAGTTTGGGAACTCACCTCCAGTTCAGTTCAGCTTATCACCCACAGACAGATGGCCAGTCAGAGCGTACGATCCAGACTCTTGAAGATATGTTGCGGTCATGTACACTCGACTTTGGTGGTTCGTAGGAAAATCATGTGCACCTGGTGGAGTTCTCGTACAATAACAGTTTCCAAGCCAGTATCCAGATGGCTCCGTTCGAGGCATTGTATGGTAGGAAGTGTCGATCCTCGCTAGCCTGGGATGATGTTGGAGAGAGGCAATTGCTTGGTCCGGAAATGATTGCTCAGACCGTCGAAGTGGTCAGAAGAGTCAGAGATCATCTTCGAGTTGCCCAAGATCGCCAGCGTCATTGGGCCGATTCTCATCGGCGCCCTCTTGAGTTTTCTGTCGGCGACCATGTATTCCTGAGGATTTCGTCTAACCGCGGTGTCATTCGTTTCGGCGTACGAGGAAAGCTTAGTCCTAGGTATATAGGGCCATTCGACATTCTGGAGCGAGTAGGAGATGTATCCTATCGTCTCGCTCTTCCACCATCGCTACATGAGGTGCATGACGTATTCCATGTATCCCAACTACGACGGTATATCCCAGACCCGAGCCACATCCTGGATTATTCGGAATTGGTTGTTGGTACCAACCTTTCGTATGAGGAGAGGCCCGTGTCTATATTGGACCGGAGAGAGAAGATACTTAAGAACAAGACTATTAGTTTAGTCCGTGTTGCTTGGGGTCATAACTCTTTGGGTGAGTCAACGTGGGAGCGTGAGGATGATATCCGATCGCGATATCCCGACCTGTTTGACTCGTAAGGTATAATGTCTTCCTTATGCCTTATGCTTTCAATTCCTTGCTTGAATAAATGACTGCATGATAGACTGCTTGTTATAGCTTACGATTATTATAGCTTGTCCTTGCAATTCTAGCCTCTTGATTAAATTCCGAGGACGGAATTCTTTTAAGGTGGATAGAGTTGTAATGCTTGTAGATCGTATTACGTATCTTGGAATACGTGTATGTATTTTATTTTGTATTGCATATCTCTTGGCTTGGCTCGGTTTATTTTGGGTTGGTTCGGCTAGGCTTGGGTTGCCTTGGTTCATCATGAACCAAAAAGGTGAACCCTCCTACCTACCACCATCTCCTTTATTAACCCCTCCTCTTTCTCTCTCTTCATTATTCTTCTTCTTCTCCACATTTACTTCTACACCTACCAGGAAGGAGAGAGAGAGAGAGAGAGAGAGAGAGCTTAGGCAAGTGCAAACTTGCTTCATGATGGATCTCATATTTTATTGTTCCATTCTCTTCCTTACTAGATTCTAAGCCTCTTTAGAACTGGAAGTTTTCGGTTTTGATGGTTATATTTTTGTAGATCTAAGTTTTAAGTTCCTTCTTGTTTATTTTTCTTGGTTTTGATCTATAAAACTTGGTTATTTTTGAAAACTAATGGTTCTATGTGGTAGAGAATTCAATTTCATTCAGTTTTGGCTTTTATTTCGCTTGATTTCGACTCCGGATGAGTAAGTTATGGCCATTACAAGTTTTCGGAACTTTCACGGCTGAACTTGCTGTTTGGGGACGATGAATCCCATGCGCCGGGAACCTCATGCGCCTGGAAGGCCATGCGCCGGGAGGCCATGCGCCGTGAAGTCCCGGCAACGCATCCCTTAACTCCGAGCGTGTCATGCGCGTAGGTTTCTTACGCGCATGTATTGAAGACGCAACGTGAGTTTCTCATGCGCCGATTAGTGCAGGAATCCCATACGCCGATTTGTGCAGGAATCTCATGCGCCGATTTGTGCAGGAATCTCATGCGCCGATTTGCGCAGGAATCCCATGCGCCGATTTGTGCAGGAATTCCATGTGCCGATTCGTGCAGGAATCTCATGCGCCGATTCGTGCAGGAATCTCATGCGCCGATTTGTGCAGGAATCCCATGCGCCGATTTGTGCAGGAATCCCATGCGCCGATTCGTGCAGGAATCTCATGCGCCGATTTGCGCAGGAATCCCATGCGCCGATTCGTGCAGGAATCTCATGCGCCGATTTGTGCAGGAATCCCATGCGTCGATTCGTGCAGGAATCTCATGCGCCGATTCGTACAGGAATTTACTGTTTTTGCCTGTTTAAGTTGTTTTGTAGCTAGAATCTTGAAAAACTCAAAACATGAAAGTTGTAGATCTTTTTCTTGGCTTCAAGAATATGTTATTAGTTATTTTATACAATCTTTCTCATTCATGATAATGTAGGAATAGAACACGATAGTGGCCCGTGGTGGCACACTCTTGACAAGTAAACTGATATGACAAGTGTGAATGACCTGGACACCGTGGGCGATTGCGTTTGTACAAATAAGCTGGTACTGTCTTGTATCATGTCTAGGATGGGGATCCCTGAGTACCACGGTCAGGGGTACCTACTGAAATTGACTAAGGATAATTAACTAGAATGATTCAGTAGTCATGAAGAGATTCTCAGCTACAGGCAATCCCGTTATCTGGGCGCATTAAACGGACTTGTAGCCTACCGACGAGTAGGGCACATTTCCAGCACACAGTCATGTGGTGCACCCTTCATAAACGGACATTCGACCCGGATAATCGGATGGTCTGCAGGGCTTGTGGCTGTTGGGATAATCTCATTGCATCTTGCTAGTAACTAGGCCTGTGATAACCCTAGTTAGTTAAAAGTATCAAGCCGTACTCTTGATTGGCCGTGATTGATTGGATGAAGTTTATTCCAGCTTAGTCTTATCCTGATCCTGTACAAGATTGTATCATGACATGATTTCTTGTATCGATAAATGATGGGATACCAAGTTCTGTTCAGATGAAGGGTTACAACCCCGGTCCTTGTTTGGTTTAAGGGTTGTAACTTAGCTATCTGAATAGTTCCATGGTTATCTTATCATATATCGTCCTGCTTATTGTGCTCGCCTTAACAATAAAGATCAGGGGTCCAGTTCTGTTTAGGCGAAGGGTTACAACCCCGGTCCTTGTTTGGTTTAAGGGTTGTAACCTGGCTCCCGGAGCAGTTCTGTGTCCTCTCTTCGTTTATTGTCTTATTGTAACCCCCTGTCATGCTCGTCATGTTTTACTTTTACTTCAATACCATGATTATTTATACTGGCCTTAACAATAAAGATCAGGGGTCCAGTTCTGTTCAGGCGAAGGGTTACAACCCCGGTCCTTGTTTGGTTTAAGGGTTGTAACCTGGCTTTCGGAGCAGTTCTGTATCCTCTCTTCGTTTATTGTCTTGTTACCTTATCAATAATAATTGAGGTGGGTTTCTATTCAGGCGAAGGATTGCAACCCCGGTCCTTGTTTGGTTTAAGGGTTGCAGTCTGGCTACTTGAATGGTTTCTCCGTGTTCAATATATTATTGTTATCTCAGCTATTATCACTATCTTTTAATTACCCTTACTATTTATTTATGATATGCTGGTTTTAGTTCCTAAGTGAAGCCTCCTTTGTGGCACTTGCTCTTTCTGGGGTCTGACCCAGCTGGTTTTGTGTGGCCAGATATCGGAGCAGCAACAGAGGATCCACCTGTCTTCCAGCCCGATGGTGACCACCAGGCGTAACCAGGGAAACGAGTGGGTTTCTTTTGTCCTCCCACTCTACTTATAAAATTATTCTTTTGAGGCGTTTAGCCGGCGAGCACGTGTTAGCTCGTATTGCACCTTTATTTACTGTCTGCCTATGGGCTGTAACATGATTGACAAATCCTAGGGTTGATCATGTATTGACTAAAACTCTTGCTAGTCCTAACATTTTGTATGACTAGCTTCATGATCATCCAATATGTAATGTATGGGACGCCTTGCTATTATGTATTTGGTGCTCTGACATCTTGTAACTATTATTGCTTGCTTGAGATTGAGACAATAGGCTTGTTCATGACCATAGGAGACTGTTGGCTTGTAGTTAAACCCTCATGTATCTAGACAGCCGTGACCGTATAGCGAGGTGGGTTATACTTCAATATACGTAGCTGGCTATGTACGCCCCCGCTCTCCAGTATTCTGGTTCTGGGGCGTGACAATCAAGGCTTCACTTAGAGTTTCTCGAGTCTCCTTAGAAAGGCGCAAGAGCTCAAAGATTGATAACCTAGCTGGTGTATTGGCTAGTTGAGCCAATATATCAAAGTTGTATGGCTTTTCAAGTCCTGTAGGAGATGATTTCTTCAAGGGCTTGTCAAAGCGGACTTGTTGTTTGCCTTTATCGGCAACCACCGGCTTAGGAGGAATAGGCACTACAACTGGTGAAGATGTGGAAGGGATCTCTTCGGTGGAAGTAGGTTGTGCTGGAGCAGATTCATAAGAAGAGGTAGGATCTTCTTGAGTACCAGGATACTCTTTCAAGTAAGCTTTCCCTGATCTGGTGCCTAACAGAATTTCTTCGTCAACGATGGGTTCAAAAGACACCATGTTGCAGGTCTTTATCTTGCTTTTGGAGCGATCTTTCTTCTTAGAAGAAGAAGAGACTTTGAATTCAGAAATAAGATCTGGATGGACCCAGATAACTTCGCCATTGTCAAGAGACAAGGGAACAAGACCTTCATTTGGTGGAAGCAGAAGATTCTCAATCTCAAGAGTAGCTTTGGGAATAGGAATAACACCGTGCTGTACCACCTGTGGAAGAAAGTCACCGAATTGGACTGAAACCATATTTGCAGTAACAGTTTTCTCGTCTTGCTGCAGAGTGACGACACCAGCATTGACAAGCTCTTGAATTTTGCCCTTGAGCACATAACATGCTCGAGTAGGATGTCCAATGAACCTGTGGTAAACACAATATTTAGGATGTTCTGTCTTACCGACTTCATCAGGTTTCTTTGGATCTGGGAGCTGAATCTTATTGCTTTTGAGTAAACATTCAAAGATGCTTGTAGTGTTATTTTCGTCGAAAGAATATTCCACTTTCGGACGAGGTTCCCTCGGTGGCGGTGCAGAAGGAGTCGGAGTGGAAGTAGGCGGAGCCACATTGACAGCTAGAGACTCTTTATTCTTGTTCAGATTGATGTTCAAAGTCTCTTTTACTTTGCGGTTGTTCTGGCGGTTGCCACCACCTGATGTCTGATGTTCATCTCGATCGGGGTTAGACATCTGTACTCCCAATTGTTTGAACTTCTTGGCACTCACTTCAGCAGCTTTGGCGTTGACGATGAACGAAGGCCAATCTTGGAATTGGGTAGATCCCGTCCACATACTGATAATAGGCAAAAGATTTGCCTTACAAGTATCAATAGTGACAGCAGCTGGAGTTCCGGGAGGCATCTTCAAGGCTTCACGGCAGAACCGTTCGATGAAACTCTCAGCAGTTTTATTGTGTTTCTGTTTGATTTTGTTGAGAGCCGACATAGTCATGTCGTTGAATCCTTCATAGAACCGTTCCAAGAAAATTTGTTTGAGACCTGAGAAGGAAGTGATACAACTATCGGGCAAACTTCTATACCAGTCATATGCTACGCCGGCTAAACAACTGACAAACACTCTGGTAAGAAGCGCGTTATTTGGCTGGAGTTGAACGGTCATTACCTCAAAATGATTGATGAACTGACTAGGAGAAGTACTGCCATCGAACAAAGAGATTGTTGGGATTTTGTACTTCGGTGGGAATGGGACTTCTTTCCATTCAACTGGATAGGGCTGCTTGATCCCCAATCTTTGCAAGTTGTCTTTCTCTTTGAAAGCTTCGAACTGGGTTCGCAAGAGTTTGATAGCTTCATTGGCATCTTCTGATGACAAAGAAGGTGCAGGTTGAGTTAGATTGGTAGGAGGAGGAACAGCATTGTAAGCACTACCCCCAGCTCCTGATTGACTAGGTGTAGTTTGAACTTGTACTTGTACAGGAGGCATTTGAGGAGACACTACCCCCAGCCCAGTATTGGCAGGTACCGAAGATGCTATGATCTCTGGACTCGCAGTAGGTGCAGTCGGTGGTGTAGCATGTTGTGCCACAATAATAGAATGCATACTAGCAACCATTTCAGCCATGGTTTTTAGCTTGTCTTCAAGTGCAGCAATTCGTTGTTCTTGATTTGTAGAAGTTGAAGCATCCGGATCTTCATTGACAACATAAGCTGTCACTTCTCTTGGTACAGTGGAAGACACTGTCTGTTCGGAGCTTTCGCTATATGCATCATAGTCGGAGAAAGAGTCATCTCCTGAATGAGAAGCAGGAAGTTAACCCGAAGGATCTTGAGGAAGATTCCTTTGATCGATTGTGTCTCGGTTTCGAGAACGGGTATGTCGAAACACTCCCTCAGAAGATTCTTGGAGTAATTCTAAATACCGTTGACTTGGTTTACGAGGTTTACCATGCTTAGAACACCTTCTACCTCCAGTGTCTCGGGAAGTCATGTTAACAGAAGCATACAAGACTTCGTCTTCCTCTGACATAGGTTCAGATTTAGCAAAAGTCAGACGTTCGAAGACAGATCGTTTTGATGTTTGACAACAACATTGGATGATGACTTTGTGGTTGCAATGATGATCAGATGGTTGAATTGAAGATGTTGAAACATTGTCTCGTTTTTGTCTTAGATGTTCTCGACGATCGAGAACAACAACAGGACAAGAAAAACTTTGAGGGATCTATTCTTTGATAACATTCGGAACATGATTCCGATCCTTCAAATATTTAGTCCCTTGAGTATACAGGGAAGTGCTCACTTCATTGGCATAAGTATCGAGATTTTTAACCCTGGAGATTTATTTTTGATGATGTTTGATCTTCGGCATTGGCTGTTTGCGTTTCACCGAAGTGGGTCTGTTGAGATAAGTTCTAAGATCAGCAAATTCACCCCCAGGGGTTTCAGTTTGAGACACCAGCAGTTTTCCCTGTCTGGAACGAGAAATCTTGAGAGTCGGGAGGTCCTGGAATTCTGCTACTGGGGTAGGCAGAATACCACTTTGGTCAGTACAAGTTCTCTTGTTATAAAGGAAAGAAGAATCCTTGTTTGAAAGAATTCTAGTACTGATTGGTGCCGAGGCACGCTCAGATTGATCTTCTTCGGTAAAAACTGAAAAAGATTGAGAAAAGACCAAAGGGCCTTTTCCTTTGTTTTGGGACGAAAGTTTAGCTAAAGAGCTTTTCCCTCTGTTGTCTTCCAAGTCATGGGACAAGAAAGTTTGAGAAAAGACCAACGGGCCTTTTCCTTTGTTTTGAAGAGGAAGAGGAATAGCCAAAGGACTACCCCCGGTAGATTGCACAGGAGCAACAGTGTATTTGGGAAGAGGAGCAGAGCATTTTCCCTTGTTATGAGAAGAAGAGAGTTTAGCCAAAAGGCTGTCACTCTTAGATTGCGCAGGCATGCTTTGTGCATGGGTTGATGGTACAATGGTTCTGGCCACAGAGACTGTGGTTTGCGCATCAGGAGTTCTTGCCACAGAATGCTTAGGTTGCACTCTGGTTGCTGGAGTGTTGGTTTGCGCAGGAAGATTGGCAGCCAATTGTGCCAGGGGCATAGGAGTTTTATACTTAGCCATGGCAGCATATGAAGTCTTTTGTGTACTGGCAATAGCAGATTGCACAGCAGTAGCAGAGATAGATTGTGAAGTAGGCTTGATGACAGAAGTTTTGGACTGCACAGTAGGCTTGCTGGCAGACTGCACAGAAGACTTACTGGAAGTACTAACAGAATGTGCAGCAGTCTTTGGGACCCATAAGGGCGCACTTTGCTTGTGGCAGCAGTGGTTGCAGTACGAGGAGTGGTCTTGGAGTTGATCATAGCCTCGTAGGCTATCTGGTTGATCTTCACAACCAGTGTCTTCTGTATCTTTCCGATAGACGCTACGTCACATTGAGTTGTCACTTTCTCATCGGAGGAGAAAGGTGTCCCCAGCAGAGTCGCCATTTTTTTTGCAAAAACAAAAGTTGAAGAACTTTATTGATACAAACTTTGTAAAAGATTACAATTTAAATTCTGGGAATGGTACAACTTTAGGAATCCAATCTAGATGACGATTGCTTTATCCCTTGGACGATGTGAACTCTGAAGACGAAGCCTCTGAAGTTGAAAACAACTCTGGAACTGAAGGCAAAAAGCCTCGAAAGTTGAAGGCAAAAGCCTCGGAAGAATGCAGCAGCACTTGGACAAGAACTCCTGAACTCTCTGAACTTTGAAGTCTGATCTCTCTATAATCTGATCTCTGATTATTGATTCTTGATCCCCTTGAATGGAGACTTGAAACTCTATTTATAGAGTTCTGAGAAATAACTAACTTTTAGTTATTCTGGACTGCGCATGATGGATTGCGCAGCAATTGGTTTGTGCAGCAATAGACTGCGCAGGCAGTTGCTGGATCATAGGCTAACTGTCTTGGACACATGGTATCATTTGATTAAAATACGTATGATCATGCATAGACAGTTGCCACGAAATGAGCAATTGATGGCATGAATGCCACGTGTATTTTATCATCTATATTGATAGAACGCGTACATTGAATTGTGCAGATTTTGGATTGCGCCAACTTGAATTGTGCAGGAAATAGATTGCGCCAACATAGATTGTGCCAACATAGATTGCGCCAACATGGATTGCGCCAACATGGATTGCGCTGCCAGCTGTCCTCGAGCACCGTGCTGCACGATTAAACGAACGGTCGCCTCGTTCTCCGCACTGTCAGCTGTCAGAAGATTTGATTTGTGTCAGGTAATGATGGTGATTTGCCACGTCAGCCTGCGCACTTGGAAGTGTGCGCAATCTATCGTGCGCAATCTGAAGGATGCACAATCTGATGTCTGCGCACTTCATCTGCAAGTTGTATTTCTTGATTTTCTGACTTTGTTGATGTGTACAACTTGATTTTTTAGGACCTACAGTGATGCCTGCAGCTCCGTCATGCTGCACTATGCCGACGCTTTAAGATCAGTAACGCCACGCTCTGTCCTCTCAGTCATATCCTTGAGGTCTATGATGCTGCACTCGAGTGTATCAAATCATCCGATGAGCGTGGCATCGTCCGTATGTGGCTGAGACTGGAGCTGCTCTTGCATCCTTCATAGCATCTCGTCATGGACAGACTCAATCTGACGGTCAACGATCTTTTGGACTCGGGCAGACTCCTGCGAGGGCTATGGGGAATGTACACTTGCAGCGAAGGCCCTAGAGGACTGTGTCATAACTAGGATGCCACAGGATCCGGTACCGTAGTATGTACCCCTATGGAGACCACCAGTAGTGGTCGCCCACATCTCGTCCTCCGACAGAGCTTGAGTGGGCTACGAGGAAGTACCAGCCTCTCCCACTGTAGGTGCACTAGCAGCCGCCCGCTCGCGAAGGTTAAGATACGTGGCCTAGAAAACTATGTATACTCGATAATTGCTAATATCTAATGTACTTACTATTACTAACTACATGAATATTTATTTGCATATTTCCTAAGTTATATTAAAATTAATGCAAAGTATTAAAATTAACACAATATTGTAATACTTACATCGGTCTGCTCGACCCTCCCATCAATGAGCTTCCCGCCCTTTCGATGGGTGGCCAGGAAGACGATCACCTTGTTGGCATCATCACCCCTTTGTACCTGTTAAAAATAAATTATTTAGTACTAAAATTAAATATTTTATCCTAGTACTAATTTATCAGACTTGCATCAAAATAATATATCTAAAATAAAAAATATACCAAACGATGGAAATGTTCCGTCATCGAATTCGACCCACACCACCACTTTGATGCCTTCTGCCTAGCCGCCTTGGCCTTCTCAGACCTTTCCTTATACCATGGCTCGTTGAATCTAGCCCTCATCGTAGTCCACTGATCAGGGGTGATCCAACCTTGGATCGGCTTTTCGGCACGATTATGAGCCTTCTGGTCATTAATAGCATCAAGACCAGTTTGGCGGCGACGACAAGAAATATTCCCTCGATCAACTCGGCCCGGTGCTGTAGGTAGAAATATGTTTGCTACAAGAAGTAATTTAGTCAGTTATATAATATCCATGAATTAGATGATTCATATTAAAACAAAATATACTTTTACCGTGATGTGTACAAACCAGAAGGCCTTCCTATTGTTCAGAGCATCAGAGTATTTTATCTAAGGGCCACCATAATTGTACCTTAGAAAGTGGCCCAAGTGTCTCTGTACCGACGAGGGACGATATCTATACGGAGAATATTATATTCATAAAAAGTAAATTTATGATGAATAAAGAAATAAATGCTATATATGATGATAAACCAACACACTTAATTTGTACCATCGTCCTAAATCTCCGTCATCGTCTCGTCCGGAGGTGCTCACGGAGGATCTCGCTGATACTGAGCAGACGTTGGGTCAACCTCCTCCATATGCTTATATGTCTCCATCGTTCCTTTAGTAAGAGGAATGCTAGACGATGGAGTAGTCTCAGGCATGGAACTACTCATCCCAGGAGTGCTACCACATAAAATCATGGCAGTCGGAGATATGGCTGGTCGATACACTGGAGTACTCGACGTCGAGGATCCAGAACCAGAAGAAAGCACCGGTGGAGAACTCCGTCCACGTCAGGACCTATCGAACGATCCGCATCGTCCTGTCATACCTGATAACAATATATGATGATACAACAAATAAACAGATATATAGTATATTGTACAGTTAGAAACATCAAAGTACATTCTACAAATGTAACCAGATAGAACATTCTACAGAAACATCAAAGCCTAGACCTCCTCTTCCTCTTATTCAGTATATTCTACATAAACATCAAAGTCAATACTAGATAATAACATCCAGAATATCAAAGTTTAGATAATAACCAAGTCCAGATAATAACAAAATAAAAGTACATTTCTCTCAATCATTTTCAAAAAATTTATCTTGTTCGTCTTCCTCGACCTCCTCTTCCTCTTCCTCCTCATCTTCACTATTATCTTCGCCTTCGTCTTCGTCTTCTTCTTCGGATAATTCTACTTCTTCTATATTATTAGTTTTGTAATGAGTAACTTTCATGGAGTCCACATCTATAATATTTGTTACAAGAGGTAGCTCGTCCTCCGGATCAGCTTTTTCGTCAACGTCAAAGATGTCTCTAGCTTTAATCTTGCATACTGTCCACCAGTCAGACCTTGTTGTTCCCTATCTCGGATAAGATGTGAAGTACACGAGCTGAGCCTGACTTGATAGGACAAATGGTTCATAGCCTTGATATCCGCTTATAGTTTATATCTACAAGACTATGCTTGTCAATTTTCCAACCTTGATCTTGAATCGGATCGAACCATTCACACTTGAATAACACAATCTTAGCAGGTTTTGTGCCATAATTATATGTCAACTCCACAATCTCTCATAAGATGCCAAAGAAATTATTGCCTGGATCGACATCTTTGTAGTTCGAAGATTTGATACACAAACAATTATTTTTCGTAGAATCAAGATCCAGGAAGCTGTCTCTGATCGAAGCATTTGTCGACTTGAACCTAAACCCATTCACACAGTAACTTGGCCATATTTTGATGATAGTAATTAATCCCTTGGCTAGAGTTCTAATTGATTTAGTCTCGGGTGAAATTAGACGTCAACCTAAATAGCAAAGAAGCGATAGTAAGTTATTTATTGTGCAGTTGCATTAAAAAGGTAATTTTTGAGCTCCTTATATATGCGCCCAACCAGGAAGGAAAATGACATCTCAATTTTCGTTCTAATTCTTCGTCTGTTATGTAGGGTCTAACCGACCTCAACTTATCATTATATGTGCTGAAAAATAACGAAGCAACCACCGATTAGTAGTATAATATTAGCTTATACTATTACATTGAGATGATGTAAACAGTTCATCATTAATTACTTATCCCTCTAGCTTCTCCACTTGATCTTCGTCGCAATTGTGTAATATATAGAACTGAGCAGCCCTTAGCTCCTCATCATTCAAATTTTAATTCTTTATTTTCTCCAAAGACTTTCTGGACACATTGAATACTTTCAGTATTGCATCATTAGATTCCTGATATCCATCATCGTTTTTCAGAGCTCTCATTCTATTAGTAGCAGCAAAAGGTTTGAAATACATCAAGCAATAGTTTATAATCTCCTCGATAACATAAGCTTCACAAATAGAACCCTCAAACCGTGCCTTATTTTCATCTTTCTTTTTAGGTGATTCAGATGCCGTTCGAACGGGTACATCTACCGATACCCGATAGGCCCGCCAACACATGTCTCATAGGAAAGACGAATTGACAAATGCTCCATAGAGTCGAAAAATCAAGGAGAAAATACCTTCTCGAGCTCCCACAGTATTACGATAATATCGTTCTCTTGCTTTTCTAGACGATCGACGAGCAACTTAGTAGAACAAAGATCTTTGAAGAATATGCTGAGCTCTGTCAATGGATCCCAAATGACCTGGGGTAAGAATTCCCGAAATGCAATCGAAATTAACCTCTCCATAAATACGTGACAATCGTGGCTCTTTATTCCCGTCAGTTTATTCTCATTGAGATCGACGCATCTTCTCAAGTTCAAAATGTACCCGTCTGGAAATTTTAGGCCATGAATCCACCTATAAAGTCTCACTTTATCCTCCTTCTCCAGTGATAAAATTGCCTTAGGCTACTTTAATTTTTTCACACCCCTCCTCTATCAAATGCAAAGCAGGACGTCTACATATTTCTTCCAAGTTCAACCTGGCCTTTGAATTATCTTTCGTCTTCTTTTTTACGTCCATTATAGTATTAATTATGTTGTTAAATACATTCTTCTTGATATGCATGACATCAAGGTTATGTCTGATCAGATTGGTGCTCCAATATAGAAGATCCCAGAATATACTCCTCTTTGTCCAGTTATGAGTACGACCAAATTTGTCACACTTGTAGCCCTTTGCAGGCTCTTTAATAGCAGTTGGTAAATCTTTTACCGCTTCCCATATCATGTATCTGGGCCACCTTGGCGGTGGATTAGCCTTCTTCACAATGCCGGCACGAAAAGCATTCTTGTTCCTCCGGTATGGATGATCCTTCGGCAGGATTTGTCGATGACAATCGAATAAGCACGATTTGCCTTCATGTTTCAAACGGAAAGCCTTAGTGTGGTCCATGCAATACAGACATGAAAGATGGCCATGAGTACTCCATCCTGATAACATTCCATAGGCCGAAAGTCGTTGATGGTCTATATAAGTGTTGTCCGCATCTGAAAATGCTACTATCTAGAAACATCGTAGGTGTTGGCACCTACTTTCCATAACTGATTCAACTCATTCTATCAATGGCTGTAAATATACATCGATGTTCCTCATCGAATTGTTCTAACTTGGGATAATAACGGTGAGGAACATATACGGAGTCTTCATGCACATCCAAGGCGGTAGATTGTACGGAGTGACGGTCACATGCCAACATAAATACTGGGAGCCTGAAAGTCTGAATGGGGTAAAATCGTCAGAGAAGAGCTCCAATATAAAATTATGCGGATCCGAAGCAAAATTTGGATACTCTTGATTAAAGTTCTTTCATGCTTCTCCATCAAATGGGTGATCCAACACTCCTTAGATCTATTTCTGCTTGTGCCAACTCTTATTTTCTGCAGTCTCCTTTACCATAAACATCCTTTGCAACCATGACGTCAATGACAAGTAGTGCATCGAATCGGTAGAATTTCTTGTGTCGACAAACCTTCCTCTACCAGTGCCCTTGTAGCGATCAGTACCACAAAATCTATGCGCATCTTTATCCTTATCGTCTTTGTAGTACAACTTGCAGTCGTTGCGATATTCATCGATTTTCTCTTATCCCATCAAGAATGATGTCACCATCCTCTTAGACCGGTAGATGTCATTAGGCAACTTAGCACCCTCCGACAAGATCTCTATAATCAACTCCATTAGTCGGTTGTAGCATTCATATTAAAATCGGACTTGATGCTCAATAATCTCGTAACCACCTCCAATGGTGAATGATCCTCACAACCAGGATATAATGGAATCCTTGCATTCTCCAGAAATTCTATGAACATCGCAGCATCGACATTAGGTGCCTCCTCAGCAACATCATGATTGTTCGAATCGAAACTAGGCCCTACCACGTCAAAAACTATGTTCACCCACCCATCATCATAAGCAACGTAGTTGTGGACATCCACATAAGGCTCCGACTCTGATGCTAGAGACACAAGTTCTCCGTACGTGGTCCACTAATAGTAATTTGGCATAAAATCCCTCGAGTATAAATGATATGTGACTTTCACTTATGGAATTAAAATAATTTATCATCGTGTTTTATGTCCGTCTTGATACTATTAGAAATGATTAGATGTAATAATTAAACCAAATTAAACTAAAATTAGATGTAATAATTAAATCAAATTGTAACAACCACTATTCAAAAATAAGGGTAATTTTGAACTTTTGTAAATTGATCATTAAATAATAGGATTTAAATCATGTTAATGATTTATTAGTAAATTTTTGATTATTTTATTATTAATTAAATTGATGCATTGTGATTTTGTCATTTGTTAGTGAAACCCTAGAACTACTTAGCCTAGAGACTAACCATGATCATGGAGACCTATCCTATATGACTAGATAAGCTAATTACTACTTTTTAGGCTAAGGATATTTTGGTCATTTAGTGACTTTTGAATTAATTAGGATTTTGATCAATTGGTAATGTGCTTAGTGTTATATTAGGCCTTAACCTAGAATTATACAAATCTAGATATTAGTCATGAGCCTAGATATTAGATTAGAAGCTTCCATCATATGATAAGGTTCGGAATATCTAGATATTCTTAAGCTTAAGATATTTTAGCTTAGAAACCCTAATTTACATGGGCGTTTATCAAGAAGGCCTTGAATTATGCATGTAGAGGCCTTTAAATCATTATAACTAAACCCTAACCATAGAGACAACTCTTGGATGCCATCAAAGGATCCATTTGGCTATATAAACAAATTTTATCACCCCCTTGCCTCTTTTCATTATATTTTGAAACCCTAATTTGTGTTCTTTCCCAAATTCACCCCCTTTCTCCAAATCAACTCCAAATTGAGTCAAATCAATTGCAACACACTCTCCTACTGTAGAAGAGGTCATTAGTGACTAGCTAGCAAGGATTTAAAGCATGTTGACCATTTGGAAGTGAAGGGATTTGGCTCTCAAGTGCAATTTTATTGAGATTCCAACCCTCAATAGGTAATGGCCTCTAAACCCATTAATATTCTAATTTCTTTCCATATATGCATTCATTTAGGGTCCCCCTAGCTATAGGCCAAGTTTGGTAGGAAATCGAATCCATTTAGGGTGCGTATCGGAGGAGTATCGGAGTGCTATGTAAAGTGTTCGATGAAATGCCCCATAGAATTCATTATTGTTAATTTTCAAAACTAATTACATGATTTTGAAGCTGGTAATGTGTAGATTAGATTTCTGTTGGACTGAGTTGATGTTGGTTGGTTTTTTGTCGTATTTGGACACGGGGACACTGTACGAGGATCTCGTGCACTGTCCTGCTGCTCGACCCATAGAAATCCTAGGACACGACATGATTTGACACCAAAATTAGTGGACACGTGGAGGCATTGACTGTCAAGGTGCTCATTAAGTTTTATTGGATTTCATCGAGTGGTTTGTGAGAAATCTCACTCGTTCTAGTTTTGCACACACACACACACACACACACACAAATTGAGGCTCTGATACGGGGCTCGAAAATGGCCACAACATGAATTAGACCCAATTCAGGGACACAGACACGAACCCCTAGACCTAGGCTACCTACTGACACTTTGGTTTACAAATTTTACCATGCACACACTCACCCACAGCTCTCATCACGTGTGCACGAGATTGTGTGCTTATAGTTTCTGATACAAGTGTGTTTCGACACAACTTGACACAGGTTAGACACGTATTGGACACTTTTGGGATACTGGTAGGTAGACACACCTACATGTACACATGTACAGACTCACTCGCCCTTTGCATACATGTTTTGCACTCGACACATGCACATTCACGTATACCATACTTTGTGACACCTCACATTCACTTTAACACTCACATGTTGACAATTGTACACACACATATGCTGTCACATTAGACACGGCTAGGACACATATTAGGACACATCCTAGACACTGTGGCACTGAGTTGGGTTTTGTTCAATAGTAGAGAGTTGTGTATACATGTATAATGTATATATTTGGGTAGGTTGTAGTAACCATGGTTTAAGATATATGTATATATATATATATATAAATTTTTTTTTATATATATATATATAAAAAAAATATATATATATATATATATATACCTCCCTCCCAACTTCTCATCCCTCCTCTCCTTCCTTCACCGTCGAAGCCCCTCCCCCTTTGCCCCCTCGTCACCAACCTCCCCCTTACCTCCTCCACCCAACCCTCTTTCTCCGCCTTGCGTCGCTGGTCTCACCACGATGCTTCCCCCATCAAAGCAACCTTCCTCCGGCGATCCTGCCCCCGAGGTCGCCCCACCGTCATCCTCCCCTTCACTTCCCTCTGTTCCTCCTAGTTTTTCGACGGCTCCACCTCCGCCCCCTCCCTCGCCGGTCCCCGCCCAACCCCCCCTCCTTCATCTCCGCTCCAGCATCCTATGCGGCAGCGATTTGCGCCCCGTCGAAGGCGGCCAAGGGCATGGCTCCCGCCTTCGGGAATGCGACGTGCGTCAACCTCGGTTGCCAGCTTTCTTCGTTCCTTGGAGCTCCTGCCATCATGTTTCCAGTTTCAGCGGTTGAGGCTCTGATCTGCCCTCTCCGTTGGGCGTTGATTGGGAAGTTTTCTCACTCCCGTCCGTCCGTAGTTGCCGTACGGCGGTCCATGGAGGGCATGAAGTTCGCCGGCGCGGTCGACGTCGGTTTGATCGATGGGAGACACATGCTTTTCTGCCCAAGTCTCGAAGTGGACTTCCTCCGCATTCGTTCCCGCGATCTTTGGATGGTTGCGAATGCTCCGATGAGGGTGTTCTGTTGGAATCCCAGTTTCATACCCAATCGGGAATCGGCCATCATCCCCGTGTGGGTCTCCCTCTCTGGGTTACCGATTCATCTATTTGCCAAAGAGGCCATCTTCGCCATTGCCCAAGGGATAGGCCAGCCCCTCCTTATCGATCGTGCCACGGCGCAGCACTTTCGACCGAGTTAGGCCTGGGTTCTTATCGAATTGGACTCCAGTAAACCACTCCCTCCGAAGGTTCGCCTGATCCTTCCGCACGGGAATAGCGCTTGGCAACAAATCAAATATGAGCGCACTCTACAATATTGTGACCACTGCTATCATCAAGGCCACACGGTCCGAACGTGCAAGAGAAGAAAGGACTTAGAAGCAGAATCCAACAATGACAAAAGAGCAGAAAAGCATGGTAAAAGTTCAACAACCGCAGGGGAAGGGAGTACTGCCAATCCCGACAGCAATGCAGCCTACCAGAAGACCAACAAAGGAAGGTGCCCCAGTAAAAAGAGGACGAGTCAGGAGAAAGAGATCGTGCAGGTCGAGACCCTCACCCCAGCCTCACCCGGCCCCCCGAGGAATGGACAGGCAGGCATCGCGGAGATTGAACCGGATCAGCCACTTAGCGACCAGAACTCGGAGAGGCGCTTAGTGATATATCAACCTCAACTCGCACCCATTGAAGAGGGCAGTAAAGATCAGATGGAGGAAGGCCAACAGATATGCGAGGTGGTCGATAGCCCCGCGGGGATATCACCCAATTGCTGGTCCGTCTTAGCCGCTGACGTTTCGACAGAGATTGGAGTTGAGCACCTAGGGAAGCAACAACAGGAAGAGCTTCAGGAGAGCTCTGATCTCCCCATCCCGAGAGCCCAGGCTTCGCCTATCACTCCCAGGTTACTCAGATCGGCCACAAGGAGGGGCCAGAACAACCATACCAAATGTTAAGATTGATGATATAGAACGCGCAAGGGCTGGCAAATTCGTAGACCCTCAATCGGCTCAAAAGTCTCAAAGAGATGCACCGTCTCGTCATCCTTGCAGTGATTGAATCCATAGTCGACGATAGAATTCAACAGTTTCCGCCTCAAGCTTGGCTTCAGCGGGGGAGTCGCTAACGGAAAGGATATTTGGGTCTTTTGGAACAAAGACGTAGAGACAGAGGTCGTCGCGGGCAGTCCTCAATCCCTCTCCATCATTTTCCGACATCCTCTTATCGAGGACGCGACGCTTCTGTCCATTGTGCACAGTAGCTGCCATCGTCAGTTGAGGAGGGAGATGTGGAAAGAGCTGCTCCTTCTGCAGAGTCATTTTCCGCAGTCCCCGTGGTTGTGTGGTGGCGATTTCAACGCCATTACCGCAACGACAGAGAAGAGGGGTGGGCTCGCTCCGTCGTCGGGTTCGATATTTGAATTCAACCAATTTGCTCTTGACGCTCAGCTGTCTCCGATCAGATTCTTCGAGAATGAGTTCACGTGGACGAACTCTCAAGATGGCAGAGACAACCAGCAATCCAGGCTTGATAGGATCTTCTCCAACCAGCGATGGCGAGACGTCGTTCTCGACTCCTTCATCACTCACCTGAATATGGTGGAGTCTGACCACTCGCCTCCCCTCATTGACATCACCACTACCAAGCCGGACAATGTCAGAAGCTTCAAGTATCTTGATTTCTGGAGCGAGCACGCCGACTTCAGCAGCATTGTCTCGGCCGCTTGGGTTTCGGCTCACCACGATAACCCCCTGATCAGGATCGGGCTTAGGCTGGCTGCCACGAGGAGGGCCCTCAAGCTCTGGAGTTGTGCCGCCTTCGGCGACATTTTTCGGGCGCTCAAGGACGCCGAGGCGGACGTCCAACATGCTGAGATTGAGTTCGACAGGAGTGGAGACCCCAGTCGGTGGACGACACTGCACGCAGCCCGGGCTCGGCTGAAGCACTGCGTTCTCAACGAGACTAGCTTTTGGCGTTAGAAGGCGCGTATAAGGTGGGACATCGGAGGCGACAGAAACTCCAAATTTTTTCACGATTGCATAAGACAGCGAAGGAACTCCCTCTCCATTCACCAGGTTTGCGGGTAAGACGGCGTCGACGTCCGAGGATAATCTGCCATTGCAGCTGCGGCCGAGAGCTTCTTTTCTAGGCTATTCGAGAAGGACCGAATCATTGCTGACACTGGCTTCCTTGGCGCGATCCCACAGCTGATTGGCGACTCGGACAATAACGAGCTGACTAAACCCATCTCCAGAGCAGAAGTGGAAGCGGCGATTAAGGCGTTGAGCAACGATAGTGCTCCCGGGCCCGACGGGTTCTCCGACGGGTTTTTCGACGCGTATTGGGACACGGTGGGCAGCGACATCGTCAATTCCATCGAGGCATTCTTCGATGGATGTTACTACCCGAGATCGATATCCAGCACTTTCCTGATGTTGATTTCGAAGATCACCAACCCCTCAACTTTCGCAGATTTTTGCCCTATTAGCATCTGCAATTTCAACAACAAAGTCATTGCCAAGGTCACTGCGAACCAGATGGCCCCTCTCCTTCCTAGAATTATTTCCAGAGAGCAGAGCGGGTTCGTTCAGGGGAAGAGCATCGTCGACAATATCTTATTGGCGTAGGAGTTGGTGAGCAAGATGGGTCGCGATAATCGCGGAGACAACGTCGCGATGAAGATTGACATGGACAAAGCGTATAACGGACTGGACTGGCAGCATCTGATTTGCGTCCTGCGGAAGTTCGGATTCTCGAAAGTGTGGATTGACATCCTGTTTCGCTCGGTTAGCAGCTCATGGTTCTCGGTTCTCATCAACGGGGTACCCTCGGGCTTCTTTCGGTCTCATCGCGGCGTGAGGCAAGGCGATCCCCTGTCGGCCTCCTTATTCATTATTGTGGCGGAGGCTCTTAGCCGCAACCTCATCAGATTGGGATCCGCTCGAAGATTTGGTCGATACCGGATGACGAGCGAGTACCCGCTCATTATGGACCTGTCGTACGCCGACGACATCATCGTCTTCACATCGGACGACAGGCGTACGGTGAAGAACATCAAGCAGCTATTAGTGCGGTACCAGCAGTCATCGGGCTAGCGCATCAATGACAGGAAGAGTTGCATCTACACCCACGAGGACAGTGACGAGGCGACGAGGGAGGCGCTGGCGACCAGCTCGGGATTCACCGTCTCCTCGCCCCCTTTCATCTACTTGGGTTGTCCGATTCATCACGAGAGAAAGTAGGTTATCCTCTTCGAGCTGCTCATCTCCAAAATCTAGTCGAGGATCAGAGGATGGCAGCACAACTCCCTCTCGATCGGTGGTCGCCTCATTCTCTTCAGACACGTGCTGTGCTCGATGTCGATTTATCTTTTGGCAGCTAGCCTCCCGTCGAAGAAGGTCATCGAGGTAATCGAGCAATCCTTTAACATATTTCTTTGGGGTCACTCGCAGGCCGTTGTTCGCACGCACTGGACTAGCTGGGAGAGCGTTGCGAGACCTACCGGGGAGGGGGGCTCGGGATCCGTACTATTAGCAAGATGGTCACCGTGCTTTCGGTGAAGCTCTGGTGGCGGGTGCGGACCGAATCCTCCTTATGGATCGACTTCATACGGGTGTCATACTTTCTGCGGACTCACCCTGCGCTGGCCGGTATCAACAGCAACGCCTCCAGTGGGTGGCGTCGTCTTATCACAGGTCGGGAGTGCGACGAGCCCTATATTTTTGTCGAGCTCGGTCGTGGTGAGGTGGACGCATTCGCTGAAGCCTGGACCGGATGATTGGCCGTGCCTCGGCTGCTGGCACAGCAGCGTAGGCTAGCGCTGCTGGTGCGTCACCTACAGGCGGATGAAGGCTGGGACTTGCCGCTTATTGCTGAACTCTTCGGTCAGGACGTGGCGGGAGGCATTGTCGAGGACGGCTTTCAGCTCTCAGTGCAGGATGACACGTTCATGTGGCGGCCGACTAGGGACGAGGCCTTCTCGACGCGTTCAGCTTGGGTGGTTAGTTGGATCAGCACTGCTGGTCCGACTGGGCCGTTCCCAGTTTGGGTTTGACAAATTTCGATCAAGTGGTCCATCCTTCAGTGGCGGTTGATTAGGCAGAAGCTTCCGACGGATGACTGGCCCCATCGGACCGGTTTTGCTATTGTCTCTAAGTGCCACTGCTGTGACACTCCGGATGTCGAAAGCCTTGATCATATTTTCTCATCCGGAGATCTTACGGTCAGGCTTTGGGATCGCTTTCAGTTGGCTCGTAGGATCACCAGCGGAGGGATTCTTCTTCTCCAAAGGCTTGCGGCTTGGGGTAACGCTCGGACTGATCATAATGATATTACGGCGTCGGCGATCTTATGGGTTCTGTGGAAGAACCGCAACAAGCACCGCTACGAAGGCCTTTCCCACACCTACTCGCTCCTCCAGCTGGGTCGCATGGTTGAGCGGCAGTGCTCGAAGGTTGGGGCTCCTCATTGTAGGGTCGGGTCCCTCGTGGGTGAGAGGGAGGGACTTGGGTGATGTTTTCGGCCCTGGGCCATTTTGGTTTTTGTGATTTGCATGTGGCTTGACCTTCTCGTCGGCCACAGGGCGTGGCATGCTGTGCACTTTTGTGGCCCACCCGTGTAACCGTTTCGTTCTCACATGCAGTATAGATCTCTATTTCTTTTAATATATATATATATATATATATATATATATATATATATGTATATATATATATATATATATATATATAAAAATATATATATATATATATAATATATATATAGTAGACATGTGATAGGTTTTAGCTATATAAATATATGTATATATATGTGTGTGAGTGAGAGAGTGGGGGATTAGCAGTAGCAATAAGAGCAGCAAGCAGTAGCAGTAGCTTGATCATTAGGAGTAGCAGTAATTATAGCAGTATGAGTCGCAGTACCAGAGGTAGCAGCCACTTGTTGTGCAGTTTTTGGAGCATGTGTATGCCAAGTATCAAGTTTTGGGTAGGTGTCTAGTATTATATGACATATAAAGAGGATAGGCTCTGGTTTGGAGGCTTGGTAATAGCATGATATGTTCACTACCATTATAGGTTGTCTTTGCCTATATTGAAATATCCAGACCACACCATGTTGATGTCAGCGCACATCCCCTCTTTGATAAACTTTAAGTTCAGTTTAGGTAAGTATGGGTTTGTAGGGTTTCATCCATACCTTGGTTTCACTCTTGAAAACCTATTGACCAGTCCTTGACTCTTTCCCTTTTACTATAACTATCCTCACATTTTGGGTTTACATTATATATGTATTTGATGATAGATAGTTGATTTAAGGTTTGGCATGTTGTTATCTAGATAGCACTCATAGATGTGTGTACTTATAAAATCAGTAATAGATAAGGAAACTGTAAGATAAGTATACTATGTGTCACGACCCGCACCCGCTTTTCGGATATGAGACGTGTCCAAGCCAGCCTACGTCGTAGAGTCGGCGGTAGAACGCTGTCAAGCTCGCAAGAAATAAATGCTCAAAATCACAATTGCTGCTCATTCACATTTCTAAATATATTACAACATTTACATCATTTAAAATTAAAGGAAATACAATATTTTACAATTAATAAAAATAGTACAACTGTTTTCTATTTTTAGGTCGGCCTCAGCATACCCATGTCTTCCCAGTGCTAAGAGTGATCGCGACTAAACCTGAAAAATGTTAGTTATCCAGTCAGGATTGGAACAAGTACACAAACCGACGGCAATGCAAAACATAATAGAATTAACAAGACATGAAAATAGCATATGGAATATGAAAGCTAGTAAGAAAACTGATGACATAGCACGATAGAGAAGTAAACAAGGAAAAACTAATAAAAGACATCTATCTAGGTGGTGTGAAATATTCTTTTCTACATGTGAACGACTAGGGGTAAATTCGGCACACTGTACGTGTCGTATGCAGTGGCTATTATTCAAGAATAGACTCATGGGATAATTCTGGGTAGTCCACATGTGTATTAAGATATTTCCCCTTCCGACAACTTCGTGTGACGAGCATGTCAACAAGCAGCAAGATATAGGTATAGACATGGAATGAAAAGTCTACTATGAATCAGAAAGCAATCAGAAAGTGCACTTGCCTGAGGTCCTTAGCTGGAGAAACCAATAATAATATACCACTCAATGAGCCACAACCAATCAACACATGCAGAGGTCTCCGAATGCTGAAATAAACAGTACCAACATTCTTAAAATAGTCAAATTAGCTAGGATTGCCTGTCCTTAAGTCCAATTCTGGACACATGGGCAAAACGGTAATTTTGGGCAAAAACGATGTTCACCGTTGGACCCGCTTTGCACCGAAAAGCATGCTAGAGTAAATGGTCTCTAAAGTCTTCAAACTATATGTCTACGGATCCAGTTTTCCGATACGAACCCAACGTATGTCCAAAGTTAGATTCCGGCGGGCCGTGCACAAAATTGCCTATTGAGTGGAACCGTAGGACCCGCAAAATGGTGATTTTATCAACGGTCTCAGAATCGGACCAAACTTGGCATACAGGACCAAAAAAATGATATGGTTCTGTTGGCACAAGTTTCGTCTCAATCTGACGAACGTGTACAAAGTAATTGAGAAATTTACAAAGTGCACGATACGGTAAATTTCGACGGATATACATCAAATTCGTCGCGCACACGCGACCAATTTAAATTCCGCCAAAGCCCATACGACCACGAAGCCATTACACAGCTTTCGATGTTTACAGTTCATGACCAAGTTGCTCGGAATGGCGGAATGCACGTCGCGTGGATGGTTTTTCTAGTTATGAAAACAGATTTTTCGTCAACTTTATCCTAATTTTAAACAGAAAATAAATCACAAGAATTAAATCTAAAAATAGGGTTTTCAACTTGGTTAGGTTGTCTAGAAGTCTGTTCAAGCGATTTTCCAAAATTCGCCATGTTCTGGTCGCAATACGACCGCGAGCATTGGGCGTTGGGGCAGTTTCTATACCCAGGAAATCGATATTTTTTCTCGGTTTTGGAACTCGGTTCTCGTCGTGCATAGTACGAGTTAAAAGAATCTATGTGAAGGGGTTTACAGCCCTATCGGTTGTGAACTTACGTGAAGTCGTGGATCGACAAACGATTGAGCGTGCGTCGTGAACGCACGACGCGAAGTCGGTCTCGTGAAGGCTGCTACTGCCCTGCTGTTCGGTTTTATGCACGCGCGCACGCGTATCCGTGCCTCCGGCGACCCGCGCGGCCGTGCGCGGTGGTCCAAGGCGACGCGCGCTCGCGGGGAAAGGTCGACATTAGGGTTTCCTCCTCTCGATATATGTGTACAGCATATATAAACTGCTGTCGAACCGTTCGGGATGAGGGTCGGGACTGCTCGGGTTGAGATGTTCCTATGAGAAGGGTTCAGCGTGGGGCTTCGGGTGGCTGGGGGTAACCTGGGAGGAAATTTGGCTTGGTTCCTTTGGGTTGGGGAAATAAGGCCTGTAGCCTATTGCTTGGCCGGCTGGGATTTCTTGTTCCTTTTTCTATTTATTTCTTTTTCTTTTTCTTTTTCTATTTTCTATTTTATATTTTATATTTTATATCTTATATTAGCAAATAATACATGTCTATATATATATATATATATATATATATATATATATATATATATATATATATATATATATATATATATATATATATATATATACGCACACATAAATTCCTATATATTTATATATATACATCTATATAATATACATACCACACACTAATTATATATATTTATATATACATACAAATACACTTATATATAATATTTATTTATTCATCCATTCATATTCACCCGTATACAATATTTATTTGATAGAAATAATATAACAAATATTAATAATAATATTAAATAACAATCTCAATAAAATAATAATAATAATAACGAAGTTTATTAAACCAATAACGGGTGTACATACAAATATGTATATATAGCCTAATAATCCAAAAACGTACAAGGACACATTTGTATAATTATCATTGAATATCAATAAATATTGATATCTATATTATTTATTAATAAATTACTTATAAAACATGCATTAGACCATTAAAATGGAATATGGCATAATCCTACCAAAAATATATCAACATGAACGCCTTTGAACGGGCTGCACGACTACATGGGCTCGATTTTGGTTCGGGTCTAGTCCGAGCTAATTCGGCACAACCGGGTTGTTTGCCATGAAATATAAAAGAACAGAACAATTATCGGAGGACCGGACTTTTACTTCACGTTACAAATTCGCTTGTACAAAGAAAGCCTAGGGACGAAAACTTAGGTATAGCAATCTAAGTACAATTATTTATTTTAGATTCTGGGGGGCGATAATAGAGGCTCGGAAAAGCGACGGCAGCTCTGCCTTACTCCTTGGACGATCGGTATGCAGCCTTAGCTCCAGAAGATTGCTTGGCGTTGGAAAAAATGCTCTCTTTGCTTTCTCTGCTTCTCCTCTCCAAGTATTCTGGTGCTCTCTCTCTCTCTATATATGTACTCTTCTCTGTATCTCTCCGCCTATGTGTCTCCTCTCTTTTCGCAGGGAAATGGTACCCTGCTATTTATAGGAATGAGATGTGATCATTAGGGTTGCAAATGATTGCTTTGGCGACGGCCTGTGGATTGGTCAATCAAGGCCATTCGTTTTAATTGTGACGAATCCGGACCATTAAGTATAGATTACACCAAATCTCATCAGCAACGAATACTGATTGGAATAAATCTTCCTCATAATGATCTTCTGATGTCTGCGAATAAATTTGATTTATTCTCCTGCCACGTGTCCCAGATTATTAAGATTGGACCCAATCTCTGATTGTAATAAATCTGGGAGATTGATCGGCTTAGAACACGTGTCCTATGAGCCACTGGGGGGATCTGAACCGCATGATGATTGAGCAGCTTAAGATTTTGGGCCACATAAGGTTAGGGCCACGTGTCATAGCTGCTCGGTTAGTGGCTTCCCCCCTTCGAACCCCTGAACCGCATGGAGATGATCATTGCGAGCCGCATATGGATGCATCCGCCTAGGCCATATGGAAATGGTCATCGTGAACCGCATGGGAAGGCCTCTGCTTGAGCCGCATGAGGCTGTCTCGGCCTGAGCCGCATGGAGCGGCTTCATTCTGAACCGCATGGAAAGTCTTCACTCGAGCCGCATATGATCGTCGACATGATCAAGGCCACGTAGCATTTTATGGATCTCGGGGGATTTGTGTCAGAGACATTTTTCTTTTCCCTAGGGGGCTGTCATTATGATAGGGTCATAATTACTTCTTTTGTGTCAAAGCTGTCACTTTTTCAGAATTGTAAGCTGTCACAGTAATTAACGCAGCATGGGTCGAAGGGGAGCGCTGTTACGCCACGTGTCTTCTGAGCCGCATGAAATATTTCATACCTTATAGTTCCTGAACCGCATAGTCTTTCTGTGCCGCATGGGCTGTTTGAGCCGCATGGGGTTCCCTGGCCGCATGGATCATTTTCCATGCTTCTACAAGACCCCCTTCAAAGTTTTCAATTTGTAAAATTGAAATACTTTGAATAAGAAGCATGGTCGTATTTTTTTCTGGCCGCATATGTCGACCTTGCCGCATGAGTTTTTAAGCCGCATAGATAGGTCAGTCGCATGAATTGACTTAGCCGCACAGGTAGTTCAGTTGCATAGAACTTTCGGTCACATCATCGTTGCCACGTATGGCAATCCTTTGCATTAAATGCTGTTTGATTTGCTGTCAGCTTTAAAGGCCACTTTTTGGTACGGGATCCGAGGATCTTGGCCTCCATTTTTGACGGCTCATTTTGATAACCGAAGAGTCGGTCTGCGTGTATGCACGGGGATCGAAATACTTCACTTTTGTTTATAAATATGGATGAGTATGCTCGGGGGAGTTCTTTACCTTCTCCTTCGTCCCACTATTAATATCTTGCCTTTCTTTCCTCATTTCTCTTCTCCGATCATTGGCCATGGCCCCCAAATCCTCTAAGGTTGCTTCTGCCGCCGCGAAGGACAAGAAGGCAGCTTCTTTGTCAGCTGTTGTGCCCGCAGTGCACCCTGATGTCCGTCCTGCCCTTAATGGTAAGGGTTTTATTTGGATTATTTCTGAATCCTAAGCATTTATGGCTCTGTTGCATATTTATGCACAAGCCTTCACCCAAGTTCGAGCATGATAGAGCCGCATATGCTGCGTTACCCTCTCATATCCAAGCCACATAGACGATGCCTCATATTTGGACCGCATAAGAAGGATTTGAGTTTCTGGATATAAACCGCATGGGGTCTCCCTTGAACGGAACCGTATAAGCTTCTGACAGACTGATCCGCATAGCATGTTGCCTGAACTTTTCGATTTAGAACCGCATATGTCCCATTGATCCGCATAAGCCATTGAACCAATATTATTTAGAATTCCCGATTGCCTTGGGCCGCATGAGGCTGTGTTGGCCAGGCCTCATAAACTCTCTTGGGGCTGTGTCATCTGGAACTCAATCGAATTTGAGCCGCATAAGGCTTCTTTGATCTGAGCCGCATAGGCTCGCAAGAACTGAGCCGCATAGGTCTTCATTTGATCTGAGCCGCATAGGCTCGCAGGAATTTGAGCTTAGTAACCATCTTTTAATCCTATTTCTCTCTTTTTTGTCCTTTTTCAGTGAACCTCCCGACCAACCCAGCAGGAGAACTTCTTGTGGGTTCGGCTCAGTTCGCCGTGGGCGTGCGGCTTGATGACTTAATCCATCGTATAGTGGATCAGCTTCCCGCTAATGAACCTAGGGAGAGAGTGGCTGCCATTAATAACCAACCTTTCCACTTTCTTTGTTCCATGATGAATTCGGAGAAGCTGGATAGAGAATATCTGAAACCGGATTTTCTCTTTGGGGACGCCTTTTCTATAAAGAACTCCCGATTGCTGGATGTTTCGGAGCACTGGGATTTTTCTGTAGACGGAGTAGAGATCCATATCCCCGAGATGGAGCGACATTATCCTCTCTTATGGTTTAACATGGTACCATTGGGCAGGACAATGGTGGGCTCCCTGACTCCCACCCAACCGGGAATATTTGTGAGCAATATCCACTATAACAGGCGCACGGGTTTAGTATATGCGGACAAGGAATCAGTGAGTCGGACTGTGATGGGGCTGCTCCCTAGCACTTTTGTAAACATGACTGGCCCTAATTTTACTTTCACTCTAGCTGATACCTTTCTGAATCAGCTCGCTCGCAAGGGGTCTTATCCCGTGGGCAGGTTGTCGCTGCTGAACTGGATCAACCCCATTCCCACATGGGCTAATCTTACCTCATGGATCTTAAAGAAGTATGGGGAATCCCTTCGGGAAATTGACCTCTACTATGCCGTCAGGGGTACCTGTTATGGGTTGCCCATTAACAAGCCTTTGTTTATGGCTCTCTTGGAGCTGTATAATCGGCGTACAGGGACTTTCTTTGCCCCCGGAGGATAGCTGGGGCTTGCTCTCCATGAGATGCACGCTGTTTCTAGACTGTCATAGGGAGGTGAAGCTTTTGAAGCATATACACCGACGAACGAAGAATTCGAAGACCTGGATCGACGATTTCCTGGTTTCGTCGCCGTGTACCAAGAACTGTTGTGCCATCATAGCGCCTGCCACCAGATGGCTATCAAGAAAGAAAATAGCTCAGAAGGGAGCGCCCCTCACACTACGGCCTGGGTTTCGTATCTTTTCAAGTTACGTCCCTCCGGCCGAGTTTCGTCTCGAAGTCCTCAAATCTCGGAGGAGGTGAAGGACATGATGTTGAAGGTCAAAAGGTTGAGGTCTACCCGTGACCGGTTTGGGAGTCGTACTGACTCCCTCAGTTACTTCTACTATGGTACCCGGGAGATGTCCGATAAAGTGATCTTAGTTGGGTTCTTGATGGTGTGGCTAAGCAATTACGTAGTCTCGGGCGGCACGGGTTCTATGGAAAGGATCAGCCGCCATTTCATTCTTCCTGCTATGAAATTGGTCTTCAAGGTAAGACTGGCGCTCCTCCCGGCCATGGTGTGTAGCATTCACCACGGCCTTCGTACCTTTTCATCCAAAGTCATTGCTCGTGATGCGACGGTGGACTTTGAAAGGATAGAACTACCATACCACTACCTCATGGGGTGGTTATTAATGCACTACCGGTCGTTGATGAGGCCAGGAACCGAAGAAGATGTTACTACTGACGACGCCTTTATTTTTCAATACCATCATCAGCCTTGGGAATACGATACTATGTCAGCCTGCCGGAGGGCGTTGGAGAGGGTTGACGAGCCCGAGTTTTTTGTCTCTCTTCCTCAATTTATCCCTAGAGAAGTGAGGGGAGTACATGTCGACTGCATTGATCCACTCCAACTTTTATCTGAGAAGATGCTTCTTTGGTTACGCAACATCCGCCCTGCGCACCTGGTGTACCGTTACCGGAATAAAGTATACCTGGAGCCTTATCTTCCCAGTAGATTTTCCCGTCAGTTTGGGTATAGTCAATTGTTCCTGGATCGTCCTAGCGCTTGCTTGAGCTTTGAGGGCAGTGTACTCGATGGCGTCCGGACTTGGCATTATTATAATGCGGTCCATACCCGGGCCAGCTTCTCAGTCCCCGATGCCAAGATGGCAGGAGATATTTTGTATATAGCGGCCCTTTATCATGTTGCAGCGAGCAAGCCTCCTGTCGATTTTGATATAAATACTAGCTTCATCGCTGGCACCGGTTTAACTGAGAAGCCAAAGGGGTCCAAGAAGAAGAAGAGGGGGGCGAACAGGGTTCCTGCGCCGGACTCAGAGTCCACTAGGGCGGATGAGGAGGATGACGAACAAGACGCTGATGACTCATCACATTCTTCGAACGAGGAAGTTGGGAATGAACCCCCTATCATGCCGGATGAAAGGGCTGCGGGTCAACCGTCTACTTGGTCTGACAAGGTGGTGGAGGATCAACCATCTACAGTACCTGGCCCTTCGCATAAACGAAGCAGGCGCATGACTACCGCTGATGACCGAACCTATTCTACGAAGCATGCTGCGGTAAGACGTCGCAGGCTGTTTTTTGATGATGTGGACGTTGTTCCTGAGGTGATTTGGGCTTCAGCTATTTCCTTTCTTCTTCTTCTATGTTATGGCCTAATCATTTGTTTCTTTTGCTCTTTATAGGCGTCGGATGAGCTCGCTCCTCAGGACCCGATTACCGAGACTTGACCCGGTCTTGTCTCATTTAGTCAGTGATGTGTGCACCACTATCATTGCTGTTAGGGTGCTTCCGGTTGCGGTCGAGGATTCCTACCTTGCTGGGACCTCAATCCAGGGGGATGGGGGCTTTATCGCGCCCGTCCCTGAGACATCTGAACCCCAACATGATGACTTTATGGGTGGGGAAACTACGCCGGCTGTGAACGAGCCGTCACCTCCACGCTCTTCCCCTGGTAATACAAATCAAACCATAGCTCGTGAATAGGCCTATGTATTCCGTCATCTTATCTTTCAAATTATGTCGACTAATGGTTGCTTTGGATGTTTAGGTCCCAACCCTTCATTGCCAGTGATGGATATTGTTGGATCGAACCCTACCGGAGAGGGTCTGCCGGAACCTCCCTGTATCGAGGGACCTCCGTCTGGGTCGAGCTCGGGGTCCCAGGTAACAGTGCAGCTGGGACAAGGGACGATGCTTCCTGTGTCCTCCTCTGTGAATGTAGTTTCGGGGGTCAACCTTTCCTCCCTGCCGAGCATCCAGGCTCTTCGGGCGGCGGAAGAGGAGTTAGCCGCCATTCAAGCATCTTTCCGTACGAAATTTGCTTCCTTGGTGGCGGGTGCAGTAACTTCTGAAGATGCTCCTTCGGTACTGTCTACCACTCTCCCTCTAACGCCGTCCTCTACAGAGGTCTTGGATGACGCGCTACAGGACGTGGTTGCCAGTTTCCATCGCCACCTGAAGAGGAGGATCGAGGCAGCAGTGGAAAGGGGACTCCCTTTACTCTGGCCCGTCGATGTGCCGGTGGCCAGATTAATATCCTTAAGACACTCCCTGGCGGAGGGAAACTGGCTGCGCTTCTGGAGCCTAAGCTATTAGAAGCTGATCGTCTCGTGGCCGAGTTTTGCTGGTTGCAACAGACTGATTTACCCGCGGTCATAAATCAAGAGCGCAACTTCCTTATTACCGCGGTGGAGAAGGTGATGGCTGCCCGAGAATCGCTCAAGCCGGCTATATTGAAGGATCGCCGGGATTTGACCCGGTTGCACGATCAGTGGAGCCGTCGAGCTGACGATTGTGCGGCTCGGGAAGCGACTGCCTCTCGCGGGGTAACCGACACCCGGGAACAAATTCTCGAACTCCAGAGAAAGCTGGCCTTCTTGGAGTCCGAGCTGGAAGCTGCTTGTACTGAAAAAGGAATTGCCATCCAGGAAGCTGACAAGCTTAGTAGGGCCTCTGCCAATCTAGAACTTGTCCTGAAGAAGATAGAGACCAACTGGCAGGCATATATGTATCTGAATAATGCGGAGCAACTATCCCAAGAGGCCGAGCGCCGAGCTAAACAGAGGCTTGAGCGGGGGACTGTCTTGGTGAGAGACCGGCTCCTGGAATTATGTAATGTTGAGCTGTAGTCGGCCTTTTCTTCTTGTTTTGTTTCTATTTTTTTTCTTTCTGAAAGGGACGTGATCCCGAAATATGTAATACTTTTTTTTTCCTTCAAATAAAGAGTACTTTCCCTTCTACCCTTCATTTAAGTTTGTTTGTTGTACCTGCGACATTGCGGTGATGTTCTCCCCCGCATAGGGGATATATTTGTGGACCTGTTACCCATGGCATACCTTGGTTTTAGGTACAGATAACAAGTTTTGGTCAGGATACCTGAAGCAGCTATGGCAAAGTGGTCATGGGTGCCCTTGGTATTGGGAAAAGGAATGCCATAGAGCAGTTGGGCTCCTGGGGCATGATGAGATGGTAGGTTTGTGCTAAGAAACTTAGCTGAGGATATTTGTGGGCCTATTATCCTTGACGTACCCTGGTTTAGGATATGGATAATAAGATGAAGGGGAACCGACATACTTGCTCAGAGGTAATGAGGACAGGGCAAGTAGGAAAGTTTTTTTTTAAACGTAGAGTCTTCCTACTCAGAGGTAATGAGGACAAGGCAGGAGTGAACTCGACGGAGGATATTGGTGGTCAACAGAGGACATTTGTGGTCAACAGAGGACATTTGTGGACCTATTACCCTTGGCGTACTCCGGTTGTGGGTACAGATAATAGGTCGAAAGGGGATCATCATACTTACTCAGAGGTAATGAGGACATGGCAAGTATGAAGGTTTCTTCGATGGAGCCTTCCCATTCAGAGGTAATGAGGATATGACAGGAGTGGGCTCAATGAAGGAGGGCACATAGAATGACTCAGAAGTAATGAGGATATGGAAGTTCTATGTAAGGGGTGATTTGTTTTTGGCGGAAGTGGAACGACTCAGAGGTAATGAGGACATGGTCGTTTTGGAAATTTGTGGATCGATTACCCTTTTTGTGCACTGGAAGTGCGGGTATTAGATCATGAGGGAGGATCTCCTTCAAGAAAAAAGTTCAGAGGTATAATCTTACATGACTTGCTACCTGAAAGAGTGACCGAGATGTGAGTTCAGAGGTACCAGCGGGTACATGACTCGAGAATCTGGAGAATGGTGAGCATGAAATCAGCGGTACCAGCGGGTACATGACTCGGAAATCTGGAAAACTATGAGGGTGAGTTAAGTGGTACCAGCGGGTATGTGACTCAATAATCTGGAGAATGTTGTTTAGACATAATATTTTTTCAGGAACTTGCCGTTGACGGGCAACATGAGCAAGTCTCTGTTTTGCTTAGCGAGGCGGTAAGCACCGTTGGAGAACACGGCCTCGATGACAAATGGACCTTTCTATTTTGGCTGGAACGTGCCGACGGTCTTGTGAGTCATGACCATTGGCCTCCGGACTGCCAGAACAAGATCGCCACTTGGAATGTTCTGATTTTGACCTTCTTGTTGAAGGCTCCTGAGATGCGTGCTTGGTATAGCTCGATCCTTTGCGGAGCTAGAAGGCGCTTTTCATCTAAGACCTCCAACTCTTGTAGTCGACGCCGGTAGTTGTCATCCGTCGTTAATTGATAAGTGAGGGCAACGCGGAGTAAGGGTATTTGAGTCTCTAATGGAAGAACTGCCTCACTCCCGTACACTAGAGAGAATGGTGTGTTCCCGGTAGCTGTTCGGACTGTAGTACGGTACGCCCATAAACACTCGCCGAGCTTCTCGTTCCAGTCGCGTTTGTTGGAGGAGATAAACTTCTTGAGGAGTTTGATGATTGTTTTGTTGAATGCCTCTGCCAACCCATTTGCTGCCGGGTTGTACGGTGTCAAAGCAATATTCTGAATACGGTGCTTATCGCAAAATCGATTGAAAGAGTGGCTTACAAACTGTGGACCATTATCATGGATGATCCTTCGGGGCAGTCCAAAGCGGTAGATGACGTAATGCTTAAGGAAGCTGATCATGTTTGAAGTCTTGACTTCTGCGAGTAGGACAGCTTCCGCCCATTTGGAGAAGTAATCAGTGATCGCAAGTATGAAGCGATGACCTCGGGAGGAAGGTGGGGTGATTAGACCAACGATATCCATTCCCCATGCTTCGAATGGCCAGGACGCCACTGTCGGATGTAGAAATTCAGATGGTTGGTGAATGAAGTCCGTATAGACTTGGCAAGCTTTGTATTTTCTAGCATAATCTATCGCATCTGCCACCATCGTGGGCCAATAGTAGCCCATTCGGCAAAGACGGTCTTATAATTTAGGACCGGGCTGGTGGGCCCCGCAGATACCGTCATGAGCTTCTCGTACGGCTTCTTTGGCTTCTGTATTTGATAGACACCGAAGCAGTAATCCGTCGTAGGAGCGGCGATACAGCATTTTCGTCTCTGTATCGTAGAAGAATCTGAGGGAATACCGTCTGATGGAAGTGGCTTCTTTTGGGTTCTCGGGTAGGATGTCGTAGACGACGAAGTCGATGAATGGTTGTCTTCAGTCTGGGGCATTATCGATCGTCTGGGCGGAATAACTCGCCACGAATTGCACATTGTTCTTGGGACAGACCAATTCGTGACCTATCACATCCACTGATTGGCGATTATAGTTCGGAACTGCTAGGGAAGCGGCAAGACCAGCTAGGGCATCAGCTTCGATATTTCGGAGTCTGAGGATATGTTTGATGAAGAACCCCTCGAACGACGAGATGATGTCAATCGTTATTTGGTGATAAGGGATCATGTCTTCGTGGCGGACCTCGTATGATCCCCGGATCTGATTGACGATTAGTTGGGAATCGCCGTATGCTTCAAGGTATTCTATCCCCAGCTCTCTTGCAAGTTGGAGGCCAATGACCAGAGCGTTGTACTCGGCCACATTGTTAGAGCAGGGTTCTGTGAGGGAATAAGTACGGTTAATCACCAATCCGGAAGGGGAGACCAGCACTACCCCGACCCCGACAACGATATTGCCTTTAGGTCCGGTCCTCGAAGCACCGTCGAAGAACAATCGCCATATATCATCGTGAGAGGTTGTATGCGAGTCGGCGACCTTATCTGGGATCTCTTCATATATTCTGGAGGACTCCGAGACTGGGTGGGCTGCTAAGAAGTCTGCCAGGGCTTGACCTTTGACTGCCTTTTGTGGGACGAAGATCATATGATAAGGGGACAGTATTATTGCCCATGTAGCGAGGCGAGAGCTGAGTGCCCCTGGTTTAGTCATGAGGACCCTGAGAGGGTTGACTCGTGAGATCACATGTATCGTTTGTCCGGTGACATAGTGCCGTATTTTCTGAATGGCGAACACCAGGGCAAGGCATTCCTTCTCCACAGCGGTGTATAGGTGATCTGGCCCAATCATCATTCGGCTGAGGTAATATATGGCTTGCTCATGGCCTACATCGTTGTTTTATGCCAGCAGAGCCCATGTTCCATTGCTCGTACATAGAGCAGGAATGGTTTTCTAAAAACCGGGGCCACGAGGACTGGAGGGTTCGACAAATATTCTTTGATGCTGTCGAAGGCGCGCTGGCATTCTTCATCCCATACGAATGAGACGCCTTTCTTCATGAGATGGGTGAATGGTCGACATCGCCCGGAGAGGTTGGAAATGAACCTCCTGATGTAAGCTAGCCTCCCTTGAAGGCCTCTGAGTTCGTGGAGATTTCTCGGGGGACCCATCTCCATGATTGCTTTCGTCTTCTCAGGGTCTACATGAATACCCTGTGCAGTGATGATGAAGCCCAAGAACTTCCCGCTGGATACGCCCAGAAAGGACTTCGTAGGGTTCATTTTCAAATTGTGCGCTCGCATTAGGTTGAATACCGTCCTTAGATCCTGTAGATGGTCTCCCTTGCAGTGACTCTTAACGGCTATATCGTCAACATAGCACTCCACTGTCTTCCGTAAGTGGTCTCTGAAGATGATACTCATGGCTCTTTGATATGTGGTGCCGATATTCTTCAAACCGAAAGGCACGACTTTGTAGCAGTACGTGCCAATTGGTGTTCGGAATGATGTATGCTTTTCGTCCTCAGAAGACATTTTGATTTGGTTGTACCCCGAGAAGCCATCCATGAATGACATACGTTCGAAGCCGCAGGTATTGTTGATCATGATATCTGTGATAGGAAGGGGGAATTCATCTTTGGGGCACGCCTCGTTCAGATTGCAGAAGTCGATACAGATTTGAATCTTTCCATTCTTCTTGAGGACGGGCACTATATTGGCGACCCAATCGGAATGTTGCTCCTCACGAATGAAGCCGCTGGCTATCAGTTTGTTGACTTCGGCTTCGATTGCATCTATGATGCCTGGGCGGAAGCTTCGCTGTTGTTGCTTGACTGGCTTCGCATCCGGCCGAATGTTGAGTTTGTGAAGAGCAATGTCGGGATTTAACCCTGGCATGTCTTCATAGCTCCAGCGAACACATCAATGTATTCTCTGACAAGTTCTAGCAGCAACTCCCGCTCTTCGTCTGCTAGGCTTTTACTGACAAAAATTGGTATTAGAGAAGATTCGCTGCCGAGGTCAACCTGTATGACTTCATCTTCAGTAGGAGGTTCTCTCAGTTCAACCCATTTTTCCCATTGTGCATCCAATTGCTGGGCCTACGGCTCTAGCTCGAGGATCTCGGGGATGTCTTCGTCTTCTTCGTAAGCGTCGACGAATGCCATGTTGACTGACAAGACTTGTCTGAACATGTCTCCGATGCTGGTATCCGAGTCAGAAGTTGGTGACCCGGTCGAATGTGACTGCCAGTCGCATTCTTCATCTGAACTCTCAGGGGTCGTAGTAGGCGTTACATACCCTAACCCGTATCGAGTTTTGCTATAGTAGTCCCGTGGTTTATCCGCCGGGACTGGCGGCTTCAAAGGTAATCGTCGCCCAGTGCCGTAGTTCAAACCTGGCGTCGTCTCCAGATCATACCCCTGTTTCTGCATGAGATATTTGGATTAGGGGCTATAAAGATACAGAGGCAGTCTTCCGGCATCTGACCCGAGGTCGGCTTCCTCTATGGTGAAGGGATACGGGTCGTCTTTCCGGCCGAAGATGATTGGATGGTCCCCTCCCTCGATTATTCGGTAAGCATCTTCTACTGTAGTAAGCTGGATCGCAGTGTACACATTTGTCACCTGTGTGTGTAGGTGAGTGCCTATACCGTGTTCCATAGTATATATTGTACATAGCTTATTGAGCTCGGTGTAGTTCAAAGATAACCCTTTATTGATGAAGTAAGGTATCTTTTCTAGGAGGATTACATCATAAGCGGAGGGAACATCAGTGTGGGTAGCCACATACTTGGCTAGCTCTGGTTCCTTTTCGGCTACCTCCTGTGTAAATGAAGACTGAGAGGACGCCCTGGACAGCTTGATTGTCAGAGGATCAGCTGATGGAGCAGAGAGTGGAGTTGTTGGCAGACTAGCGACCCCCAGTTTGGCACTTGATGTGGAGCGAGGAGTGGCTGATTTGCTAGAAGTGTCAGATCTTGCATCGGGGTGACGACCCTTCTTGGGAAGTCGTATCGTCAGTGGCCTATCGGAGGGATTGAGCTTCTCCGTTTGGGGTTGACCGATTCTCGACAGTCTGATTGTCAGAGGCCCCGTTGTGGGTCTCGGCACTTGGCCGAACCTTGGCAGTCGGATTATCATCTGCTCCTCCTGCGCCGAGAGGCTGATCGTGTCCTTCCGCAGAGTGGCAGTAAGGGGTACGGACCTGCCCGGTTTGCGAGCTTGGAGGTGGATCGTCAGACGTTCTTCTGATCCTATAGCTGTCTCGGTATGAGCTTGTACATCTCTTTCATCAAGGTGCCTCTTTGACTTTTCGTATAGGCAGGAGTCTGAGTAGTAGGATTCGACCCCTTTGAAGGGATCGATATCAGCAAATTCTGTCCTCACGAAGCCGTGTTTGTCGACAAATTTGAAGCACTGGTGTAGCATGGAAGGCACGATCATGTAATCGTGTATCCATGGACGCCCCAAGAGGATGTTGTAAGAAGTGTCTGCATCTATGACATAACAGGTGACTTCGAATTGGAGATCACCAATCTGACACTTCAGACGAATCTTCCCGATTGGGTAGCTCCTGCCCGAATTGAAACCACTGATGGCGGTACTTGTGGGTATCAGGCGATGCATTGGGATACGGAGATGATGTAGCAGACCCTTCGGGATGATGCTTATGGAAGAGCCAGGATCTATGTGCATCTGATCCACCTTTACGTCGCCGATGTATCCCGTGTAGTATAGCGGGCGATCATGTAGGTTGGTTTTGATGAGCATGTCCTGCGGAGTGAAGACAATGTTGGGCATTGCTCCCATACAGGCGCTGTCTTGGAGATCTGTAGGCGGGTTTTCTTCCGTGAGGTTGACCTGAGCCAAGTACGCGTCGGCATTTTGGAGTGCATCGCTCAAAGATGCACGAACATCCTTGGAGAGGCTCAGGAGTTCGTATAATGATAACTTGGCCGGTGTGTTGGCCAACTGCACTAATATGTCGAAGTTGTAGGGCTTTTCCAGCCCCTGTGATGCCTCTTTTCGGAGGGATTTGTCAAAAGGAGTCTCCCTTGGCCTAGGCTTGTCGGTCGTCGGAGGCTGAGCCGGTCCCGGAGCATCGGTTGTAGTGGGCTGATGATCTTCAACTGAGTTGTCAACCACGGGTTGGGATTGTGCCCCCGACCGAGTGACGACGGCTGTTGTGAAACCCATTATTTCGTATTAAATAATTAATAGAGTTTGGTAGTATTATTAACATTTTCTAAAATTATTATTATTAATATTATTATTATTAAATATCTTTGAGTGGAAAACGATTTCGAAAATATTAATAACAGGGCTTTTTGATTTTTGGACCCAGACCCGAGTCCGAACCCAGACCCAAGCCTGAGCCGAAACCCAATTTCATTTTCCCTTCCTATTAAATCTGACTTGGTTTAATTATTAAAAAAAAAAAACTGTTTGGAGAGCCGGTCCAATTTGGACCAGCACCTCTTCCCCTTCCCACGTTCAACAACTCCCCCTTATTACTCCTTTCCACGCATTCATTTCTTTCCCACTATCTGGAAGGAGACTTTTCTCCTCCTTCTCCTTAATAACGCTACACTTGCGTATACAACTATCTTAGCCATGGGAAATAGTCTATATCTACCTATCAATTACGAGCTTTCATCTTTCCAATCAGTGAAAGACAAAAACAATAAAGAGTTCAAGAGATGTCACCGAATATAATTACGTGATTCAAGGGCGAATGTATAATTCAAGAGGAATTATCAAAGCAGTCGCGGTTGAGATCCTAGAGACCACTACATCTCAATCCACGTAGGTTAATTAGATGAAGGACGAACCAATTGCATCATGGTTGATCAGACCGTAATACAATGATTCTGAGTAGACCATATGTTAGCGGGCGTCCCCAATAAACATATGTCTCGAATCAAGCTCGATAAAAGAGTAAGCTTGCAAAACTAGGCTGTAATAGCAGCATTGGTCAAGATAGTCAAATAGGCAAGATTTTTGGAAAGGGGACACAAGTCGTTCGAGTTTTGAGAGAATCAAAACCTTATATGGTGTTCTTGCTTATACAGTCTTCTTATAATCTTCTGATCCTTAAGGCCTTGGTCGACTACTGGGTTATGGAACTCTAGGTTATATATTCTAGGGAAACCTATTAATATCATTCAATTACCCTGTCAATAGATCACAAGAACCACATAACGCTAGGTTGGGAGACATGCTACTCAACTTACAGAACTTATACTAGTATTAGTTTTGGACCTTAAGGTCATACAGGGCATTCTCCTATACTCTATAGTATCCTAACCTTATGATCACGTCAAAATCATTTTACCAAGAATTATGCCTCGCCCATATATTCTGGCTGTGGCAAACCCTTGGTTCCATGATTCAATTGTGATAGGCTATCGGTACTCTACCTTACCTTAACACGAGGGTATCTTAAGATCTAAGGAGGTTAACTAGGACATAGTTTTAGCAATGATCCATAACCTACAATTCTTTGAAAGGATTTCAATTCTATGGGTTGTGCCTCGCCAGTGCGCTGCTGGCTGCAGTGAACCCACATCTCCTCTCTCAGCTAATTGATGACAGTGCGCTGTTGTCTAACTATTATTAGTTAGCTAATATTTCTCTAACTATAATCGTAAAAATTTATGAGCTTCTAGAGATTCAATAAGTTGACTAAAAATAATACATAGGTATTCGTCCTGTCAGTCACAACACCTAAAACAAAAGAGTTAACATGGAGGAATTAACTAAAGACGAAAGGAATATAAACATTCGAGTATCTATTTTATATGCATTTTTATGGTTGAGGGAAGATCCCAAATCAATCCACCTCGAGATTCGTATGCAAATAACAGAATCAAAAAATTTAAACTAATTCCCTATGGCAACATAGAATTTAAAACAAGTAATTTTAACTTATGATATAAGATTTATCTCTAATACAGCAAAAGAAAATTAAAAAGTTCAGCAATATCAAAGCCTTAATTTTAGGTAAGCCTAGCTTACCAAGTAAATAGCATATCTGCATGGGGTCATCTTGTCATATCAAAAATAATAGTGTTTCTATAGAGATCGGACAAGTTATCCGAATTCAAAAATAGCATGGCCTATGTAACAACCTTAACTACCCAACGGTCAATTTGAACAAGGGACTCCTGGTCCTAGTTATTCTTCTAAATTATTTTAATCCTATTTGTGAATGAGCATTTCTTGGGCGCAGGCTCGCAATGGTACGACTAACTTAAGTACCATCACGAGTTCGTAATCTTTTGCGAAAACTGACCTACATGGACCACCACAAAAACTTGTCACGACCCGCACCCGCTTTTCGGATACGAGACGTGTCCAAGCCAGCCTACGCCGTAGAGTCGACGGTAGAGCGCTGTCAAGCCCACAAGAAATAAATGCTCAAAATCACAATTGCTGCTCATTCATATTTCTAAATTTATTACAATATTTACATCATTTAAAATTAAAGGAAATACAAGATTTTATAATTAATGAAAATAGTACAAATGTTTTCTATTTCTAGGTCGGCCTCAGCATACCCATGTCTTCCCAGTGCTAAGAGTGATCGCAGCTAAACCTGAAAAATGTGGTTATCCAGTCAGGATTGGAACAAGTACACAAACCGACGGCAATGCAAAACACAATAGAATTAACAAGACATGAAAATAGCATATGGAATATGAAAGCTAGTAAGAAAACTGATGACATAGCACGATAGAGAAGTAAACAAGAAAAAACTAATAAAAGACATCTATCTAGGTGGTATGAAATATCCTTTTCTACATGTGAACGGCTAGGGGGTAATTTAGCACACTGCAAGTGTCGTGTGCAGTGGCTATTATTCAAGAATAGACTCATGGGATAATTCTGGGTAGTCCACATGTATACTAAGATATTTCCCCTCCCGACAACTTCGTGTGATGAGCGTGTCAACAAAAAGCAAGATATAGGTATAGATATGAAATGAAAAAACTACTATGAATCGGAAAGCAATCAGAAAGTGCACTTGCCTGAGGTCCTCAGCTGGAGAAACCAATAATAATATACCACTCAATGAGCCACAACCAATCAACACATGTAGAAGTCTCCGAATGCTGAAATAAACAGTACCAACATTCTCAAAATAGTCAAATTTGCTAGGATTGCCTGTCCTTAAGTCCAATTCTGGACACAGGGGCAAAACGGTAATTTTAGGCAAAAATGATGTCCACCGTTGGACCCGCTTTGCATCGAAAAGTGTGCCAGAGTCAATGGCCTCTAAAGTCGTCAAAATATATGTCTACGGATCCATTTTTCCGATACGAACCCAACCGTATGTCCAGAGTTGGATTCCGGCGGGCCGTGCACAAAATTGTCCGTTGAGTGGAACCGCGGAGCCCGTAAAACGGTAATTTTATCAACGGTCTCAGAATCGGACCAAACATGGCATATAGGACCAGAAAAATGATACGGTTCTGTTGGTGTAAGTTTCGTCTCGATCTGACGAGCGTACACAAAGTAATTAAAAAATTTACAAAGTGCACGATACGGTAAATTTTGACAGATACGCATCAAATTCGTCGTGCACACGCGACCAATTTGAATTCCACCAAAGTCGACACGACCACGAAGCCGTTACACAGCTTTCGATGTTTACAGTTCGCAACCACGTCGCCCGGAATGGCGGGACGTACGTCGCGTGGATGGTTTTTCTAGTTTTGAAAACAGATTTTTTGTCAACATCATCCTAATTTTAAACAGAAAATAAATCACAAGAATTAAATCTAAAAATAGGGTTTTCATCTTGGTTAGGTTGTCTAGAAGTCTGTTCAAGCAATTTTCTAAAATTTGCGATGTTCTGGTCGCAATACGACCGCGAACATTGGGCGTTGGGGCAGTTTCTATACCCAGAAAATTGATATTTTTCTCAGTTTTGGAACTCAGTTCTCGTCGTACACAATGCGAGTTAAAAGAATCTATGTGAAGGGGTTTACAGCCCTATGGGTTGTGAACGTATCTGAAGTCGCGGATCGACAAACGATTGAGCGTGCGTCGTGAACGCACGACGCGAAGTCGGCCTCGTGAAGGCTGCTACTGCCCTGCTGTTCGGTTTCATGCACGCGCACGCGTATCCGCACCTCCGGTGACCCGTGCGGCCGCGCGCGATAGTCCAGAGCGGCGCACGCTCGCGGGGAAAGGTCGGCGTTAGGGTTTCCTCCTCTCGATATATGTGTACAGCATATATAAACTGCTGTCGAACCGTTCGGGATGAGGGTCAGGACTGCTCGGGTTGAGATGTTCCTATGAGAAGGGTTCAGCATGGGGCTTCGGGTGGCTGGGGGAAACCTGGGAGGAAATTGGCTTGGTTCCTTTGGGCTGGGGAAATAAGGCCTGTGGCCTATTGCTTGGCCGGCTGGGATTTCTTGTTCCTTTTTTCTATTTATTTCTGTTTCTTTTTTACTTTTCTATTTTCTATTTTCTATTTTCTATTTTATATCTTATATTAGCAAATAATACATGTCTATATATATATTCATATATATATATATTTTTTTAATATATATATATATATATATATATATATATATATACACACATAAATTCCTATATATATATATATATATATATATATATATATATATATATATATATATATATATATATATATATATATATATATATATATATACATCTATATAATATACATACCACACACTAATTATATATATTTATATATACATACAAATACACTTATATATAATATTTATTTATTCATCCATTCACATTCACCCGTATACAATATTTATTTAACAGAAATTATATAACAAATATTAATAATAATATTAAATAACAATCTCAATAAAATAATAATAATAATAACGAAGTTTATTAAACCAATAACGGGTGTACATACAAATATGTATATACAGCCTAATAATCCAAAAACGTACAAGGACACATTTGTACAATTATCATTGAATATCAATAAATATTGATATCTATATTATTTATTAATAAATTACTTATAAAACATGCATTAGACCATTAAAATGGAATATGGCATAATCCTACCAGAAATACATCAACATGAACGCCTTTGAACGGGCTGCACGACTACATGGGCTCGATTTTGGTTCGGGTCTAGTCCGAGCTAATTCGGCACAACCGGGTCTCCTACAAGTCAATAATATAATTAAAAATTAATTAAAAGGTCTTTAGAGGTTACGTCGTAACTTGGCCTGGTTTTCCTAGTTAGGACATCATTATGGCTCGGCCCTCCCTGGCATGACTAATACACTAGTCTAGGCATGCCACTGCACTATCAGTGCCACGATTTCTTGTCACCTTGTACTCCAAATTTAATCATGATTAGAATTTATCTACCGTAATAATTAACTAAATAATTATTTACAAAAATTCTAAAATTACTATTTAAATCAAATAAATAAAATAAAAATATTTTAAAATTCCGGAAAGGGGAGCTACACTATGGTAGAATCTTGAGTTATCAAAATAACTTGTTAGTGAGAGTTGAGGTATTGAGTGGATACCAAGATACTCTAAACAAGCTATTTAACCTAGAAACTTGAGTCTAGTTCCCAAAACCCTAGATTTTGACCGAGTTAGATTTAGAGTTGACCAATAGTCCAAATTAGACTAAGTTGACTAGTTAGTTTGACCTTTGACTCTTAGTTGACTAAGATTAACCAAGTTGACCAATAGCCTAAGTTTGACTAGATGGTTGACCAAATCCTAGATGTAGACTAGAATTTTTACCTAAGTTTGACCAGGTTGACCAGAGTTTACTTTAACCTAGATAGACCTAGAATCGTATAGATTGTATTGTAAACTTCACTTACCTCATATTGAACACATTATAACCTGTATTGCTTTAAATAGGACATTGTGACTCCGGTTCAGACATATGTATTCATCATTCATTTAGGGTATCAGACGAGTACATGTTCTGATAGTTCTTTCATTTACTTGTCAATTTTTGTATTTAGTTCTAGTTAGTTCTATTTGATTCTCTGTTACAAACAAGGATTGGTATTGCTAAATTCATGTATACGACACTCTCGTCTTTCATGTCTGGCCTTATTTTTAGACTTACCCCTGGCATCATATTGTCTGACTGAACATGTACTCTGCTGTCGTGTCATTTTATGGATTCACTTATACTTGTCGGGCGAGGAAATACTTGAGTAGACATGTAAATTGTCACAACACTGGAGGCAATTCATCTTGTCTAAGCCTGGTCTTACCTGGTCTAACCTGGGAGCATCTTTTCTGGTCTCACGTGGAAGGATAGCAGTCGTACACTTGTGTACGATGAGCTGTATTTACATCTATTGTTTACATATAGAAAGCAGTATTTCAAAACATACTGGGTAGTGTCTTGTATAGGACTCATACTGGATCACACTTGACTTATATTGTACTGTCTGGACTTATATCACATCATTCTAGTTCAGTTAGTTTTACTTATATAGTCTTCCTTGCCATGCTTTCATGTTTTGTCATATTACTTCTCATGTTCCTTAAACTGTTGCTCTATTTCATTAACTGTCTAAAACTTACCATGTTCATCTATATAACTGTCTATAACTACTTTATAGTCTTTGCCATTTAGTTGGGATTTTTAGATGAGTTGTGCTCGTTCCAATCCTGACTGGATACGTTGACAAAATATTACAGATGTTTGCCCAGAGGATACCTGCCCTACATGCTATGGACCCGGAGATGGATTAGCTACCTTTGGCTCCGACTCTCAGGAGTGATCGGGAGAGTAGTTTAGTAGACTTGTTTTAGATTTATGTTTAGAACTTGAGTTGTAATAACTTGAGATATTTGACTTTGTTTTGAGATTGTTTGAGATATTATTCTTTAGTAGTTTTATTTTGTTGTTATTTAGTCTTATTAGTTTTAGACTTCTGTGTTACCTTATCATGCTTAGACTGTGATTGAGCTTCATTATATCTATACTTGTCTTTCGTTCGGAGTTGAGATTTATGACAAGTATATTATATAATTGCGTGAGTTGTTTTAGATAGTTACCTAGTACAGCGTTCTACCGTCGATTCTACGACGTAGGCTGGGTGCTGTTACGTACTTGTACCCTTACAGTGGATGCTGGTCGTGACACGTTTTTTGTGGTGGCCCATGCAGGTCGAGATTCGCATTAGTGCGAAGTCGTGGTAGTACGATGATTAGTTGTACTACTACGCGACTACAGTAAGAGATAAGGAATAGGCTTTAGCATGAGAGGTTACTCAATCATATTTAGGACTACTTGAGAAGATTCCTAGGATAACCTTTGAGAATCTCATTATAAACTATCTCAAAATTTGATTCCATCTGTTTCTGTCTAGTTCCTTGATCGTTGTTGAATTTGATTCTTGGTGTTCATTGTTGACTTAATTTGTACTAAGATAAATCTTATGGGCTAGGTTGCCTCAGATATAGAATCTAGAGTCTTATACAGCCATGTTAGCTGCCTGACAAAGATGTAGAGTCTAACTTTGGATGTATTTTTCGGGTATAGGAATTTAAGGTTTTCGCAGCCAAGCATGCGACAATGTAAAAAATTTAAATACCATGATTCTAGAGGTATGTACCTTAGTTACGGACTCTATGGATTATCGCCGTCATATATACTGGCGTGACGAGGATTCTGGTAACATGGTTCTGGATAGACGGGTATGATTATCAGATTATAGAATATATACTATATAGATGGTGCCCTAGTATAATGGAGTGGACTATCAGTGTGGATGTTACCTGAGTATTATGGATTAGATAGAGGGAGCTAGGCCACCTGTGGCATAGCACCATACCCAGCACCAGAGGGGCAGGGCTTTTACGCTGACGGTCGAGGAGACCGACACTGCGGGTGACGGGTGAGCAAGTCTGTCTTTCCTGTTCTTCTTTCCCACCTTGATGTGTGATTTCATTAGTACCTGTCAGGATATTATTGTGATATGCTAGATAGTGTAGTTACCCTGTTCGAGACTGTGAAATCACGACCAGTAGGACCATGATTGCATGTTATTTCTTGACTGATTGATTGGGGGTTTGACCTAAAAGGAGTACGATCACCTTAAATTTTGAGGACACAATTATTTTAAGGAGGGTAGACTTATAACCACCACTTTTCAAAAACAAGGATAATTTTAAACTTTTGTAAATTGATCATTAAATAATAGGATTTAAATCATGTTAATAATTTATTAGTAAATTTTTGATTATTTTATTATTAATTAAATTAATGTATTATGATTTTGTCATTTGTTAGTGAAACCCTAGAAATACTTAGCTTAGAGACTAACCATGATCATGGAGACCTATCTTATATGATTAGATAAGCCAATTATCACTTTTTAGGCTAAGGGTATTTTGGTCATTTAATGACTTTTAAATTAATTAGGATTTTGATCAATTGGTAATGTGCTAAGTGTTATATTAGGCCTTCACTTAGAATCATCCTAATCTAGATATTAGTCATGAGCCTAGATATTAGATTAGAAGCTTCCATCATATGATAAGGTTAGGAATATCTAGATATTCTTAAGGTTAAGATATTTTAGCTTATAAACCCTAATTTATATGGGCCTTTACTTAGAAGGCGAATTATGCATGTAGAGGCCTTTAAATTATTATAACTAAACCCTAACCCTAAGACAACCCTTGGTTGCCATCAAAGGATCCCCTTGCCTATATAAACACAATTTATCACCCCCTTGCCTCTTTTTATTACATCTAGAAACCCTAATTTGTGTTCTTCCCCAAATTCACCCCATTTCTCCAAATCAACTCCAAATTGAGTCAAATTAATTGCAACACACTTCCCTACTGTAGAAGAGGTCATTAGTGACTAGCTAGAAAGGATTTGAAGCAAGTTGACCATTAGAAGTAGAGGGATTTGACTCTCAAGTGCAATTTTATTAAGATTCCAACTCTCAATAGGTAATAGCCTCTAAACCCATTAATATTCTGATTTCTTTCCATTGATGCATTCATTTAGGGTTTCCCTAGTTATAGGCCAAGTTTGGTATAAAATCGAATCCATTTAGGGTACGTATCGGAGGAGTATCGGAGTTCTATGTAAAGTGTTCGATGAAATGCCTCATAGAATTCATTATTGTTAATTTTCAAAACTAATTACATGATTTTGAAGCTGGTAATGTGTAGATAAGATTTCTGTTGGAATGAGTTGATGTTGGTTGGTTTTTTGTCGTATTTGGATACGGGGACACTGTACGAGGATCTCGTGCACTGTCCTGCTGCTCGACTCATAGAACTCCTAGGACACGACACGATTTGACACTAAAATTGGTGGACACGTGGAGGCATTGACTGTCAGGGTGCTCATAAAGTTTTATTGGATTTTATCGAGTGGTTTGTGAGAAATCTCAATCGCTCTGGTTTTGCACACACACACATACACACACACACGAAAATTGAGGATCTGATACGGGGCTCGAAAATGGACACAACATGAATTGGACCCAATTTAGGGACACAGACACGAACCCCTAGACCTAGGCTACCTACTGACACTTTGGTTTACACATTTTACCATGCACACACTCACCCATAGCTCTCGACACGTGTGCACGAGATGTACGCACACAGTTTCTGATGCAAGTGTGTTTCGACACAACTTGACACAGGTTGGATACATATTGGACACTTTTGGGACACTAGTAGGTAGACAGACCTACATGTACACATGTACAGACTCACTCGACCTTTGCACAAAAGTTTCACACTCGACACCGGCACATTCATGTATACCACACTTTGTGTCACCTCACATTTACTTTGACACTCACATGTTGACACCTATACACACTCACATCTGATGTCACGTTAGACACGGCTAGGGCACAGGTTAGGACACATCCTAGACATTGTGCCACTGAGTTGGGTTTTGTTCAATAGTTGAGAGTTGTGTATACATGTGTAATGTATATATTTGGGTGAGTTGTAGTAACCTGGGTTTAAGATATAAATGTATGTATATATACATATATATATATATATATATATATATATATATATATATATATATATTATATATATATATATATATATATATATGATATAGAGTAGACATGTGATGGGTTTTAGCTATATAGATGTATGTATATATATGTGTGTGAGTAAGAGAGTGGTGGATTAGCAGTAGCAATAGAAGCAGCAAGTAGTAATAGTAGCTTGATCATTAGGAGTAGCAACAATTATAGCTGTAGGAGTAGCAGTACTGAGGTAGCAGCCACTTGTTGTACAGTTTTGAGAGCATGTGTGTGGCAAGTATCATGTTTTAGGTAGGTGTCTAGTAGTATATGACATATATAGAGGATAGTCTCTGGTTTGGGGGCTTGGTAATAGCATGATATGTTCACTACCATTATAGATTGTTCTTGCCTATATTGAAATATCCAGACCACACCATGTTGATGTCAGCCCACATCCCATCTTTGATAAACTTTAAGTTTAGTTTAGGTAAGTGTAGGTTTGTAGGGTTTCATCCACACCTTGGTTTCATTCTTGAAAACCTATTGACCAGTCCTTGACTCTTTCCCTTTCACTATAACTGTCCTCATATTTTGGGTTTACATCATATATGTATATGATGATAGATGGTTGACTTAAGGTTTGGGCATGTTGTTATATAGCTACCACTCATAGATGTATGTACTCATAAGATCAGTAATAGATAAGGAAACTGTAAGATAAGTATACTATGGTAGAATCTTGAGTTATCAAAATAACTTGTTAGTGAGAGTTGAGGTATTGAGTGGATACCATGATACTCTAAACAAGTTATTTAACTTAGAAACTTGAGTTAAGTTCCCAAAACCCTAGATGTTGACCCAATTGGATTTAGAGTTGACCGATAGTCCAAACTAGACTAAGTTGACTAGATAGTTTGACCTTTGACTCTTAGTTTACTAAGATTGACCTAGTTGACCAATAGCCTAAGTTTGAGTAGATGGTTGACCAAATCCTAGATGTAGACTAGAAGTTTGACCAAAGTTTGACCAGAGTTGACTTTAACCTAGATAGACCTAGAATCATATAGACTGTATTATAAACTTTATTTACCATATATTAAATACATTATAACCTATATTGCTTTAAATAGGACATTGTGACTCTGGTTCGGACATCTGTATTCATCAGTCATTCAGGATATCAGGCGAGTACATTCTCTGATAGTTCTTTCATTTACTTGCCGATTTTTGTATTCGGTTATAGTTAGTTCTATTTGATTCTCTTTTATAAACACGGATTGATATTGCTGAATTCATGTATGCGATACTCTTATCTTTCATGTTTGGCCTTATTTCTGGACTTACCCCTGGCATCATATTGTCTGGCTGAACATGTACTTTGTTGTCGTATCATTTTATGGATTCACTTATACTTGTCGGGTGGAGAAATACTTGAGTAGACATGTAAATGGTCACAACACTGGAGGCACTTCATCTGGTCTAAGCCTGGTCTAACCTGGAAGCATCTCATCTGGTCTCACCTAGAAGGATAACAGTCGTACACTTGTGTGCGATGAGTTGTATTTACATATTTTTTTTATATGTTGAAAGCAGTATTTCAGAACACACTGGGTCGTCTCTTGTATAGGACTCACACTGGGATCACATTTGACTTATATTGTACTATCTGAACTTATATCACACCATTCTAGTTCAGTTAGTTTTACTTATACAGTCTTACTTGCCATGCTTTCCTGTTTTGTCATATTACTTCTCCTGTTCCTTAAACTGTTGCTCTACTTTATTAACTGTCTAAAACTTACCATGTTCATCAATATAACTATCTATAACTGCTTTTATAGTCTTTGCCATTTAGTTGGGATTTCTAGATGAGTTGTGCTCATTCCAATCCTGACTGGATAAGTTGACAAAATATTACAGATGTTTGCCCCGAGGACACTTGCCCTATATGCTATGAACCCGGAGATGGATTAGCTACCTTTAGCCTCGACTCTCAGGAGTGATCGGAAGGCTAGTTTAGTAGACTTATTTTAGATTCATGTTTAGAACTTGAATTGTAATAACTTGAGATATTTGACTTTGTTTTGAGATTATTTGAGATATTATTATTTATTAGTTTTATTTTGTTGTTGTTATTTAGTCTTATTAGTTTTAGACTTCTGTGTCATTTTATCATGCTTAGACTGTGATTTACCTTCATTATATCTATACTTGTCCTCCGTTCGGAGTTGAGATTTATGACAAGTACATTATATAATTACGTGAGTTATTTTAGATGGTGACCTAATACAACGTTCTACCGTCGATTCTGCGGCATAGGCTGGGCATTGTTATGCACTTGTACCCTTACAGTGGGTACGGGTCGTGACACAAATTAAATTGAAATTAAAATTAACTAAATGTCTGTATCAGTGTCATTATGTGTCATGTATTCTCTGTGTGTGGACATTTATCATGTGTCTGTATCCTGGTCGCGGGGGGAGCACGGTAACCGTAAACCCAAACCTAACTCAAAAAATAGGAGATGGGGGTTAGCGTTTACCTGAGCCGGAGGGGGTCGAGGCGATGAGTCATCGGAGTAGGGGATACCGGGTAAGGGGTCGTCGGGGCAGCACCTCGACGGGGGCCAGGAGAGGGGAAGGGTAGACGGTCGTCGGGGGGAGGGGGTCGTCGAGGACCGGGGGGAGGGGTTGCCGGGGGCAGCAGCTCGAGGGGGGCCGGGGCGGGGGAGGGCAGAGGGTCGTCGGGGGGAGGGGTCACCATGGGCCGGGAGGAGGCAGAGTATTTTTCAAATTGGGGAAACAAAATAAACGGGGGAGCAAAACTCAAAGCTGTCCTATATTTGCTCTTTGGCAACATCAAGTATTGACGTCGATAAACGTTGCTAAGGTTTTCATTTACTGCAACTACATAAGGAAAATGTCACAAAACGTCGCTAATATAAAAATATTAGCGACATTTTGTGAAGCGTTTGGAGATTATAGCGACCATGCTTATATATAAACTAAACTTTGTCACTACAAGTCGCTATTCGTCGTCAAAATTGACGTATAGCGACGTCGTTATACGACATCGCTAAGATCCCTAATATTAGCGACGTCTTTACTTGATGTCGCTAACAACGTTGCTAAATCACCATATTTTGGTAGTAGCTCATGTGTCATAAGCTTTGCCATGAGAGTTTCAAGAGTCATCGTAGTGAGATCATTTCTTTCAATAATGATCGTCGCTTTGGGATTCCAGTTCTTTGTTAGCCCGCAAAGTACCTTTCTAATCTTCTCGTGATTATTGTATTCTTTTCCAAGGGAAGATAAATGGTTAACAATAACTAAAAATCGAGTAAACATATTTGTAATAGTCTCGTTAGGCTTCATTTTGAAGGTCTCGTACTCTTGTGTTAGTCGTGAGATTTTGGATTCCTTCACTTGTGAAGTTCCTTCATGAGTTACCTCAAGAAGTTTTTGAACCTCGTGAGATGTGACACATGTTAATACTCTATTAAACTCAGTTTTATCTACTACCCAGAATAAAGCATTTATAGCTTTTGTATCAAAACTTGCTTGTTTTTTTCACTGTCGCTATATCTGTCATGTGGCTTTTCAACTAGTTCACCGTCTACCACAATAGGTAGAGGTTTTTTGTAACCATCAATGACAATCGACCATAAATCGAAATCAAGAGACTTGAGGTAAAAGCTCATGCATCTTCCAATACGTGTAATTTGTGCCATCAAATTGGGGTGGCCTATTTGTAGATTAGCCTTCACCATTGCTTGTGTATAATGATGTCATATCTCAAGGAGATTAAATCCAACTAGAGAGAAACCTTAATCTGATACCAATTGTAGGATCGATGGCACCTCTAGAGGGGGTGAATAGAGTACAGTGGAAAAATATTCTCCAATTAAAAACTAAGCAGGTAAAGGCATACATATATAAACTTAAATGTAATGAAGTAAAGCAATAAGTAAGTAGAGGCAAGAAAATAATATGCAGACCCCAAGATTTATACTGGTTTCCCTCTGAGAGGACTAGTCCAGTCGCGAGAACTCTTATCCACTATTAATCTACTATTTAAAATAGAGGTTACACTGCGTGCTTTACTCCGAAGAACATGCCAACTTCAACACCATCGTATTTTTATCCAAAGTCCACGATAAAACTTCAATACCTTTTGAAGAAAGCTTTTATACTCCAAGCTTGTACAACTCGAATACTGTTAATCGAAAACCATCGGCACTTAGAAGAACAGGAGTTGTCTTAGAAATAGGAAGTTTAAAGCTTTTTTGTAGATAGGAAGGCTTTATAGTAGATAGAGAAGATGAAGAATGAATGAGTAATTAGAAATGACAAATTCTTCTCTTTTATAGTAATTTTTGATGTATAGTTCGGGTAGAACTCGGTATAATTAACATTCATAATTTTGAACATTATTGATCCACAAGAATAGGTATTTGCTGCTAACCAGGAGTAGTTTGGGTAGACCGAGTTCGGTCTGTGTTCGGACAGAACTCGACCTGAGTTCGGTTAGGGGATTTCTAGGTCAATTTTAATTTTTATAGAGTTTGGGATAAACAAAGAGTTAGCTTTTGTTTTGGGTCAAGAATATAAATTTTGTGAGGAAAGTCTTCCAAATTGCCAGTAATCCCGACTCACAATTTTCTAGACTCAGAAAAAAATATACATAATAAAGTAGAAAAATCTGCTTTGACGAAATACATTGTGATTTTTTCTTTTCATATCAAAGTCGGAGTTTTAAGTCAATTATCGAAATAGGTTCGACCATGGCTGTATGGGCCAATTCATATGTCGATAAAAAATGACTATTCACGCATAGTGGGACTCTCATAAAGTGCAACTGGGTGATTTGGTATTGCAAGAATTTATGTGGTCATTTGTAGTATGATATATTAAACCAAAGGATATAACAACTGAAGACTTGAAGAAGTTGGATTGATCTTTCTGCTATTAATGGTTGGAAGATTAGATAATTAATTGTGTCTCAACAAGGATTTTGTCAAAGAAGCTATATGAGAAGCTGCAATCAATGTACGAACGAAAGACGACTGATAATAATTCATTTATTATAGGCCAATTCGTCGATGTAAAGTACATGGAGGGTGCCTCAGTGGTGCAACATTTGACCGTTCAGAATATCTTCAATAAATTCTTGTCCATGAATATAAATCTTGACGATGAGTTCTAGGTAAGTCTTTTGTTAGATAGTTGAAAAGCTTTGGTGGTGTCCTAGTAACTATACATTATGGGGAGTTATCCTGATGAAATTGGTCAATTGATCCTTTGTAAGCAATATGAGTCATTGTAGTTAGTTTGGCTTGTTTCTTCTTAAAGAAAAATAAGTTACACTGAGGATGGGAGGGAGTTCTTGGATTGTGCGAGGATGGATCGCATAGATGGCGGCCATTACTACGATAAAAATAAGAACTACAGAAGGGACTACAAAAAGCTCATGATGAGAAGGTAAAAGTCAATAATAAAATTAGAGAATTTGATGGCTTTGGTCAATGGGATCTCATCATCGAAACAACCGAGGGCATTAAACTCTTGTAACATGTGCCATAATGATGATTGGATCTTCGACATGGGATCGTCTAGTACTTTACTCCATGACGGGTGGTCTTCAAAACATATTAGAGTGGCAAATTTGGACTAATATAGGTAAAAAAAGACAACAACGATTGTTGGAATTGTGAGTGTTCATATGGTACGTAGCTTGGACAAAAGCTTCTCCTTAAGGGGTTCTACATAATGTTAACACATCAACTTGGGAGAGATCGGGATATTGGACGATGATCGTTGTTGTAATATATTCGAGAAAAAAAATTGGATGCTTATGAAGGGTAACGAACTACTAGATCAAGGGGTCATGTCTTGCGACCGGTACAAGCTCAAGTCGTTAAGGTTTATGGGGAAGTAGAAGGCATCAGATGGTGGCTCGATGGGTGTAGCGTACATTATTGGTGATTGATGAGTGCTTGTAGGAAAGAACTTAAGAGAACATGAGAAAGGAGGATTATATATGTCAAAAGGTAACAAGAAGTGGAGGTGGAGTGGATCTTGATGATCTATTTGTTGTAACTATAGGATTTTATCGAACTCCAGGTGGGAGTTATTCTACAAACCAAAATTGAGCACTAGAAGAGGATCAAAAGATTAATGTAGCAACTATGATATCAAAAATTTGAAGCCTAAAAGAAGATCACGGGAGATCCGACTCATGAGAGGATGGAGACATCTTTATTAGCATATATAGTTCATAATAGTTGTGGATACACTACTAAAATATGCTATATTAGCGACGTAATTTAGCGACGTAATAAATAACATCACTAAATATGTAATATAGCGACTCCTTTCTGTAGACATCGTAAAACATCGCTGAATAGTGACGTTCAGCGACAGTAGATAAATTACGTCGCTGAATAGCGACGTTCAGCGACATATTATTAAAATATGTTGCCATATATTAAAATGTTTGCGACGTTTAGCGGCGTCGAATCTTGATGTCGCTAACTTTTTTAGTTAGGGCACACTGTTTCCTTTTCCCCGCCTCACTCGAAAAACTCAAAAATTTTAGAACGAGCTCTTCTCCCCCGGAGACCCCTTCCCTCTCCCCCCTGGCGACCCCTACCCCCCTCGAGCTCCTCCTCCTCGAGCTCCTCCGCCCCCAATCCGAGCTCCTCCTCCTCTTCCTCAGGTAAACCCTAACCTAACTCCTCTCCCTCCTCCTCCTCCTCCTCCTCCTCCTCCTCCTCTCCCACGGACACACACACACACAGAGAGACACACACACACGGACACACACACACAGACACACACGAACACACACACACACATACGGGCTGAACCGAATCGGATAAGCTCGTTAATGGGTTGGGTTAGGGTTGAAGATACTCGAATTCGGGCTCGGATTTGGGTTAAAATATTTGAACCCGATCAACAATCGGGTTGGGCTCGAGTTCATGTGTCGGGTTCATGTCCAAGTCCGATGGCTTGTCTGGCTTGTTCTGTGTTAGAGAGTGAGGAAATTGTGGAAGATATGTTAGTAAGATTTCACAGATGCATAAAGAATAAGATCATTTAGAATCTGGATAACCTACAACGTGTACAAATAAGTAAACAAAATCAAACAGATGCAGTAAAAAACTTTTTGTTATTGTTGTTGATTTAAGTAGGGAGGTAAGGAAAAGATTCAATAACAGAATCATAGGAATTGCAAGAGAGATCAAGTGCCATTGGCATTTTCCATCAAAATAATAATGATACTAATTAAACATAATCGTGATCAACAAACCATGTTCATAGTTCATACACCTTTTGCTATTTAATTTGCAAGATATCATTTCCTCAATTCTATGTTGAAGATGTAATGCCTATAACCTTGTATTGTACTGCATAGAGTGACAAGAAAGGTTTCCACTACCCTATAAGTGGACACCCAAAAGACATTAAAATGAAATTCCTTAACATTTCTTAGTTGCCACAAGAAAGGTTATGTTACAGTCTACAGAACCTTAGTTGCCACAAGATAACTGGATTTGTTTCCCTTCCAAGTGGACCTCTGAAAGAGTAATTAAACAAACGTTCTTTGTAAGAACACCATGCCATATAAGATACTAATTAGGCGCATCTGGTCCCTTATAGTTGGAATTACCACAGCATCTTTTTCTTGCAACATATTATATAATATAAGCAGGGCAGTAACGGAGATCCAACAATTTTTTGAGGATTTTTTGTGAATTTAGAGCATGTTTTAGGAGTGTTCTAACCATATTGTGCAACCTCACCTTTTGTGCCAATGTCATCGAGTTATGGAGATTAATTAAAATTAATTATTAAAATATAGTCATGTAATATTTTGTAATAGGATGTGGTTTGTGTTAGAGAGCGAGGAAATTGTGGAAGATATGTTAGTAAGATTTTATATTAGAAGTTTTGTATTAGAGTTAGATGTGGGCAAACTTAGCCTAAAAGTGACTAGAATTGACCCGAAACCAAACCAGAGTTGACCAGTTGACTGAAAGTCAACAGTTGGTCAATATTACCCGATGGACCCGACCCAACCCGACTTCAACCCGATCCTCCGGGCTTGGTCTTGGGCTTCATATGTTGAACCCGGGGTCGAACCGGGCTTGGGCTCGGATTAGGCTTATAATTCATCTGGTTGGGCTCGGGTTGACTCAAGCCCGACCCAACCTGCCCGAGTTGCACCCCTACACACGGTTACTATGTCTCTCTACTATAATATACACTAGGAAGTTCGGACACTACAAATATCGGTATTTCTTCCATGTCTAAGTCTAGTGAAGGATAATTGCCTAGATTTAGTCAACTTCACCCAGTTTGACTAGACACACCAAATGGATATTGACTTAGTTAACTCAACTTCATCCAGTTTGACTAATTACTGTACTGAACATGTGTGTCCATCTTTGCAGAATTATTTCCAAATGGATATGAATTACTACTTGCGGAATCGTTCATGGATGTACAATCGTCGTCCTGATGATATGTATGGTGTACGAGATGAATACATAACGAGAGTAGAGTAGTTCCTGTAATTTGCTAAGGCATTCCCTCAGTACATGGATGACACCAAAATTAAGTGTCCGTATGTGAAATGTCATAACGTAAAATATTATCCAGAAGTGGAAGTGATATATCATTTGTACTCGAGGGGTTTCACGCCTAATTACTATCAGTGGACCGTACACGGAGAACTTGTGTCTTTAGCATCAGAGTCGGAGCCTTATATTGAGCCGTATATGCATACGGGACCTAATTTTGTTTCAAATAATCATGCATACGACGACGGGTGCGTGAACATGGTTTTCGACACTGCGGGGCCTAGTTTCGTTCATGATGCAGCTGAGGAGGCACCGAATATCGATGCTGTAAAGTTCATAGAGTTGCTGGAGAATGCAAGGACTCTATTGTATCCTGGTTGTGAGGATCATTCATCGTTGGAAGTGGTTACAAGACTGTTGAGCATTAAGTCAGATTTTAACATGTCGTAAGATTGCTACAACCGAGTGTTGGAGTTGATTATAGAGATCTTGTCGGCGGGTGATAAGTTACCTAATGACTTCTATCGGTCTAAGAGGATGGTGAGATCGCTCTGGATGAGATACGAGAAAATCGATTCTTGTCGCAATGGGTGCATGCTGTACTATAAGGTCGATAAGGACGCAGATGTGTACAGATTTTATGGTGCTGATCGCTATAAGACAACCAGTACAGGAAGGTCTACCGGTGCAAGAAGACCGACCGATTTAATGCACTACTTGTCTTTAACATCGCGATTGCAAAGATTATTTATGGTGAAAAAGATGGCCGAAAATATGAGTTAGCACATGCGAGAACAGATTGAAGGAGTGTTGGATCATCCATCCGATGTAGAAAGCATGGAAGCACTTTGATCGATTATGCCAGTGTATCGTTCTGTTCCCGGTCCATTACCAGGACAGGGCAGTTCCAGCAGGTTGGCGACTCCTCCCAAGTCGTCCAGCATTTCTGATCTCGCGTCCAACATTCCTCCCGCATCTAGCATTCCTCATGCCGACGGCTCGATGGGGACAGCCGATGCCGAGCATATGGAGGACGGCGATCAGACTGATCCTACCCAAGCAGGAGGTGAGAGCGACCCTCCATGCGCTCCCCCGGACGAGACGCGTATGAAGATTTGGACGGACGAACCTACGAAGTAAGTTAATTAGTTAATATATATTTCTCAAATGATTATATTTACATATATATTCATTAAATTTATTATTGTATAGATATTGGCCTCCTGTAGTACAGAGACAGCTGGGGTTATTTCTGAGGCAAAACTATGGTGGGCCTTGGATTAACTACTCAGATGCTTCCGCAGATAGGAAGGCCATTTGGTTGGCCCACTTCAAGGTAAAAAAATTGTTTATTTTTAAATTTTAATAATCATTTGTGTATATTATACAACTTTTCTATTTTACTTCTTGTAGAGGATCTATTTCTATCCACCACATCGGGCGGCGAAGATCGAGGCCCAATTTTCTGCCGTCGCAGGCAAGCTCATCTGTGATGCGATCCACGACAAGAAGTCTCGTGATCGCTTTGTTAATCCGATCGATGGTTGGATCACGCCAGAGCAGTGGACTGCGATGAAGGCTAGATTCGGCGAGGCCAGGTACCAGGAGCGGTCTGACAAGGCCAAGATGGCGCGGTCGAGCGCTAGTAAGTGGTGTGGTGGCTCCATTCCGATGACAAAGCATTTTCGTCGTCTGGTACATTTCCTATGACGGACATCATTTTATATATAGTTGGATAGAATGTTTAATACTAATAATAGATAATATATTTTAACAGGTAAAAAAGGGTGAGGACCCCAACATGGTGACCGTCTTCCTGGTCACCCATCGGAGGGCTGGGAAGTTCATTGACGAGAGGGCGACGAAGGCATATGTATGTTCTATTCTTTATATTAATTTACTATAATTTGGAAAACAGGAAAATAGATATCAATATAGACTTTAGCAAACACTTAGACGTTAGAAAATATTATTCTAGGCCGAATTTCTTCGGCTACAAGAGGAGGTGGCTTCTGCTGCTAGTACGCCAACAGAGGGAGGGGCTGGTACTTCCTCTCAGTCGCCTACAGCTCCATCGCCGGACGACCTATGGAAGACCGCCGTTGGTGGCCTTCAGAAGGGTACATACTACGGTACGGGATCCTACGGCGCCTATTTGGCTTCAGAGTCATCCCAGGCCCCTTCTGTCAGTGTGAAGTCTCCAGCTTCGCAGGCGTCATCACGAGCTCAGGATATTGGTCGTCAGATCGACGAGCTACATCGCAAGTTACAGCAACAGATTTCTGATCACCATACCGCAGAGCGATGATCCGACGATCCGATGATCACCGGACGATTTGATGCGATCGAGCGTAATATATAGGAGCTGATGAGTCTGCAGCAGGCTACAGCTGCCAGCTTGCATACGCTCACCGAGTCTATGCAGCATACAGAGCATAGACAGGTCGAGCTGGAGGGATCGCAGAGGACCATGTTTGCCTCACTCACTTAGGTACAAACTTCGATTGAGGAGAGTACTTAGAGGATGGTGAGTACCCTTGCTGTGCATAGTGAGCGACTGTGAGAGCTGGAGCAGATACGTCCTCCCGGTCCATCGACGGCACCGACTCCAGACATTGTACTGCCTCCTACTACCCTACGGTCTAGCTCACACAGGAGCAGTATGAGTACATGCTATCACAGATGCGCGGCAGGGGTCCTCAGTGATCCAGTAGATTTTTTTATCATCTTTGTATGTATTGGCCCTATGAGCCCATTGACCGTTCTGTACACTGATTTTTATTCTTATTTGTCCTCCATTGTGGACATGTATGTTTGTTGGATATGTATGTTTGTGATATTTACTTTGTTGGTATTTTTTTAAGTACATGTATGATATTTACTTGGACATGTATGTTTGTGATATCTGCAACGAGGATGACAAATATACCTATGCTGGGTTATAAGCGATGATCTGATATACAAAGGAGGTGCTGCCCAAATTTTTAAAAAATATGTTTGGTATTTTTGTGATGATGTGTGTCTGTGTAAACACAGACACACAGCATAACAAAAATACCAAACATATTTTTTAAAAAAAATTCATAATATCTACGACGTATAGCGACGTTCTGTGACGTATCCAGACGTCGCTAATTAGCGCCGTCGCGTCGCTATCCATCGCTCAATAGCTGACGTGGTTGGTCTCTATCCGTCGCTAATTCGATCGCTGTACGTCGCTACCCTGCTGACGTGGCAGGCATGCCATGTCATCACATAAAAAATAACGTCGCTACGTAGTCGCACTACGTCGCTAATTTGGCGACGTTCAAATTCGTCGCCCTCCTTCGCTAATTTTACGACGACCTAGCGACATTGGGGTGACGTCGTAAACAGCGACGGAGGACGACGAATTTGTCATCTGCGACTAGCTTTTTCACGACCTTCATCTTTCGTCGCTAAAGTCGTCGCTAATTACGTTTAGCGACGTATTTTTCTTAATTAGCGACGTATCTGGACGTCGCTAATTTACCTTATTATAGTAGTGATATTTGACGATGTGCATCAGTCCTCGACAAACTTTACTACTCTAGAATGCGAATTTATGTGAAACTTTTATGTCGAACATGTACTTGGTGGACATGTTTGGGAGAGACTTCAACTGCATGTGAACCATACCATTCGCTTAGCCATCATAACCATGGAGGAGAAAACTATTCAGAACATGATCACATTCAGGTGGAAGACAAAAGTTGGGAGCATGCAACCGAGACTCTAGTGAGTTTGGTGGTAAATTACTTCAATTTTGGATGATTCGTTGATCTTGGGGAGATCTCATTTATTCAAGAGATTCTACGCATGGTAGTTGGCAGTGGACGAGCAACTGAAGTTGGAGATGACATGTGATGTGCTGCATCTCGAGCGATGAGAGTTTGAAGATGACAGTGCGCATATATCGTGGGGTGTCGGGCATGGAGTTCTGTTGAGGATACATTGGGAAAATACCCTTTCATCAGACATGAAGGAGAGTTTATTAGGAATTTAGCTTGAATTCAGGTGGGATTCATAGGAATCAAAGGGTGTCCAAATTGGAATGGTATAGTTTTGGGCTAACTTGGGCGCCAAGATAAGTTAGAATTTTTAAATTAAATTAGACTCCCTATAAATAGAGTTAAAGAAAAAAAATCCAAGGTGAAGTTCAAGGATTTCCACCAACAATCTATGAATTCTATCGTGCTTTTGCTCCTTTCTACTTTGAGATAAAGAAATGTTTATAAAAGAGTGTTGTAATAATTTTCAATTAGGATTCGAGACGTCACTCTTATGTCTGTAGGCAACCATTAGGAATGGTTTATGCTTTAGCATGTGCTTATCCCTATACGAACACAGTTACTTGTCTATGGTCCTATACTTGTATAGGATGTATGATGTAAGAAGAGAATCTTAATTGAGATAATTAATATAAAGTTTTTGTTGTGGCACAGCAGAAATAAAGCAAAAAAACTCAGAGAAAATTTACAACCACAAAGACAATGATTTACGTGGTTCGACCAAGATACCTACTTCCACAAACGAGGGTAATTTAATTCCACTATAAAGAAGAAAAGGAATTACAATAGCTCTCAACACTTCTCTCCTTGCACTCAAGAACTCTCTATCACAAAGATAAAAAAATCTCTTAAAATTTTTGTGTTGAACTTATTTAACAACTTTAGCTCTCTTGTGTTGAACTTATTCAACAACTTGAGCATAATAAGATGTCTTGTGTTGAACTTATTCAACAGCTTACATTGAGTACTCTTGGAGGGTGTCTCTTGTGGAGAATATCCCTTTACTCCTTGTGCATATCCCAAGAATATTGCTTTCTTGGCTCTCGGGTCCAACGTACCCTCATTGACATGATAGTAAGCTTTGCATCCAAACACGCGCAAAGTGTTGTAATCTGCTGGTTTGCCGGTCGTCACCTCATATGGAATCTTACAATCTATAGCCGGAGTTTGTGATCTATTAACCAAGTATCGCGCCATGTGTATAGCATCCGCCCACCATTCTTTGCCTAAACCGGCATTGAAGAGCATACATCTTGCTTTCTCAAGTAAGGTTCGGTTCATCCTCTCTGCTAACCCATTCTGCTGCGGTGTATTCCTAACAGTCCAATGTCGAACGATACCTTCTTGAGCACATAAATCTTTGAAAGGTCCAGAGGTATATTCAGTACCATTATCAGACCTCATCGTCTTTACCTTTATGCCCGTTCTGTTCTCCATTGTCGCTTTCTACTGCTTGAACATTTCGAACACTTCATCCTTGGTTTTGATAAAATACAACCAAACATAACGTGTATAATTATCAATAAAAGTGACATAGTACATTGCACCATTCTTGGAAGGAATCCTACTAGTTCTCCATACATTTATATGCTCATAGTCGAGAATACCTCTTGTCTTCTGCTTACTTGTACTGAAGGTCACCCTGTGCTGCTTGCCATAAATGCAATGCTCACAAAAATCCATACTTGGCTTCTTTAAGTTCTTTAGTAACCCTTGCTTGCTCAGTAAGGACAGGCCTTTCTCGCTCATATGCCCAAGCCGTATATGCCAAAGACGCATGCTATCAGACAAATCAAATGTACTGACTGCTAAAATCCCAGTCATAGTGCTTTATAATAAGATATAAAGGTTACCATGTCGATGACCTTTCATCACCACCAAAGAACCATAAACAACCCGCAAGACTCCACCCTCGGTGACAAACTTGTTACCATTCGAGTCAAGCGTACCAAAAGAAATAAGATTTTTTTTGAGGTCGGGAACATGTCTAACATCGGTCAAAGTTTGCACAATTCTATTATATATTTTTACCTTGATAGATCCAATTCCAACAGCTCGACATGCATTGTTGTTGCCCATCAATAGAACCACCATCTGTCGCCTTGTAGGAAGAAAACCACTCCCTCTTTGGACACATATGGTACGAGCAACCGGAATCGAGAATCCAACAGCCACTCATGTTGTCATGTGCTGCCGAAAAATAGACTCCGTCACTATCAGCTTCTGAAGCATAGTTTGCTTCATCACCTTCTCTCTCTGTCTTATTCTCCTTTTTTTTGTTCTTCTTCTTTGGATGAGAACACTTATTTGCATAATGTCCTTTCTTATTGCAGTTGAAGCACTTCACCTTCTCAATAGGTGTCTTGGACTTGGATCTTGACCTTCTGCTAAAAGATGTTTTATCGTTTGTCCTTTCTCTTACCGTCAAACCTTGGGCTTAGCCTCCATCGTTTCTGCCATTAGATGTCAACCTCCGCACCTTATTAGACAATAAGGCACTCGTAGCTTCTTCTATAAAAATTGAGACATTTCCGTACAATAATGTTTGAATAAGATTCTCATAAGAATCGAGCGAAGAAAATAATAGGATTAGCGCCAAATGATCATCTTCTTTATGTATGTCAACATCCTTCAAGTCGGAAATAATTCGATTGAATTTTGAAATATGATCCCGAATTGACGTATATTCCTCCATCACTAGTCTGTAGAGCAACTTTAACCTATAAAGTCGGTTGGTGAGATTATTCGTCATGTAGAGCGATTCTAACTTCAACTAGAGTCCAGCGGCGGTGGTTTCATCCTTCACAGAGTACACGACATCCCTTTCCAAACACAGGCGAATAACAGCACATGCTTCGAGATCCATGTCATCCCAATCATCATCGGTCATGTCAGTGGGCTTCTTGGACTTTCCCCGTAAAGCTTTGTGAAGCTTTTGAGTATGAGAACATCATTCATCTAGCTTTTCCAAAAATCATTCTTCCCATTGAACTTCTCAATTTCATACTTTCCGATCCTGCTTGACGGAGCCATATCAAGAATCCACCCAATTAACTTTCTCTGAGAACTTTGTCGAAAACTTTGCTAGACTCCCAAAGCTCTGATACCAATTTGTTTTGGCACAGTGGAAATAAATCCAAGAAACTCAGAGAAAATTTACAACCACAAAGACAATGATTTACGTGTTTCGGCCAAGATGACTACTTCCACAAACGAGGGTGATTTAATTCGATTATGAAGAAAAAAAGAATTATAATAGCTCTCAACACTTCTCTCCTTGCACTCAAGAACTTCTATCACAAAGATAAAAAAAATCTCTCAAAAATTTTTTATGTTGAACTTATTCAACAACTTTAGCTATCTTGTGTTGAACTTATTCAACAACTTGAGCACAATGAGATGTCTTGTGTTGAACTTATTCAACAACTTACATTGAGTACTCTTGGAGGGTGTCTCTTGTGGAGAACCTTTAGACCCTTTTATATACCATAGAAATTCCATCCTATGTAGGCTTAAAATCCAATCTTATGTAGGATTATATATTAAAAATCCAATCCTATGTAGACTTATATATATTAGAAATCCAATCCTTGTAGGATTACCATATATATGGCCAAATCCAATCTTATATAGGATTACCATATATATGGTCAAAAAAGGTCATGGGCCTATTTTTGGACACTTTCCTTCGGTTTAAGTCTTTGAGAACCTCTCTACGTGTACTTATAGGAGCAATATATATGGTTCCTAACCCATACATCTCCAAGTGATTTCCTTTAGCAGAATAGGTCTTCATCCATCTCTTATTCTTAACCCACGAGGTTCTTTCTTAAATTTAGCTCACAATTCTCACATAGCGTCACAATGGTCTTATATAACGAGATGTCACTAAACAAAGTTACAAACCAATAATTTTTTTCGTAAACCTCTATGTTAGATTACATACGGGAGATTCCCAATCCCATAACGAACTTGTTGATTGTAAAAAATTGCCAGACATAAATATATTAGGCTAAATTTTAACTTGATATCTTCAACTATTCGAGTTTTTCAACTTTATACCATCAACTTTGATATACATCAACGTAATACCCCATCCTATTTTTGTCCCAATGATGTTAACTGAAAGAAAAAAAGACAAAATTGTCCTCCCCTTTCTCTCGCCCTCAACAGATCTCAACCAATGATTAAATAGGATTTATGGCGACACAAACCGTTGAAGGTAGTTCTAGATCTAGGCCAAGACAAACTAACGTAGGGAGTTTATTGAAACCATTGAATTCAGAATATGGTAAAGTAGCTGTGAGCACCCTGAATTTTGGGTTGATTTTTTTCATTTTATTTTATTTTATTTTATGATTGATTGGTTTTGATAAATAATTTATTCTGTTATTTTTCCTTAAGTGTACTTTTTTGTGCCTTTGATATTTGGAGTATCAGGGATGTTCAATTCTGGAAATATTCTTCATGAGTTTTGGAGTGGACAGGATTACCTTCATGACGGTATAGAGTGTCCCACTCAGACTTGTTCCCTTGTGCTCTTTTTGCTTTGCTGAACTTCGGGTCAAATTAGACCAGTTGATTATTAATTATTTTTCCCACCCTTTCCTTGATCATTTTTAGCACGTTATCGTGACTTTTAAATTGGGAGCGCAAGACCAGTCAGTTTCTTGAAACCAACTTCTCATTGATGATCTACTCGAGACGCTCGTCACCCTTGACCTTCGTGTCCCACTCAGATACGCCATTTTGTGCTCCATTTGCTTCGCACAACTTTTCTGACACATGACCCGATTTTATTTCATACCACGGTGTCACATTTAACTTCCAACTTGATTTGTGGGTCCCCTGTCGACCTAAACCTGTCAGCCCCAACTATGGACATGGCCCACTTTGAGCCTACTATCCGCCTGCCACTTGTGTCCCATTTATTGGAATCCCCATGTGCTACTTATTTGCCCATGATCATCAACACCTATTTTTAATTCAATTATTGCATAATGTCCGATTCTGGATCCAATCCGACTCCACTGAACCCAACCTCAGCTTTATTTTTCCTCTTTTATGTCACCCTCATATTTTCTTGCCCAAAAATATTAATTTTTCTTTCTACCTATTTCTAATATTTATTGGAATTCCCATTTGTTTAAATTCCCATAGGAATGACAATTTTTCCTCTAATTAAATCCTAGCCATTGTTTCCCCAAACAACATCTCACCCATCAATTTTCCTATATTAACATCCCCAACAGCCCCTATGCATGGCCGGCCCTAACTCCCAAAATTACTTTTTCTCTCTCTCTCATTAATGGCACACAACTTTATCATCATCTTCTCTCTCTGTCTCTTCCTAATACTATTCTCCACAAAATACTTCAACACAGCAGCTATTACACCATGTCCCGACAACCCGACCTCCTCTCCCATGGCCCGACCCCCTCCACTGGCCGTCGGCAACCGTCGACCACCACCACCATTCTCCTCCATCTCCTTCCCTCCTCCTTCTTCCCTCTCCTCCCATTCTCCTTCCTCCTCCATTCCAACACCAAACCGCCGCCACCACCTTCGTTCTTCCACCACAGTTGCCGTGCCCAGTGCTCCGTCGCCCTACCTTGCCGGCCGACCACGCCCCCGCCGTCGCCGTCGCCTGGCTTGGCCGCGCCATCGTGCGACAGTAGCATCGGCAGCAGCGCCATAGAGCGCGCGTGCGTGCGAGCGCTGGTCGTCGCCACGCGTCGCCGTGGCTCCGATGACCCCCCTCCGTGGGCAGCCCCCCCTCCGGGGAGGTCCGACGTGCAGCCCCCTGATGGCCACCGTCCTCCGAGACGCGCCGTCGAGGCGATTCGTGCGTTTTGTACGACGTCCCGTCGTGACGCGCGCGAAATCAAGTTCATTTTGGCGTTCCATCACAGCGACTTCGTGCACTTTTTTCCGTAAATCCGACCGTTGGATAGGCAATTTCTTTGCTCCGTCATAATCTCGGTATATCCACCTTCACTCATGTCAATTTTCGTTCGTTAATTTTATCGTTTGGTACATCAAAACCGGCCACCAAGTTGACCGTTTAAATTGTATTAAATTTGGACAATTTCGCGGGGCCAACTTCGTCAGCTTGTATCTCCTCCACCGCAGCTTCGTTTGGTGTGCTACCAGTTCCTGTGCGAAGTTGGTATAACCTCTTACTACCCTTCCAGTTTCGTTTCATTGTGAGCTTGTTTGATTGGTTGAATTCGACGCTAAAGTTGGTCGTCCTAATTCGTAATTTCCAACTTGTAAAATTATATTTTTGAACACGGGACTCCAGATTTCATTTCTGACACCACAATTAGACTTGTGGCGTCGTTCTGGCATGTTTTCATATAAAATTTGTTAGATTTGGAGAACGTGGGCCCTGGCACATTTTTTGGTGCAAAGTGGGTCCCACATTCTAGGTCAACGGGACTTTTTGATGCTGGCTCATCGAAATCCAATTTTGGATATACCGTTGAGTTCGTATCATCATTCTGGACTCGTTGACATATAATTTGCTAGGTTTTGGTGGACATTAGATCCGGCACGCATTTCGGTGCAAGTCGGATACCAATATTCTGGTCAATGGATCATTTTGAGATCGGCTCATCGGAATCCAATTCTGGAGATACAATTGAGTTCGTGTCATCATTCTGGACTCGTTGACAGGTAGTTTGCTAAGTTTTGAGAACTTTGACTCCGGCACGCTTTTCCGTGCAAACCGGAATTCTAAGTTCTGGTCAACAGACCAAATTGAGATCGGGTCAACGGAATCCAATTCTGGAGATACCATTGGGTTCGTATCGTCATTCTGGTTTCGTGGACATATAATTTGTTATATTTTATAGACTTATTTTCTTGTACATTTTTTGGTGCAAAACGGCTCCGACACGGACACCGTTTTGACCCGAAATTACATTTTTGCCCTTGTATCCAAATTGGACCGTTTGGTAGGCTATCCTAGCTGATTTGACTATTCTGGACACGTTGGCGATGTTTATTTCATCGTCCGACAATGTTTGTTGATAATTTCTCTGAGTTTAACCTTTTTATAATTAATTAATAATTAATTCTTATAATGTTCGTATTTCGGGATTAGTACAACAAAACTGAGCTCAGTCAATTCCAGTGATCTCACATCGCTGAAATTGACAAGATGGACACGTGGATCACTATAATAAGATTATCAACTTTACTGATAATCTTCATAGCTCGATTTGCGTGACGTAAGTTTCGACGTACAAATAACGAAATACACTTTATATTAGACTAGAATTGACTCTGTTTGACCTAAGTTGACCAGTTGACCCAAAGTCAACTGTAAGTCAACACTTGACCTAGTTTGACTAGATTTTTGGCCGGAGTTGACCTAGAGTTGTTTTGACTTAGAAGAACCTAGGATAATGTAGATTGATTATAGAGATTCATTTATTACAACTTGAACACCTTGTAACCTGTGTTGCTTTAAATAGGACTCTGTGGCTTCAGTTGGACCCCCCTATACTTATCAGCTGTTCAGGTTATCAGGCGAGTACATTCTCTGATCATTTTATATCCTGCTTAGAATTATTTCCTGTATTAAATTACTTTACTTGTACTGTCACATTGGTCACACGGGGTGGTACTATACGGATCCCTTCTTGAGATGTTATCCTTAGGGAGCATCGGGTACTACATGTTCTGTGCGTTTCACTTACATGTCGTATCACTATGCTTCATAGGTTCTTCGATCACTTGTGACATATACTCTTATGATCACAGAGTATCCTAGAATCCCCATTTTTGGGACTACTATGTACCACCCTTCGGGGGCTTACCACCCTTCGGGAGTTTACCACCCTTCGGGGGCTTACCACCCTTCGGGGGCTTATCACCCTTCGGGGGCTGTATATAGTATCATAACATAACATGTTTGGATCCTTGTGTACTGATTGGGGGTACGGGGGAGTAGAAGTAGACATGTGAATAATACCCAAGTAGTATCTTATCAGAATCTCTTCCATAGTGTCTTATCAGAATCTTCTATGCCATTTACATGTCTATATTGTACTCTGACTCACTAGCCACTGTTAGTCTCTATTTATATTAGATATTTCTATTACAGCTCTCTCTGTTTACATACAGCATTTCTTTCAGTACTTGTATCTTACTTTACTGCATGATTATATTTTCTAACCTGCTATGAACTGTTGAGATGTATTGTGCTCGCTCTTGTCCTGACTGGACCTGTTGATAAATTTTACAGATGGCCTAGGATTACCTGCTAGCCTAGAGGAGACACAGTAGAGGTTGTTTAGGTAGTTATTTCATTTTGTCTGGAGTTGTATTTACTTTGTGGATTACTGTATCTGTATTTGAGTTTTGAGATGTATTTCTGGGTTTATGCATCTTAGACACTTAGACTTCTATCTCCTGTATTTATTTTGGATTTCATGTTTTATCTATCATTATCATGCTCTACCTTATATGTGATTGAGTCTATATCTGCTATGTCACCCCCATTCGGGGAGTATAAACTGTTTATCCTTATACTGCTAGATGCATGAGACCTAGGACAGCGTTCTACCGTCGACACTGCGGCGTAGGCTGGGCGTTGTTACGTTCTCGTGCCCTTACTCTAGGGTACGGGTTGTGACACATTTTTAGTGGTGGCCCATGCAGGTCGAGTTTATGTAGTGGTATTCGAACTAGAGTACCACTACAGCCTGCAGTAGGAATAGGATATATTTTGAAGGTACTCAATCACAGTTAGGATCCTTGAGAGATTCCTGGGACGACCCTTGAGAATCTTGTTTAATTCCGATTTGAAAACTCTTTTTCCTTGATTTGATTTATCTTTACTTTCTGCTATTGAATTTGATTTTGATGGATTATTATTGAATTTGAGTTTGTATTTATTGATTTTGATGAAGATTGTTGAAATTTGAATCTTGATGTTAGTTATAGCATCCGAGTTTGTAGATATATGATTTGAAGGATTTTGTTCATTTCTGAATTTTGATGTTCGTTGATAAATTTGATTTTTTAGGTATTCATTGTTGATTTAATTTAATTTTTGGCAAGATGAAATTATATGAGCTAGGTCATCTAAGTTATGGAAATCTTGTCTTCTATAGTCACATTAGCTAGCATGGTGAGGACATATAGTCTGACTTTGGATATATTTTTCGGGTGTGGAAATTTAAGGTTTTTGCAGCCAAGCTAGCGGCATCGCAAAAATGTTAAATACCATGATTCTAGAGGTATGTGCATAAGTCAAGGACTCTGTGATTATCGTAGCCTTGCTTACTAGTGTGACGAGGATTTAGAGTACCATGATTTTTGGATAGACGCATGTGATTATCAGATTGTACCTTAAATGTTTTCGAACATATTTTTGTGACTTTTATTTCAGTCATTAAAAAAAAAAAAGAATTATTGTTGTTTTGTTTTGTTTTGTTTTGTTTCTCCTTGTTTACTTAGGATGTAGCTTTAGCTATTTTTATAAACCTTGTGTAACTTCTTACAAATTTATTTCTTCTTAATACAATAAATCAGTGATTTTGCTAGGCCTTATTTTGGATTTGATATTATAGCTTTGATTTCAAAATGGGTCCCTCTTTTAAACAGATAAGCAGAACAGATTCTTTTATCATTCTCTTCCTGCTAATATTTTATTTTCATCATTCCTTGTCTTATATAACTGTCATGATTACATCAATTCCCTATCTCGTATATAATTATGTCAGCTATACCTTGAAAACTCTTGAATCTTCATATCATTTTGCCTGAGAAATGTTGAGAAAGTGACGTAAATCATCTAGTTCGAAAATGACGTAATTGGTTATCATAGGATGATTTTGTAGGAATCAGAATGTTGGATGTCTAATATAAAAAAAAATGAAATGGAGATGTGGTAAAGGTTTAAAATAAAATCGAGGGATAAATGTTATCAATTTAGAAACAATCACGGAAAGTTGGTTATGAATAATTCATGGATGTATTTCAAAACTAATGAGGATGTTCAAGGTCAACCTAGTTTTGAGAACTTAGAAAATCTTGGTTATTGATTCTGGAAAAACTTTTACTCTAAGGCTATGTAGAATTTTTAAAAAAAGGGGAGGGAGAAGTGAGAATTTTTATTGTATTAAATGATTATGTAAAATTGAACTAGATATTTTAAGAGGGTGACTAGAGACAGAGAGAACACAAGAATTTTACGTTATAGAAATTATTTTAGATGATTGGGAGAAATTGTGGAATTTAAAAGGATAACATTTGAAGGTGAACACTGAAGAAAATATGAAGGTTGATTTATAAACAAGAATAAATTTGTGTGATATAGTGGTATTGGAGTTAAATTAAATACGAGACTTGATTTAAACAAGTCCAAGGATTCCATAAACTGGATTTAGAGGTTTCGGATCTAATTTAGAACGAGGGAAAGAATTTGGAAACTTGATTAAATGGATAAGTGTTGATACCTAATTAAGAGGGGTATGCTTCGTGGAAAATGTTTTGGAAGTTTGGAATTTTGTCTATGGTGATTGTGGTAAAGGTTTAGATGACTGAAGGTTATAAAATTTCGATGATAGTCATATGAAGGTTGATTTTCATATTGGGACTTGTGTGAAAAAAAAATATGGTTTGGCAAATGATAAATTGATAGTATTAGAGAGGGATGATTTGCTGACTTCGTATGAAATCTTTTCCTGTTTTCTCTAAAAAGGGTTTTTTTTCAATCTCATTGAATCCTAGTTTCCTTAATCACAACCAAATCAACTTCGATTATCTTTTCTTACCTTGGGTTGTACTTAATTGAATTAAATTTGGATGTGACCTAAATCTCCATCCTTGTATGCTCGATCTCTGACTTTGTTGAACCTGTCCTCCATATTGCCTAAATCTTGATTTCCCCAATTTGATCAACTTAGGTCGTATCGAGACTAAATATTCTTAATATGTATTGTGATTGGAATTTTCCATGAAATTGGCTTTCATTCTTTAACTTTGATTTTGATTTTCTTTTTTTTCTTCTGAACCCTTTAAAGATAATTGGTAGTTACCTTTCTTTATTTTTGACGAGTACCAGTTTTCATATAGGATGGTAGGCCGTCTTACAGTTTTGATGATTTGTTATTTCTGTAACTTTTCTAGTTTAGCAACCTAGATTGCTTGTGTGTTTTGATACCCTATGACCGTTTTGGCGTTAGCATGACTAGTATACCTAGATGAGACTTTCACTACCACTGTATGCCATGACCCTGTATGTCGTTCTTTTTTTTGATGGTATGATTTGTTTAAGTTCTGGGACATTGATTGTGGGGGTTTGACCTAGAGGGAGTATGGACATTTTAATTTCGAGGACGAAATTTTTATAAGGTGGGTAGGATGTGAGCACCCTGAATTTCGGGTTGATTTTTTTTCATTTTATTTTATTTTATTTTTTGATTGATTGGTTTTGATAAATAATTTATTCTGTTATTTTTTCCTTAAGTGTACTTTTCCGTGCCTTTGATAGTTGGAGTATCAGGGATGTTCAATTCTGGAAATCTTCTTCACGAGTTTTGGAGTGGACAGGATTACCTTCATGACGGTATATAGTGTCCCACTCAGACTTGTTCCCTTGTGCTCTTTTTGCTTCGCTGAACTTCGGGTCAAATTAGACTAGTTGATTATTAATTATTTTTCCCACTCTTTCCTTGATCATTTTCAGCACGTTACCGTGACTTTTAAATTGGGAGCGCAAGACCAGTCAGTTTCTTGAAACCAACTTCTCATTGATGATCTATTCTAGACGATCGTCACCCTTGACCTTCGTGTCCCACTCAGACACGCCATTTTGTGCTCCATTTGCTTCGCACAACTTTCCTGACACGTGACCCGATTTTATTTCACACCACGGTGTCACATTTATCTTCCAACTTGATTTATGGGTTCCCTGTCGACCAAAACCTGTCAGCCCCAACTATGGACATGGCCCACTTTGAGCCTACTATCCGCCTGCCACTTGTGTCCCATTTATTGGAATCCCCATGTGCTACTTATTTGCCCATGATCATCAACACCTAATTTTAATTCAATTATTGCATAATGTCCGGTTCTGGATCCAATCCGACTCCATTGAACCCAACCCCAGCTTCATTTTTTCTCTTTCATGACACCCTCATATTTTCTTGCCCAAAAATATTAATTGTTCTTTCTACCTATTTCTAATATTTATTGGAATTCCCATTTGTTTAAATTCCCATGGGAATGACAATTTTTCCTCTAATTAAATCCTATCCATTGTTTCTCCAAACAACATCTCACCCATCAATTTCCCTACATTAACATCCCCAACAGCCCCTATGCATGGCCGGCCCTAACTCCCAAAATTACTTTTTCTCTCTCTCTCTCATTAATGGCACACAACTTTATCATCATCTCATCTCTCTCTCTTCCTAATACTATTCTCCACAAAACACTTCAACACAGCAGCTACTACACCATGTCCCGACAACCCGACCTCCTCTCCCCATGGCTCGACCCCCTCCACTGGCCGTCGGCCACTACCACCATTCTCCTCCATCTCCTTCCCTCCTCCTTCTTCCCTCTCCTCCCATTCTCCTTCCTCCTCCATTCCAACACTAAACCGCCGCCACCACCTTCGTTCTTCCACCACAGTCGCCGTGCCCAGTACTCCGCCACCCTACCTCGTCGGCCGACCATGCCCCCGCCGTCTCCGTCGCCTGGCTTGGCCGTGCCACCGTGCGACATTAGCAGCGGCAGCAGCGCCATAGCGCGCACGCACGTACGAGCGCTGGTAGCCGCCACGTACCACCGTGGCTCCGACGACCCCCCTCCGTGGGCAGCCCCCCTCCGACAAGCTCCGACGTGCAGCCCCTTGACGGCCACCGTCCTTCGGGACGCGCCGTCGAGGCGATTCGTGCGTTTTGCACGACGTCCCGTCGTGACGCGCGCGAAATTGAGTTCATTTTGGCGTTCCGTCGCAGCGAATTTGTGCATATTTTCCCGTAAATCTGACCGTTGGATCGGCGATTTCTTTGCTCCATCACAATCTCGGTATATCCACCTTCACTCATGTCAATTTTCGTCCGTTAATTTTATCGTTTGGTACATCAAAACCGGCAACCAAGTTGACCGTTTAAATTGAATTAAATTTGGACAGTTTTGCGGGGCCAACTTCGTCAGCTTGTATCTCCTCTACCGCAGCTCCGTTTGGCGTACTACTAGTTCCTGTGTGAAGCTGGTATAACCCTCTTACTCCCCCTTCAGTTTCGTTTTATTGTGAGCTTGTTTGATTGGTTGAATTCGACGCCAAAGTTGGCCGTCCGAATTCGTAATTTTCAACTTATAAAATTCTATTTTTGAACACGGGACTTCAAATTTCATTTTTGACACCACCATTAGACTTGTGGCGTCGTTCTGGCATGTTTTCATATAAAATTTGTTAGATTTGGAGAACGTGGGCCCTGACACGTTTTTCGGTGCAAAGTGGGTCCCACATTCTGGGTCAACGGGACTTTTTGACGTCGGCTCAGCGGAATCCAATTCCGGATATACCGTTCAGTTCGTATCGTCATTCTGGACTCGATGACATATAATTTGCTAGGTTTTGGTGGAGATTGGATCCGACACGCATTTCGGTGCAAGTCGGATACCAATATCCGGGTCAACGGGTCATTTTGAGATCGGCTCATCAGAATCCAATTCTGGAGATACCGTTGAGTTCGTATCATCATTTTGGACTCGTTGACAGGTAGTTTGCTGAGTTTTGAGAACTTTGGCTCCGGCACGTATTTTCGTGCAAACCGAAATTCCAAGTTCTGGTCAACGGACCAAATTGAGATCGGGTCAACGGAATCCAATTCTGGAGATATCGTTGGGTTCGTATCGTCATTCTAGTTTTGTGGACATATAATTTGTTATATTTTATAGACTTATTTTCTTGCACGTTTTTCGGTGCAAAACGGCTCCGACACGAATACCGTTTTGACCCGAAATTACCTTTTTACCCTTGTATCCAAATTGGACCGTTGGATAGGCTATCCTAGCTGATTTGACCATTCTGGACACGTTGGCGATATTTATTTCATCGTTCAACAATATTTGTTGATAATTTCTCCGAGTTTAACATTTTTTTAATTAATTAATAATTAATTCTTATAATGTTCGTATTTCAGGATTAGTACAACGAAACTGAGCTCAGTCAATTCCAGTGATCTCACATCGCTGAAATTGACAAGATGGACACGTGGATCACTATAATAAGATTATCAACTTTACCGATAATCTTCTTATCTCGATTTGTGTGACGTAAGTTTCGACGTGCAAATAACGAAATACACTTTATATTAGACTAGAATTGACCCTGTTTGACCTAAGTTGACCAGTTGACCCAAAGTCAACTGTAAGTCAATACTTGACCTAGTTTAACTAGATTATTGGCCGGAGTTGACCTAGAGTTGTTTTGACTTAGAAGAACCTAGGATAATGTAGATTGATTATAGAGATTCATTTATAACAACTTGAACACCTTGTAACCTGTGTTGCTTTAAATAGGACTCTGTGGCATCAGTTGGACCCCTTATACTTATCAGCTGTTCAGGTTATCAGGCGAGTACATTCTCTGATTATTTCATATCCTGCTTAGAATTATTTTCTGCATTAAATTACTTTACTTGTACTGTCACGTTGGTCACACGGGTTGGTACTATAAAGATCCCTTCTTGAGATGTTATCCTTAGGGAGCATCGGGTACTACATGTTCTGTGTATTTCACTTACATGTCGTATCACTATGCTTCACAGGTTCTTCGATCACTTGTGACATATACTCTTATGATCACAGAGTCTCCTAGAATCTCCATTTTTAGGACTACTATGTACCACCCTTCGGGGGCTGTACATAGTATCATAACATAACCTGTTTGGATCCTTGTGTACTGATTGGGGGTACGGGGGAGTAGAAGTATACATGTGAATAATACCCAAGTAGTATCTTATCAGAATCTCTTCCATAGTGTCTTATCAGAATCTCCTATGTCATTTACATGTCTATATTGTACTCTGACTCACTAGCCACTCTTAGTCTCTATTTATAGTAGATATTTCTATTACAGCTCTCTCTCTGTTTACATACAGCATTTCTTTCAGTACTTGTATCTTACTTTACTGCATGATTATATTTTTTAACCTGCTATGAACTGTTGAGATGTATTGTGCTCGCTCCTGTCCTGACTGGACCTGTTGATAAATTTTACAGATGGCCTGGGATTGCCTGTTAGCCTAGAGGAGACACAGTAGAGGTTGTTTAGGTAGTTATTTTATTTTGTCTGGAGTTGTATTTACTTTGTGGATTACTGTATCTGTATTTGAGTTTTGAGATGTATTTCTGAGTTTATGTATCTTAGACACTTAGACTTCTATCTCCTGTATTTGTCACTCCCCGTTTCCGGAATACGTAAATTTTTTATTTTTCATGTATATGGTATCTGGCACCTGTATCTTTATTGCATTTCTCCTGTATTTGTAACTGGCCATGGTATGGAACAGTATCTCGTCGCGGATTAGTGTGCCACCCCTTGTCCTTGTCTGGTTGTAGGCGTGGTTCACTGTTTCGATGATAAGATTTCTGAACCGTGTTATGGTTAGGATTTTATTTAATTAATTTAATTAGTTGTATCATGTAGCATTTAACATGTCATTAGTCATGTGGTTAAGAGCATGCTTAAGCTTAGGATTTCTTTGAGTCAACCCAACCCCTATATATTCTCTTCCTCACTCTCTCTCCTCATTCACTCTTCTCATTTATTTTTCCCAACCACCATCCTTAGGCAAGTACATCTTGCACCAAATGGAGAGATTATTGCATTTTTATTTCTTGATTTTTCTTTGATATTATTTGTCTATATTGTTCTTCTCTTCATTCTCTACAAGTTTAGTTCTTGGAGTTTTTTTATTTTAATTGCTAGTTTGGTGTAGATCTAAGTTTCTAAAACTAGGGTTCTATGAGTTTTCATGGTTTTGATCTATCAAACTTGTTTGTTTTCGAAAACTAATGGTCCTATGTTGTAGGAAATTCGATTCTATCCAATTTTGACCTTTGAAAAGATGAATTTCGACTTATTTTGAGGAAGCCAAAATAATATTTGAATATTTTCTATGTCATTAGTCCTGGTTTTGGCAGGGACGATAAATAGTGTCGCATGAATAGTGCCCAGCCGCATAAGAATGCTACATAGTGAAGCATAGTGCCCAGCCGCATAAGAATGCTGCATAGTGTCTAGCCGCATAAGAATGCTGCATAGTGTCGCATAGTGCCCAGCCGCATAAAAATGCTGCATAGTGCTGCATAGTGCCCAGCCGCATAAGAATGCTGTATAGTGCTGCATAGTGCCCAGCCGCATAAGAATGCTGCATAGTACCCAGCCGCATAAGAATGCTGCATAGTACCCAGCCGCATAAGAATGCTGCATAGTGCCGCATAGTGCCCAGCCGCATAAGAATGCTGCATAGTGCCGTATAGTGCCCAGCCGCATAAGGATACTGTATAGTACCGCATAGTGTCCAGCCGCATAAGGATGCAGCATAGTGTCGCATAGTGCCCAGCCGCATAAGAATGTTGCATAGTGTCGCATAGTGTCCAGCCGCATAAGAATACTGCATAGTGCCGCATAGTGTCCAGCCGCATAAGGATGCTGCATAGTACCGTATAGTGCCCAGCCGCATAAGGATGCTGCATAGTGCCGTATAGTGTCCAGCCGCATAAGAATGTCGTATAGTGCTCAGCCGCATAAGGATGCTGCATAGTACCGCATAGTGCCCAGCCGCATAAGGATGCTGTATAGTGTCGCATAGTATCCATCCGCATAAGGATGCTGCATAGTGCCGCATAGTGCTGAATAGTGCCGCATAGTGCCTATTTTGGCTGTTTTTGGCTATTTTAAGTCCTATTTGGCTGAATTATGGCCAGAATTTCCCCTAACCCCCAACATGAAAGTTGTAGATCTTTGTCTTGGCTTCAAGGACCTTCATGTCTCACTTTAACCAGAATTTACATGTGACTATTATGTCACGAGGGGTCCACACGACTTCCTGACTTGACCATGTTCTGACCTGATTACCTGTATACGTGCTGGTACATGTTCTAAGTGTGTATTGAGATACAATATTAGTATGCACTGCGGTGCCATTTAATGAGTGCACTGAGGTGTAACTCTACATGCTAAGTGATCATTCGTGTTATATGTCAATACATGTGTACCTTCCAGCACAGTCATGGTAATTGGTCAGTAATAGTATCGTGGTATGTTGTTTGTTGTTTGAAGCATTACACTAAGCATGAATCTAGATTGAGCCGATATGGATTCATACTTAGGGTACACGTACTATGGTACGACATATAGGAGGATGACCATGTGACCACGACGTGTAATTCCAATATCGAGATAGGGTTAATCTAAGCAACTTAAATTGGTAGAAGCATTGGGAGGGAACAGAATCTCGAGATCGTACGTCACCAGCCGCCCTGGGTCCCATTCTGGCACGTCGGGTTGGCTGCCTCGGATACTGTATAGTCATCCGCACTAGTGGAGTGCAGTATCTAATTTGTGACTGCCGAGCCAGCTCTTCCTATAGGAGAGCTGGAACCGTTACTGCTTATTCTAGCGCGGTGGCCTTTCGAGGGACCGGTGCATTTCGTGCTTGTTTGTATATAATGGTTTGGCTAGCCCTGCTGGAATGTGATATGATCTGAGGATTCCTATATATATATTGCATTACTGGGATAACCCAGACAAATCATAGAAAGCCGTAGGATTGATTGGCCGATTATAAGCTGACTTGTTTGTGATATATTTTCTTCTGTTAGCTACCGAGGAACATGGACTATCGTGGTGCGTGGTCCAACCCATGTCCTTGTTTGGTTGTTGGGTTGGGCTATTGTGCTGCGATAGGCTATGGTCCGAAGTCGCGAATCAGAAGCCCTTTTTACCTGCCCATGGTTATAGAATATATCTTATCTCGGCACGATATTGGCACCATTTGTCCTTGTTTGGTTGTAAGGGTGTCGTATTGTCTCGATGATATGGTATAAGCCTATAACTCGTGAATCAGGTCTTATTTAACTCATTGGATTTATCTCACTCTTTTGTGCTCCCTTGTGGTACTTGCTATTCGGGACCTGACCCCGCTGGTTTTGTTTGGCCAGATCTCGTAGCAGCTCCAGAGGATCCAGCCTTCCACCCGAACAATGGTGCACACCAGGAGTATGGGAGCCAGGGACCATGAGTGGGTTTTCTTCTTCACCGCTCTGATATCTTCTATTTTGTACTTGGCGTTTAGCCACCGGCACCTGTTTAGCCGGCAGTTCTGGACATTAGTTTTCTTTTACAAAATTGTAATTAAATCAGACTGCAGCTGACTATAGTTATGTACTATTGACTCTCGGAACTAGATTATCATTTTGTATAGCTAGAATCATGAATCATTTTGATGAAGCGTCGGGGACGTCTTACTTCCCGATCCTGGAATACGTATTTTAATACGTAAACCGATAAATTGTATTTACCTTGTATTTATACTATATTTATTATGCTGTCTTTCTTCATGCATTTTCCAAAAATATTCGACAAAATATTATTTCCTAATTTATTTTCTGCATTTGGGCCTACAGTTCTGGCTCATTTGGGTAACCTATTCTTGGTTCACCAATGGTCCATCATGTACCCTTTGGTTCATCATGAACCCATGGGTCCATGATCTATATATACAACTCATTCTCTCTCCTCTCATTTACTTCCTCTCATTTATTTCCTCCACCAACCAAATATTTCTTCCATCAACCAAGGCAAGTACCAACTTGCTCAAGAGATGGATCCATAAATGTTGTTGATGTTTTCTTACAAAATTACTTGTCAAAATATGTTCTTCTCCTTATTCTATACTAGTTTAGAACTTGAAGTTTTCCATTTTGAAGCTTTAATTTTTGTAGATCTAGGTTTTAACCATTTTCGGATCTTCCTGGTTTTGATCTAGCAAACTTCATTATTTTCAAATTTTGATGGTTCCATGTTGTAGAGAATTTTGTTCTACCCCATTTTGACCTAAGGAAGTTCCGATTTGGGCTCCGGATGAAGGTTTTATGTAGCTTGGAAGCCATGGTTGCTTGGCTCCTCTTCTCGGTCGAGTGGAGAAGAAGAGCAGTACTTGACCGCATGAATCTTCATGCGGCAAGTCTCTGGCCGCATGGCCTTTCCAGCCGCATGAGACTCGTTCGAGCTCAGCCGCATGGAAAGTCCGTCCTAGCCGCATAAGACTTGCTTGAGTACTTGATCGCATGAATCTTCATGCGGCAAGTAATTGAGCCGCATAGCCTTCTTCAGACTCAGCCGCATGTGCCCCTGTTATCTTGAGTCGCATAGACTTCATGCGGCTAGCTTTCAGCCGCATGAGTTCTTTTTGTACCCAGCCGCATATGCGCTACTGTTTTGGGCCGCATAAGGCCCATCCATCATCCAGCCGCATATGTATCGCCCATGCTCAGCCGCATAGGACTTCATCTGATCGCATCCGCATACGCTGACACCCCTTCGTCCGCATGAACCCGCCTTTCCTGCCGCATGCGCCTTGGGGCTCCCTGAGCCGCATGAGCGTGTAGTCCCAGCCGCATGAACCAGTATTGACCCGGCCGCATGAACTCACTCCCCCTGAGCCGCATGAACTTCTGTGCCCTATATTGTTACCTTATTATTATTATTATTATTATATATATATATTATATGCCCATTTTATATCCTTACGCCTTTTGTCCCGAGCATGATATGAGCACTAATGTGACCCGGAGAACAAAGTGTTCCTACCTGATATACGTACCTGAATGTTCCAGTTCTTGTTTATGCTCGACAAATGACTCGTAACTCCACGTGGCATATTTGCAATAATGCATTACACTAAGGAGGGTAGAACATGTTGACATACTGATTGACAAGGATCCTCTTTGGGGTACTCGTACTAAAGTACGACTTTAGGAGGATAATCATGCAGGCCACAGCATGAAAATCCAAGATTTCACCTAGGGTTAAATTAGGCAACTAAACATACTAGATGCATGGGGAGGGCAAAATCCCGAGATCGTGTTACACCAGCCGCCTTGAGATACTGTCTTGACGTGCCGGCTGGTCTCCACGGATACTGTATCATCTGCAACGAGTGGATGACTATATCCGATTAATTCCTACTACATATTATATGTTTTAGCAAGGTGGCCTTGCGAGGGACCTGTGCTCAATCATACCTGTCTACGCGAACCCCTGGGTGGGCTAGCCTTGCTGGAAAGATACGATCTGAGGATTTCTACATAACATGATGCGAGGATAACCTCGTCCCACTAGAAACTTGTAGACTTGATTGGCCGTGAAAACGACTTGCTTGTATCCTATTACCTTCCGTGAGTAACTGAGGGAAGCGGACTGTCATGGTACGTGATCCAACCCATGTTCTTGTTTGATTGTTGGGTTGGTTATCGTGCTATGATAGGCTGTGGACCGAAGTTATGAACGGAAGACTTATTCTGATTATGGAGTGCTACTTCTATGAATGACTGAGGAACATGGTCTATCATGGTACATGATCCAACCCATGTTCTTGTTTGATTGTTGGGTTGGTTATTGTGCTGCGATAGGCTATCGACCGAAGTCACGATCAGGAGATTTTATTGATTATACCTTTTAACTTATGTGAAAGTTAGAGAGTGCGACACGTCCCGACTCCATGTGGCACCTTTTGTCCTTATTTGGTTGTAAGGGTGCCATATGGGTTCGAGGATGTTGCGCTACCCTATAATAGTAACATAAGTATTACTATTATCAATCATTCTATTAACTGGGTTTTTAGTCTTATCTCTTGTGCCCCTTTGGCGGTACTTGCTATTCGTGGCTAACCCCACTGGTTTTGTTTGGCCAGATCTCGTAGCAGAGCCAGAGGACACTATCTTCCTCCCTGACATCCATGGTGCATACTAGGAGCATGGCAGTTCGGGGACTCGAGTGGATTTCTTCTCCACCACTCCTGCTTATACTTTTGCGGCGTTTAGCCACCGGCACCTGTTAGCCGGATTACTTGATATTTTGTGTCAGTACATGATTGTAATTAAACAGACTGCAGCTGTGTATAATTTTGTACTCCTGACTCTCTGAGATAGCTAAATTATAAAGCTAGTCTCTCATGATCATTTTGATAAAGCGTCAGGGACGCCTTACTGCTTTGTCTTTAATGTTCATCTATTTGCTGATATGATTTGATTGATTGAGACATAGAACTCTGTGGGACCATAGGAGACTTGATTGTAGCATGTACCCCATAGTCTCTCGACAGCCACGATCGCCGTATGACGTTACGTACCTTATATGGAGTAGCTGGCCTAGTCCGTCTCCGTATTTCGGTACTGGGGCGTGACAAGGTTTTAGTGGTGGCCCATGCAGGTCTGATTTTCAGACTTGTAGGGTATTGCGAATTATTAGGAGTCTCAATCAAAACTTGTTCCTCTTGAAATTCTGTTTCGAATTCTCTGTCCTTGCCTTGATCTCTAACCTGACTTGCATCCTCAAAATCTTCCTCGTCCAGACTTGATAACCTTATATTCTTCTCTATAGGGGTGCTTCATTCTCAGTAGCGGGTGAGGCCCATGAGGAAGAGCAGCAAGAGCATGGCTCGACTGGACAGCAACAGGGGAGAGAACCTTCTCCAGTACAGGCACGAACAGAAATGGAACCAGAGGCAGTGCAGCCGTAGGTTATTGAAACTCCTACAGCACCAGCAGCGACGGCAGTACCAGACGCCGTAACACTCCTGGAGATCATCCAGGGTTTTTTGTCACTAACCAACAGCAACAGACTCGGCAGCAGGAGCAGAACGTGTTGCTGAACCAAAGGATTCAATTAGCTCTTGAGAAGAGTGCCGGGGTTGACTCGGGAGCATCAGGAAGATTCCGTCGCTTGAACCCGAGGTATTTTGATGGCACGGAGGATGCCATCACTGCGGATGCATGGATTCAAGACATCGAAGCCATTCTTGTGGCAGCCAAGGTTCCAGATGATGAGAAGGTTGATCAGGTCAAACTGGTACTTCAGGATCTTGCCCGCGACTGGTGGGCATCAGAAGAAGTTGGTACAAGACGTCCTGTTCGTTGGACCACCTTCAGTAACAGATTCAAGGCCAAGTATTTTGGCATAGTAGCTCGATATGAGCTCCAGCAGAAGTTCATCAGTCTCAAGCAAGCAGGCAAGACCGTAGATGGGTATGCAGCAGAGTTCTGCAGATTGTGCCGTTTTGCACCAGCAATGGTGGCAACGGAGCCAGAGAAAGCTATGAGGTTCCAGCAGGGACTTCATTTGGAATTATTGCAGCTTGTGGAAGGACACGACTACCAGACGTTTGACGCTGTCTTGACGGCAGCCCGGAGGTACGAGCTTACCCAGCAGAGGTTGGCATCGAGGGCAGGAGGTCAGAAGAGATCTCATTCCCAGGTTGGAGGAGGAGCAATGCAGCGAACATCGGCACCAGCACCCGGTGTACGTATTCATGATGTAGGAGCACCGCGGAGGACGGCCGTGTCAACTAATACAGCACCAGTTCGGTATCAGCAGCCGAGGAACCAGCAACAGCGTCAGGGAGCACCCCAGGGCTGTACATTCTGTGGAAAGACAGGGCACACGAGGGAGGTGTGCCGGTCAGCGAATGGCTTATGCTTGAGGTGTGGTAGTTCAGACCACCGTATTTCTACTTGTCCTATGATGCAGAGGCCAGGAGGGCCAGCTCAGCAGTTTCCAGCATTGTCAGCTCCAGTGGCAATCCCGAGTGGAGGGCCAGTATTAGCAGTAAGGCCCCTAGCCCAGCGTCTACCAACGCAGGCTCAGATGTTTCGCCAGGCACAGGAAGCCGAAGGCCCTCAGAGGCAGCAACAGCATGGTCGAGGAAGGCTGCAACAAGGGGCTCCGTGGGGCCAGGCACTCACATTGACCTTGGGAGAGGCTCTCGCGTCTAGTGACGTGGTGGCCGGTAAAATTCTCGTCACCTCATTTCCCGCTGTAGCATTATTTGATTCAGGCGCTACTCATTCATTCATCTCTGCACAATATGCTACACGGATTGGATTAGAGTTTGAGGCATTGCCGGAGAGAATGGATATACTCACCGGCAATGGGCTCGTAGAAGTTAGCAGGGTGCGCTTTTCATGTCCGGTAGAGGTGTGTGGGCATTTACTGCCCGCGTCATTGATTGAATTCCCTATGGGGAATTTTGATGTTGTTCTTGGCATGGACTGGTTGAGAGACAGTCATGCGACAATTGATTATAGAGGAGGTAGGGTCATATTCAGCGTTCCTGGGATGGAGCAGTTCATCTTTACTCGAACCTTGAAGAATCAGGCCGGAGGCGTCATCTCAGCAGCAGTGTCAAAGCCAGGACAGATTCCGAGAGTGGTCGAAGATTTTCTCGACGTCTTCCCTGATGAGCTCCCAGGGATACCCCCAGTCAGAGAGGTAGAATTTAGCATTGAGTTGAACCCTGGAACGAGGCCTATTGCAGACAGAGTTTACAGAATGTCGCCGTCAGAACAGGATAAGTTGTATCAACATGAAGAAGAGTTGAAGTCTAAAGGATTCATCCGAGACAGTAAATCGCCATGGGCCGCGCCAGTGATTCTAGTTCCCAAAAAGGATGGGTCGATGAGGATGTGCATCGACTACCGCAAGCTGAATGCAGTAACAGTAAAGAATAAGTACCCGCTACCAAGGATTGATGACCTGTTTGACCAGTTGAGCAAGGCCAGTGTCTTTTCTAAGATCGATCTTCGGTCAGGATACTATCAAGTAAGAGTCCGGGAGCAAGACATACCGAAGACAGCATTCAGATCTAGATACGGGCATTATGAGTTTTTAGTAATGCCCTTTGGACTAACCAACGCCCCCGCAGTATTCATGGATTTAATGAACCGCATCTTTCTGCCGTATTTGGATAAATTTGTGGTGGTGTTCATAGATGATATTCTTGTCTATTCTAGCAGTGAAGAGGAGCATGAGAAACATCTTAGGACTGTCTTACAGACATTGAGGGAGCATCAACTTTATGCGAAGCTCGACAAGTGTGAATTCTGGTTAGATCACATTTTGTTCCTGGGGCATGTAATTTCTGGGGCAGGAGTGTCAGTGGATCCGAAGAAGATTGAGGCCGTAGAGCATTGGCCAGCCCCGAGAACGGTTGCAGAAGTACGAAGTTTCTTGGGATTAGCTGGTTACTACAGAAGGTTCGTGGCAGACTTTGCCAAGATCTCTGCGCCCTTAACGCATTTGACGCACAAGGACGTGGAGTTTGTTTGGTCAGCTAGCTGTCAGGCATCATTTGAAGAATTGAAGAAGAGATTGATCTCAGCCCCGATCTTGACGCTTCCAGTAGGAGTGGGAGGCTTTACAGTATATTGTGACGCATCTGGGAAGGGTCTTGGATGTGTATTGATGCAGCACGGAAAGGTGATAGCATATGCGTCTCGACAGCTTCGAGACCATGAAAAGAATTACCCGACTCACGATTTGGAGTTAGCAGCCGTGGTGTTTTCACTCAAGTTGTGGAGGCACTATTTATACGGAGATCGGGTAGAGATCTATACTGATCATAAGAGTTTGAAATACGTGTTCACGCAGCGAGATTTGAACATGAGGCAAAGAAGATGGTTAGAACTACTGAAGGATTTTGACTTGGATCTTCAGTATCATCCAGGCAAGGCGAATATAGTTGCAGATGCACTGAGTAGGAGAGACAGTACCTTTATTTTGACCTCACAGAAGCATATTTTAGAAGACCTTCAGAGTATGGGAATCGAAGTAGTTTTGCCAAGGGATATAGGAAGAATGACCAGTATGCAGATTCAGTCAACCTTAGTAGAGAGAATAAGGGCAGCACAAGCAGGAGACCCACAGATTCAGAAGTTGCGGTCGGAGTGTGAATCAGGCCGTAGGAAGGAGTTAGTGATTCATGAAGATGGTACGCTCAGGTTTGGAAACAGACTCTGTGTACCGAGTGGAGACCTTCGGCAAGAAGTTATGTCCGAAGCTCATAGTTCTATTTACTCCATTCATCCAGGAGGAACGAAGATGTATCGAGATATCAGGCAGTACTTTTGGTGGAATGGCATGAAAAGAGAGATAGCGAGATTTGTATCCAAGTGTCTGGTATGTCAGCAGGTGAAAGTCGAGCAGCAGAGACCAGCAGGGTTGCTTCAGCCGCTTCCTATCCCAGAATGGAAATGGGAGCACATCACGATGGATTTCGTGACCGGTCTACCTAGATCCCCGGCTGGCAAGAATGCAGTCTGGGTAATAGTAGATCGACTCACGAAGGTCGCTCATTTCCTTCCCTTCCGAGTTGGACAGACTACTGAGCAGTTAGCAGAAATATACATGAAGCAGATAGTAAGGCAGCACGGTGTTCCAGTTAGTATAGTATCAGATCGGGATACGCGGTTTACTTCCCATTTTTGGTGAAGCTTACACCAAAGTTTGGAAACCAAGTTAAGATTCAGTACTGCTTATCATCCACAAACTGACGGGCAATCAGAAAGAACCATTCAGACGTTAGAAGATATGCTACGGGCGTGTACCTTGGATTTTAGCGGATCTTGGGAGGATCACCTTCATCTAGTAGAGTTCTCCTATAACAACAGCTATCAGGCTAGCATTCAGATGGCCCCGTTCGAAGCATTGTACGAAAGGAAGTGCAGGTCCCCTTTGGCATGGGACGACGTCGGAGAACAGAAGTTGCTGGGGCCAGAGATGATCACGCAGACTGTGGAGATAGTTAAGTTGGTCAGAGAGCGCCTTCGAGTTGCACAGGACCGACATCGTCATTGGGCAGATCAGCATCGTAGGCCTCTAGAGTTCAGAGTTGGCGACCAAGTGTTTCTGCAGATTTCGTCAACTCGGGGTATCATTAGATTTGGAACCCGAGGAAAGCTTAGTCCAAGATACGTTGGTCCTTTTAAGATTCTCGCTCGGGTAGGCGATGTGGCTTATCGACTTATCCTTCCACCTTCGTTAACTAGTATACATGATGTGTTTCATGTATCCCAATTACGTGGGTATATCCCGGATTTGAGTCATGTCCTCGATCATTCTGAGTTAGTCGTTGGTACCGACCTAACTTATGAGGAACAACCCGTATCTATTTTAGACCGGCGAGAGAAGGTACTCAAGAATCGGACGATAAGCCTTGTCCGTGTTTCTTGGAACCATCACTCTCCGGAAGAGTCAACCTGGGAGCGCGAGGACGAGATCAGATCTCGGTATCCGTATTTGTTTGACTAATAAGGTATATTTTTGCACCTTATTGACACGATTCCATGCTTATCTGTACCTGCTTGATTTGTACTTTGTGATGTATGATAATAACTGCTATGATAGTTAACTTATATATGATTGAGCCTTGCTTGCCCTGATTTCACTATCCTATCTTGGCTGGAATTCCGAGGACGGAATTTTTCTAAGAAGGGTAGAGATGTCACTCCCCGATCCTGGAATACGTATTTTAATACGTAAACCGATAAATTGTATTTACCTTGTATTTATACTATATTTATTATGCTGTCTTTCTTCATGTATTTTTCAAAAAAATTCGACAAAATATTATTTCCTAATTTATTTTCTGCATTTGGGCCTACAGTTCTGGCTCATTTGGGTAACCTATTCTTGGTTCACCAATGGTCCATCATGTACCCTTTGGTTCATCATGAACCCATGGGTCCAAGATCTATATATACAACTCATTCTCTCTCCTCTCATTTACTTCCTCTCATTTATTTCCTCCACCAACCAAATATTTCTTCCATCAACCAAGGCAAGTACCAACTTGCTCAAGAGATGGATCCATAAATGTTGTTGATGTTTTCTTACAAAATTACTTGTCAAAATATGTTCTTCTCCTTATTCTATACTAGTTTAGAACTTGAAGTTTTCCATTTTGAAGCTTTAATTTTTGTAGATCTAGGTTTTAACCATTTTTGGATCTTCTTGGTTTTGATCTAGCAAACTTCATTATTTTCAAGTTTTGATGGTTCCATGTTGTAGAGAATTTTGTTCTACCCCATTTTGACCTAAGGAAGTTCCGATTTGGGCTCCGGATGAAGGTTTTGTGTAGCTTGGAAGCCATGGTTGCTTGGCTCCTCTTCTCGGACGAGTGGAGAAGAAGAGCAGTACTTGACCGCATGAATCTTCATGCGGCAAGTCTCTGGCCGCATGGCCTTTCCAGCCGCATGAGACTCGTTCGAGCTCAGCCGCATGGAAAGTCCGTCCTAGCCGCATAAGACTTGCTTGAGTACTTGACCGCATGAATCTTCATGCGGTAAGTAATTCAGCCGCATAGCCTTGTTCAGACTCAGCCGCATGAGCCCCTGTTATCTTGAGTCGCATGGACTTCATGCGGCTAGCTTTCAGCCGCATGAGTTCTTTTTACACCCAGCCGCATATGTGTTACTGTTTTGGGCCGCATAAGGCCCATCCATCATCCAGCCGCATATGTATCGCCCATGCTCAGCCGCATAGGACTTCATCTGATCGCAGCCGCATACGCTGACACCCCTTCGTCCGTATGAACCCGTCTTTCCTGCCGCATGCGCCTTGGGGCTCCCTGAGCCGCATGAGTGTGTAGTCCCAGCCGCATGAACCAGTATTGACCCGGTCGCATGAACTCACTCCCCCTGAGCCGCATGGACTTCTGTGCCCTATATTGTTACCTTATTATTATTATTATTATTATTATTACTATTATATATATATTATATGCCCATTTTATATCCTTACGCCTTTTGTCCCGAGCATGATATGAGCACTAATGTGACCCAGAGAACAAAGTGTTCCTACCTGATACACGTACCTGAATGTTCCAGTTCTTGTTCATGCTCGACAAATGACTCGTAACTCCACGTGGCGTATTTGTAATAATGCATTACACTAAGGAGGGTAGAACATGTTGACATACTGATTGACAAGGATCCTCTTTGGGGTACTCGTACTAAAGTACGACTTTAGGAGGATAATCATGCAGGCCACAGCATGAAAATCCACGATTTCACCTAGGGTTAAATTAGGCAACTAAATATACTAGATGCATGGGGAGGGCAAAATCCCGAGATCGTGTTACACCAGCCGTCTTGAGATACTGTCTTGACGCGCCGGCTGGTCTCCACGGATACTGTGTCATCTGCAACGAGTGGATGACTGTATCCGATTAATTCCTGCTACATATTATATGTTTTTGCAAGGTGGCCTTGCGAGGGACCTGTGCTCAATCATACCTGTCTACGCGAACCCCTGGGTGGGCTAGCCTTGCTGGAAAGATACGATCTGAGGATTTCTACATAACATGATGCGAGGATAACCTCGTCCCACTAGAAACTTGTAGACTTGATTGGCCGTGAAAACGACTTGCTTGTATCCTATTACCTTCCGTGAGTAACTGAGGGAAGCGGACTATCATGGTACGTGATCCAACCCATGTTCTTGTTTGATTGTTGGGTTGGTTATCGTGCTATGATAGGCTGTGGAGCGAAGTTATGAACGGAAGACTTATTCTGATTATAGAGTGCTACTTCTGTGAATGACTGAGGAACATGGTCTATCATGGTACATGATCCAACCCATGTTCTTGTTTGATTGTTGGGTTGGTTATTGTGCTGCGATAGGCTATCGACCGAAGTCACGATCAGGAGATTTTATTGATTATACCTTTTAACTTATGTGAAAGTTATAGAGTACGACACGTCCCGACTCCATGCGGCACCTTTTGTCCTTGTTTGGTTGTAAGGGTGCCATATGGGTTCGAGGATGTTGCGCTACCCTATAATAGTAACATAAGTATTACTATTATCAATCATTCTATTAACTGGGTTTTTAGTCTTATCTCTTGTGCCCCTTTGGCGGTACTTGCTATTCGGGGCTGACCCCGCTGGTTTTGTTTGGCCAGATCTCGTAGCAGAGCCAGAGGACACTATCTTCCTCCCTGACATCCATGGTGCATATTAGGAGCATGGCAGTTCGGGGACTCGAGTGGGTTTCTTCTCCACCACTCCTGCTTATACTTTTGCGGCGTTTAGCCACCGGCACCTGTTAGCCGGATTACTTGATATTTTGTGTCAGTACATGATTGTAATTAAACAGACTGCAGCTGTGTATAATTTTGTACTCCTGACTCTCTGAGATAGCTAAATTATAAAGCTAGTCTCTCATGATCATTTTGATGAAGCGTCAGGGATGCCTTACTGCTTTGTCTTTAATGTTCATCTATTTGCTGATATGATTTGATTGATTGAGACATAGAACTCTGTGGGACCATAGGAGACTTGATTGTAGCATGTACCTCATAGTCTCTCGACAGCCACGATCGCCGTATGACGTTACGTACCTCATATGGAGTAGCTGGCCTAGTCCGTCTCCGTATTTCGGTACTGGGGCGTGACATTACCGTTTTTACTAATGATGCTAATGTAGCCTAATTTTTGCAAGCTTATTTTTTATCAAGTTTGTTCATGACATAAGCTATTGAGCGCTCACTAGCCTATTGTCTAATCAGAACCGGTACATAATGGTCTGATCAACCAAGGGCACTTTGGTTCGCTTTTATCTATAGTTCTACGTGGATGGGGACATAGCTAAACTTGCCCCCTAGAATCCCATCCACGACTGCCTTGACACTTCTTTTGAAATTATTCGATCGTCTTTGAATCACATACTCGTATTCGATAAACGCCTCCTTCGAACTCTATCTCTCTTTCGCCTTCACCTATTTTAGAAGGACGAAGGCGTTATACTAGCACTTCCTCTAGCTATCCTATCACCTATGACCATTATCACTCGATGTTGCCATCTCTTTGTCTTGAACTACTCGGCCTTTCCCTCGACCCTAAATCTACAATCTTGACTTTCTAATCACTTAAATTTAAGAGTGATTACAATCATCACTTAATCATATCCTCAATCTAGACTACGACCATATAAACTTCGAACCCTTCTATCTACCGTTGTGCCTTCTCACCCCTCCTAATTCTCAATTTCGAGGACGAAATTCTTTTAAGTTGGGTAGGATGTAAAACCCCTAAATTTTCTACTAATTTTTTTATTAAATTTGGTACTGAATTAAAAATTTTTATTGTACGTCGCGTAGTCGTATTATACGTCGCGCACGAAATTTTATTTTTCGTAATTGTTCGGCGAGTGCGAATATGTGCGAGCGTACATATTTTAGAAAAACAGTTTTCCTATTTTCGTAGTTTCAAATTAATAAATGTAATAATTATTCATGCTATCATACCAAAATTTCTAAGTTGCTATTTTTAATTAATTATGGATGCCGATTTCGAAAATAATATATACATAGATATTTTTACTAGTCACGTGCGAGATACATGAAAATTAATTCATGTATACATAGGAATTCTCAAAATCATTTTTATTATTATCTTAATTTATTTAAATATTTATTACAATTTTCGAAATTATTATTATATGTATTTTTAAAAATATATATTAAATTATTGTGACGATTTGAATCGTGATTTAAATTTTTGGATTGATTTAAATAGTAGATATTTGGAAATTGATTTATCCTATTCGATTTTAAACTAAAATTTATTTGATTTAAATTTGATTTGTATTTGAAATTGGATTTGGATTTGGATTTGGATTTAAATAAATAGGTTGAATTATCTAATTGGGTTTTAAATATTCCTACATCCTATCTAATTGGAAATTTCCACATCCTATAAATAGGCAGGTACTCCTCCAATATTTTGCTCTACATAATTCCTCCACAATTCCTACAACCAACGTGCGTGCATCGTGTCCGTGTTCCACCATCCATAATCTTATTCCAATTTTATATTTACATTATCTCCTTTCTCGTGTCGGACACACCCCGACATTTTCAATCTCTAAACCTAACCTAATCCTAACCGAACCATAGCCCACCACGACCAGACCCACCTTCACCTCACCCCGTCCACCCCGACACAACCCAACAACCGGTCGTGTCCTCCTACACCCCCCGTATCTGGCCACCATCAAACCCGACCGCCTAACTCCGAACCCCCGTCCACGACCACCTACGCAGCCACCGCCACCATCATTCATCACCTCCACCACGGCGTAACCACCAGCCATAGCCAGAACCGCTCCCGTCACCCGACGGCCGGCACCACCACCAAAAACCCCCGCAAAATTTCCCCAGAAAAACCCAAATCAAATATAGGAAACCCATAAACCACCCTAACCTCGACCCAGGCGAGCGCTCAGCTGTCGGCGTGCCCTCGACGCGCAGCTCGCACCATTCATGAACCCTCCCGCAACCTTGGATCCGCCTTCGCCTCTAGTCTCCCGACCGGCGAGCCCGACCAGACTCACCTAGCCGTCTTCGTGCGCCGAGCCGAGCGCTGCCATGGCCGAGATCTCCGCCCTGTTTTCCCTCTCCCCGCAGTCAGCCCCGACCTCGATCCAGCACTGGAGAGGGCATCTTCATCGCAGCAACATCTCCTTCCCCGACCACCCAAGCGCGCCTCCGCCAAGTGACCGGACGCATCGCAGACCGGCCAAGCATCGTGCGCCATGTCCTCCGGCGTACGCTCCGCCCATGCCGACATCCACTGTAAGCTTCCAGATTTTTGCTTCGCTGTTCTTCCTCACCTCGCCGGTACGACCGCCGCCATGTGCTCGTACAGACCGGCCTCCACGCCAAACAACCATCGCCGACACCCGAACAGCCCAGCCTATCGCCGCTCCGCCTTGGCCAAACCCCCTTCTCCCAGCCTCTCCACCGCCCGGCGCTTCTCTCCATCACCGCCTCCTCCTCATCCGCGCCGGAAACCCCTTCGATCCGACCTCCGCCTCGCCTTGGCCGGGCCGTCGAGCTCGTCGCTCCGCCGTCCGACCTAACCCACTGACCCCCAACCCTCTTCGCCTCGCTGGGAACCGCCCTACTCCAGAGTCGCCGACCACTGCGACGCTCCTCCGCGCACGACCGCCGGATCAGCGGTCGCCGCCCCCCGATCATCCCTCTCCGACTTTCCTCTCCTTCTTCACTTCCGATTACTTTGTTTCCCCCTCTCCCTCACAGTCTCTCTTTCGAACACACTCTCTTAACAGAGCCAGATGCTCCTTTTTCGTAAGGTGGTTCTCCAAAAGGTGGTTCTCCTTTTCGTAAGGTGGTTCTCCTCGAAAGAGGAGAACACTGATATTTTTTTTTTTTTGATTTTATTTATTTATTTATTTTTCTCTTTTTTTTTCTTCTTTCTTTTGTTATTATGTGATTATTTCGGTTTATTATTATTATTATTATTATTATTATTGTTATTATTATGATTTTTCAGTATAAGTATTTTATAGTAATAAGTTATTTTACTGTTAATATTATATGTACAATATGTATTAATATTATATATATTTTATTGACTAAGGATTTTGGTTAATGTAGCTATTATTAGAAGTTGGTTTTTGTATAATTAGGTGTAATAAGCTTTCAAATTTTCCTTCTAAAAATATATATACGTATTTATACAAATATTATATTTGCTTGGCCTTTATGTTAAAACATGGTTTTAGAACCCTAGATAAATTTTCGAGATTTTAATACTTATTTAGAAATAGTTGAACCGCGAACCCAATGATGTTTTTGACTCAAATTATGTTTGCCTTAAAACAATTTCATTTTCAAGTATATATAGATCTAAAAACTATTTTAGCTAATAAAAATATGTTTTCAAGTATTATAAATAGTTTTCTATTATTTATCCTTTATTCTTTGATTTCTCTCTTGTCCGTAACCGATCCCCATATTCTCATTCTATCACCAAATTTTTACCACCTTATGTCCACCTTAACTAATTTGACCCTTCTGGACCCAATAGAACTGTCCGTGCCACCATCAGAGGTCCCCTTGTGTAGTGGTTACACCAAAGTTGCAGTTCGTGCCACATTGATAATTGCAGCACACCAGGCGTACTACCAGGCAAGACACCTTGCCTTTACTGTTTAAATTCTTGCTCAATATCATGCACGTTTTTACTTATTTTAGAAAATATAAATTGTACTTGCAAATTATTATATTTTAGTTGCATTTGGCTTAGAGTTAAGGGACCACCTTTGTTGGTGTCGCATTCATTGGCCTGACACTTGTGTATCACGAGTCACGAGTCTCATATAGATCTCGGACGTACGTATCGACTGGCCATTGGTGCGCACATGCCGTGCGATAGGCAATAACTGCTAAATAGTTATGGTTGTCTAGAAGACTTAGCGACTTAGCAGTTATTAGGAATGTCGTGATGTGGATACAGCACGTGTAGTGCATGGGGAGGGTGGAGACAGTTATTAGGCGTAGGGGCTTTCACACCTTTACTTTTCTCTAGCTGCCATTTGTGACTCAGTCGAGAGACTAGTGGACGTGCATTTATTTACTTTTCTCTAGATGCCACTAGTGTCTCGGTTGAAACACAAATGTGCCGTGCATTTACTTTCCTCTAGCTGCCGTTAGTGACTCATTCAAGAAGCTAGTGGCCGTGCATTTATTTTCCTCTAGACGCCCCTTAGTTCTCGTTCGAGTGCTAATGGGCCGTGCATTTACTTTTCTCTAGACGCCACTAGTGACTTGGTTGAAACGCTAACGCGCCGTGTTTCTAGCCTCGAGAGCCCTTGTGTGGAACGTTGTCTTCAAATTGCATTTTCACCTAGAATGGTTAAGGACCTTTATTTGTGTAGTCATATATACTTTTTTGTTGAGCTAACTTTATTCAGTTTATGGCATGATATTTTGTGTCTTGTTATGTCCCTCTGAGGACCTGGTTGTCTTGCCAGGTGTGTGCTATTGTCTTTCGCAGGTGCTTTAGCTCTAGCCGTGATCTTCGCTATTTCTTCGAGGATGATTGCACTTGGATCGTCTTCGCTTCGCTCGCCACTCATTTTATTTTCTATGTACTTTTCTTTATTTTGTTGGTAGTGGATTTGTCTCCGCCCAACATATTGTATCAAGACAATTCATTATCTTTATATGATGTCTTTTATTCAATTATTTGCGTGGATGAGATTAGTATGGTTCTACTGCATTTTATAGCTTATGTATTTATACAAGGATTTCCATATATTAGAGTATACTTTGTATGAATACAGCTGGCATGTCTACGTTCCTAGTCCTACGTATTTTAGGACTGGGCGTTATATGCAGCACCAGTCACGACAATTGTGACTGTGCCAGTTCGACAGCAGCAACAGAAGAACCAGCAGCAGCGTCAGGAAGCACCAGTGGGTTGTACTTACTGTGGTAAGGGAGGGCACACTAGGGATGTGTGTCGTTCAGCTAATGGATTATGCTTGAGGTGTGGCAGTCCAGACCATAGGATTGCCAATTGTCCTATGATGCAGAGGCCAGGAGGGCTAGCTCAACGGTTTCTGGTGTTGCCAGCTCCAGAGGTAGCACCGTATCAAGGGCCAGCACTAGCAGTGAGGCCACTAGCCCAGCACCCATTACTGACGCAAGCTCAGATGTACCGACAAGCACAACATCAGGTTGGACAGCAGGGCCAGGGTAGGCAGGGACAAAGGCAAGAAGAATTTAGAGTATTAGAGCAGAGGTTGGCCGAAGGCGGTCAGATTGTGGGTAAGATTTCAGTATTATTCATTATAATTCCTTGAGTTCTATATTCGAAGAGTGAAGGCGACTTTCTCGTCTCACTCATCTGCTCTCGTATCATGTGATACGTGATATTCATCATGTGTCTTGATTACGAGAGTACATCCTGGGCAGAGTCTCGTTCTTGATTTAGTCATTGGTACCGACTTATCTCAAGCATTGACCCTTGTCCACTTTGGGTGTCAGTGTAGGACCTCGAGGACGAATTTCTACCTGACTTGAGAGACATATTTTATTCGTATGTCTCCGATCATTTGCTTCTAGGATATGATTATTGTTTGCGCTCTTACTTAACTATCCTTGCTTTCTTAAACTGTTCATGTGTCATGTATTGTTTGATAATTGTGCTTGCTATATGTCATGAGTGTATTTCGTGATCTGAGAGCGTGCTCAACTAGCCTTATCGAAATTTCGAGGACAAAATTTTTCTAAGGAGGGTAGAGATGTAACTCCCCGTTTCCGGAATACGTAAATTTTTAATTTTTCATGTATATGGTATCTGGCACCTGTATCTTTATTGCATTTCTCCTGTATTTGTAACTGGCCATGGCATGGAATAGTATCTCGTCGCGGATTAGTGTGCCACCCCTTGTCCTTGTATGGTTATAGGCGTGGTTCACTGTTTCGATGATAAGATTTCTGAACCGTGTTGTGGTTAGGATTTTATTTAATTAATTTAATTAGTTGTATCATGTAGCATTTAACATGTTATTAGTCATGTGGTTAAGAGCATGCTTAAGCTTAGGGTTTCTTTGAGTCAACCCAACCCCTATATATATTCTCTTCCTCACTCTCTCTCCTCATTCACTCTTCTCATTTATTTTCCCCAACCACCACCCTTAGGCAAGTACATCTTGCACCAAATGGAGAGATTATTGCATTTTCATTTCTTAATTTTTCTTTGATATTATTTGTCTATATTGTTCTTCTCTTCATTCTTTACAAGTTTAGTTCTTAGAGTTTTTGATTTTAATGGCTAGTTTGGTGTAGATCTAAGTTTTTAAAACTAGGGTTCTATGAGTTACCATGGTTTTGATCTATCAAACTTGTTTGTTTTCGAAAACTAATGGTCCTATGTTGTAGGAAATTCGATTCTATCCAATTTTGACCTTTGAAAAGTTGGATTTCGATTTATTTTGAGGAAGTTATGGCCAAACAATATTTGGATATTTTCTATGTCATCAGTCCTGGTTTTGGCAGGGACGATGAATAGTGCCACATGAATAGTACCCAGCCGCATAAGAATGCTGTATAGTACTGCATAGTGCCCAGCCGCATAAGGATGCTGCATAGTACCTAGCCGCGTAAGAATGCTGCATAGTGCCGCATAATGCCCAGCCGTATAAGAATGCTGCGTAGTACTGCATAGTGCCCAGCCGCATAAGAATGCTGCATAGTGTCCAGCCGCATAAGAATGCTGCATAGTGCTGCATAGTGTCCAGCCGCATAAGAATGATACATAGTGTCGCATAGTGTCCAACCGCATAAAAATGCTGCATAGTGCCGCATAGTGCCCAGTCGCATAAGGATGCTGCATAGTACCGCATAGTGCCCAGCCGCATAAGGATGCTGCATAGTACCGTATAGTGCCCAGCCGCATAAGAATGTTGCATAGTGCCGCATAGTGTCCAGCCGCATAAGAATGCTGCATAGTGTCGCATAGTGTCCAGCCGCATAAGAATGTTGCATAGTGCCGCATAGTGTCCAGCCGCATAAGGATGCTGTATAGTACCGCATAATGCCCAGTCGCATAAGGATGCTGCATAGTACCGCATAGTGTCCAGCCGCATAAGAATGCTGTATAGTGCCGTATAGTGCCCAGCCGCATAAGGATGCTGCATAGTACCGCATAGTGCCCAGCCGCATAAGGATGCTACATAGTGCCGCATAGTACTGAATAGTGCCACATAGTACCTATTTTGGCTGTTTTTGGCTATTTTAAGTTCTATTTGGCTGAATTATGGCCAGAATTTCCCCTAACTTCCAACATGAAAGTTGTAGATCTTTGTCTTGGCTTCAAGGACCTTCATGTCTCACTTTAACCAGAATTTACATGTGACTATTATGTCATGAGGGATCCACGCAATTTTCTGACTTGACCATGTTCCTGACCTGATTACCTGTATACGTGCTGGTACATGTTCTAAGTGTGTATTGAGATACAATATTAGTATGCACTGTGGTACCATTTAATGAGTGCACTGAGGTGTGACTCTACATGCTAAGTGATCATTCGTGTTATATGTCAATACATGTGTACCTTCCAGCACAGTCATGGTAATTGGTCAGTAATAGTATCGTGGTATGTTGTTTGTTGTTTGAAGTATTACACTAAGCATGGATCTAGATTGAGCCGATGTGGATTCATACTTAGGGTACACGTACTATGGTATGACATATAGGAGGATGACCATGTGACCACGACGTGTAATTCCAATATCGAGATAGGGTTAATCTAAGCAACTTAAATTGGTAGAAGCATTGTGAGGGAACAGAATCTCGAGATCGTACGTCACCAGCCGCCCTGGGTCCCATCCTGGCACGTCGGGTTGGCTGCCTCGGATACTGTATAGTCATCCGCACTAGTGGAGTACAGTATCTAATTTGTGACTGCCGAGCCAGCTCTTCCTATAGGAGAGCTGGAACCGTTACTGCTTATTCTAGCACGGTGGACTTTCGAGGGACCGGTGTATTTCGTGCTTGCTTGTATATAATGGTTTGGCTAGCCCTGCTGGAATGCGATATGATCTGAGGATTCCTATATATATATTGCATTACTGGAATAATCCAGGCAAATCATAGAAAGCCGTAGGATTGATTGGCCGATTATAAGCTGACTTGTTTGTGATATGTTTTCTTCTGTTAGCTACCGAGGAACATGGACTATCGTGATGCGTGGTCCAACCCATGTCCTTGTTTGGTTGTTGTGTTGGGCTATTATGCTGCGATAGGCTATGGTCCAAAGTCGCGAATCAGAAGCCCTTTTTACCTGCCCATGGTTATAGGATATATCTTATCTCGGCACGATATTGGCACCGTTTGTCCTTGTTTGGTTGTAAGGGTGTCGTATTGTCTCGATGATATGGTATAAGCCTATAACTCGTGAATCAGGTCTTATTTAACTCATTGGATTTATCTCACTCTTTTGTGCTCCCTTGTGGTACTTGCTATTCGGGGCCTGACCCCGCTGGTTTTGTTTGGCCAGATCTCGTAGCAGCTCAGAGGATCCAACCTTCCACCCGAACAATGGTGCACACCAGGAGTATGGGCGCCATGGACCATGAGTGGATTTTCTTCTTCACCGCTCTGATATCTTCTATTTTGTACTTGGCGTTTAGCCACCGGCACCTGTTTAGCCAGTAGTTCCGGACATTAGTTTCTTTTTACATAATTATAATTAAATCAGACTGCAGCTGACTATAGTTATGTACTATTGACTCTCGGAACTAGCTCATCATTTTGTATAGCTAGACTCATGAATCATTTTGATGAAGCGTCGAGGACGCCTTACTGCTTTGTCTTATATGATCATTATTTACTGCTTCTTGTTTTGATTGATTGAGACATAGATGCTCTGTGGGACCATAGGAGACCTGATTGTAGCATGCACCCCCTAGTCACTTGACAGCCACGATCGCCGTATGACGTGTATATACCTCATATGGTGTAGCTGGCCTAGTCCGTCTCAGTATTCCGGTACTGGGGCGTGACAATATTTATTTTGGATTTCATGTTTTATCTATCCTTATCATGCTCTACCTTAGATGTGATTGAGTCTATATCTGCTATGTCACCCCATTCGGGGAGTATAAACTGTTTATCCTTATACTGCTAGATGCATGAGACCTAGGATAGCGTTCTACCGCCGACACTGCGGCGTAGGCTGGACGTTGTTACGTTCTCGTGCCCTTACTCTAGGGTGCGGGTCGTGACAGTAGCTCCGGGCTGGGGGACTACACCACTTATGGGAATCGCAATGGCTCTATTTGCGATATTCCTATCTATTATTTTGGAAATTTATAATTCTTCCGTTTTACTGGATGGAATTTCAATGAGTTAGGTTCATAAAAACAAGAAAGTCCTTGTTTTTCGATCAAAATATCAAATTTACTTAAGACTCGGATTTATAGACCATTCTGGTAGTTCGACTGTGGAATTTATTTGTTTCGGTATTTCCGGAATATGAGCGTGTGACTTGTTATAATTGATCCTATTGATAATACAGAGAAAGAACCTGTCCCCCCTCTCTCCCCTGTAGCCCCCCTTTTAATTCTCCGACACCGAAGGGGGGTAGGGGCGCACAACAGCAACAACAACGAGCAGCGGTAGTATCCGAGGGAGGAGGTCGCTGGTCGAGGGCGGGGGCGTACAGCAAGGGCAAAGGGAAGGACGACAGAAAGGGAGGCGCACAACAGCAGTAATAACAATCAGCAGCTGCTGGCCGGAAAGGGGGGTCATTTGTCATGGGGCAGGGGCGCTCGTGGAAGATGGTGGCGCGAAGTGGGGTGGCACGTCGGGGCCGGCGTGACGGGGTTTGCTACCGGGGATGGGGAGGGGGGTCAAGGGGGGAAGGTGTAGGGGGTAGTTTAAGCAAATTATTTTAACAAAAAATATATTCTATAGTGATGGATTGTACGAAATTGAAATATTAGATGAATGAGGGTATTAAGTACATATCCAAGTTGAGGCTATCCAGTTACAATCTAGTAAATACATTATAATAGAAAAATAATGAACAAGCAATTAGTTGTTTAAACAAGTATATAATATCAACACCAACTCATTGTTTAATAGACAACGATTAGACACTACATCACCAAGTTTCTTCACATTTCAACTTGTGCTAAATTATTCTTATTGTCACCCCAAGCATATGTTTTTTGGCACCTTTAAACTTTCTACTGCTTGATTTTGATGCCAAAATTTTATAAATTACTTTTTTGAAGTACATTTTATCAATTTTAAAGTACATCGAGATCACTTCAAAAGAGTATATGACAATACAAGTATTTAAATTGTACTTTTGTACTAGAATGTATTCTATATTGAAGTGGTCTTCGATGTGCTTCAAAATTGACGAAAGATCTTTCAAAAGATCAATTTATGAAGTTGGTGTGCCAAAATTAATCAATGAACAGAAAATTTTATATAGAGTTATGAAATTTGGTATATTTATACAAAAGAGGACAGTTTTGAATATTTACTAGGAAGGGGATACGACGTCATCTTAGATGGCGCCCAACACAATTCTATACTTGGCACCATCTTAGATGGCGTCCAATTTTTTTCTCTTTTTTCTCGGATGTGGTGCCATCTAAGATGGCTCAAAGTATTTTTTTTTCTTTTTCTAGGATCTAGCGCCATCTTAGATGACACCCAATTTTTTTAATTATTTAAATCCATGATGACGTGAGAAAGTTGGATTTTGACATCCGTAAATAAATGTTCTTATATACATTTTTATCTTTTAAATTTTTTCCAAATCTTAGATATTTATTTAAATCTAATATTAGAAAAATATGTTTAACAAAATAATTCATATCTTTATAATTGAAAATATCTAATAATTTATTAGATAAGAATATTAAAATATCTTATAATTTAGTATCAATTATAATCTTATATGTTTTATTTTATATTTTTTTTATCTTTGAAAATCATGTCAATTTAACCTAAATTTAAGATAAATAGTCCAACCCATAGGAAGATATCAATTTCCAAGGAAAATAATTTTTTAGGGAAAACAAGGACAATCAAACACCTAAATTAATTCCGTTTAATCTACTATTTCAACACCTAAGATGTTTTTTTCTTAATATTAGATATGAAAAAATATCAATGAACTTATCTTTATTTTAAATTTTATTTGAAAAAGTTATCTATGATTTCAATTATATCTAAGATTTGAAAAAAATATCTAAGATTTTAAATTATTATTTTTAACTTATCTTGGAGATATTAGATTTAAGTGATGTTTTTCTAACATATTTTTTTCTTCTAATATTAGCTTTACATAAATATCTAAGATTTGAAAATAAAAATTAAAAGATAAAATTCTATATAAAGAGTTAAATTTTATTTACGGATGCGAAAATCAAGATAAATTTTTTGAAATTTGTAAATTATTTTTTAAACATATTTTTCTAATATTAGATTTAAATAAATATCTAAGATTTGAAAAAAAAATTAAAAAAATTAAATTGTATATAAGGAGTTAAATTTATTTACGGATGCGAAAATCTTATTTTCTCGCATCATCAAACATTAAAAAAAATTTAAAAAAATGGGCACCATCTTAGGCGCCATCTAAGATGGGGCAGATCCTAGAGAAAAGAAAAAAAAATGGCGCCACATCCTAGAAATTTTTGTTTTGGCGCCATCTAAGATGGCGCCAAGTCTAGAATTGTGTTCGGCGCGAAAAAAAACTTTGATACAGTAGGAGTATCAAGGTTTTGATACCCACTATATATGACAGGCGGGGCCCACCAAAATTTATGTGTATATATATATGTGCACACATTTTAGGAAGGGGGGGGGGGGGGGGGGGGGGGGGGGGCACCTGACATACATAGGGGTATCAAAACTTTGATACCCACCACTGTATCAAAGTTTTTCCCGTTCGGCGCCATCTAAGATGGAACCGTATCCCCTTCCTAGTAAATATTCAAAAATTGTCCTCTTCAGTATAAATATATTAAATTTGATAACTCTATATAAATTTTTCTCAACAATGAAAAGTTAAGGTGCAAAAAAATATTGGAACGCTACATTGGGAAGCTATTATGACAATTTAGCCAAGAACTTTGTATATTAAGAATAGTTTTGGTAATCATCTTGACAAACAAATGACATTGTAATTTTTTTTGGCAATTGCAATTCTTTCTATATATCGATCAATGTAAACATTACATACGGTTAGTACCATATAACCCCAATAAAAACAGAAAATAATCCGTACATACAATGATACCTATGCTTCCTTTCTTTGATTTAGATTTGAGCATTGACCATTTTTCATTATATCATTGAATACCTGTTAAGGCTTTCCATGAGTTCGAAACACTGAATAATTTCTATATTAGGAAAATAACTCTATTTTCCATATCCCCACAGATCCATCTGTCCGCCACGCTGCGGCTGCGGCTGGGACATATGATTCATATGCTGCACGGACGAGGCGCCACTGGCACTTCCGTATCTCCCTTCTATATTCTCAAGCATGGCCCAGTCGCTCGCGTTCGGATCCCTTCCCTGGCCCCCGGCGCCATGCTGGATAGGCTCGCAACCATCGACTTTGAGCGCCCCCGTCGCCGACGAGTCAGTGGGCAGCAGCGAGAAGTCGTAGCCGGATGGTCTGTGGTTAGGGAGGAGGTCCTGCACCTGTACGTCGGAGTAGGGGTTTGTGGGCAGCTGGTGGTGGGGATAGTGTAGGGCTAGCTCATGATGCTTGTAGTACTGCAGGTTGCTAGTCTGCTGCTGCTGGTGGAAGTGATGTTGCAAATTCTGCTGCTGATAGTTGTGCAGAGCCAGAGACTGGTCATGCAGGCTCGTCGACGAGTTCATGTGGCTCGACTCGCCGCCCTGGCTCGAGCTCCCTTCGCTGCCGCCGCCGCTCTTGAAGAAGCACTTCTTCTTGAACACTCGGCACACGACCCACCCGTCCTCCTGCGAAGCGAAGAGCTGATATATATAATTAGTAACAATCATCGTATGTGCATGATCATTTCAATTTGTAGTGAAGAGGATTAGGCGTACGCTTCCGGCGGCGCCTTGATCGTCGTCGGAGTCCTCGAGGCGGTACTCGTGCATGATCCAGTCGGTCTTCTGGCCGTGGGGGGCGCGGCCGCGGTAGAAGACGAGCGTCTTCCTCATCCCGATCTTCTTGTAGGTGCTGCGTATGCACTTGTCGCGGCCGGTCGCCTTCCAGAACCCGGCGTTGGTGGCTCGGTTCGTCCGGGAGCCGGTTGGGTACTTCCTGTCCTTGTGGCTGAAGAAGTACCATTCATTCTGAGGTGTGGCTCCTATTCTGCACCTCTCTGGACACAGGTAGACAAATATCATCGACATCATCTAAGCCAATTCTCATGCTAATGGATTACGCAATAAAACACAAGGAAGTTCCATTTTTTATATATATAGTTCCATTTTTATGAAGAACCACCATTATGTACTTTATCTTTCATGATATGACCAATTGTTGTTCATCATTTCCTTAATTAAAATGTTTTGTTTAAAAAAAAAATACAATCGAGAGCATCATCCAACTTTCCATAGAATATATATATAGGCATAATTCGAATCTCAGTGGAAGCGTGCATATAATACGTAGTCTTAGTTAGGTAGTAAAAACCTCAAGATTTTAGACTCCATAAGTGACCCAAGAATTCTCAAATAATTGTTATTAATTAATGAGATTCTACTGCATATATAACATTCTATTAGGGCTCGTTTGGTTCACAGAATCATGTGATTGGTCCGTGCCATATAAATTGAGAGAGCTATTGAGAAAGATCAAGAATTCTCACTACTTCTTAGATTCATGGATCAAATTCGATTCAGTGGGACATTTCACTCCCTTTTTTTTTTTCCACCAAGAACGTTTTATGAAACTCTTTGACCCCCGAATTTGGAGTATCCTACTTTCACGTTTTTCACAGGGTTCAACAAGCAATCGATATTTCACGATCAAATGTATAATACTGCTTGTAGTAGCGGTCCTTATATTTCGTATTAACAATCGAAAGATGGTCGAAAGAAAAAAAAAAATCTCTGATGGGGCTTCTTCCTATACCTATGAATTCCATTGGACCAAAAAATGAGACATTAGAAGAATCTTTTTGGTCTTCCAATATCAATAGGGTGATTGTTTCGCTCCTATATCTTCCAAAACGAAAAAAGATTTCTAAGAGTTGTTTTATGGATCCACAAGAGAGTACTTGGGTTCTCCCAATAAGTTTCTATTCCTTTCCGCGAACCAAACAAGACCTTAGGCCTCATTTGGTTGCAGAAAGGAATGGAAAGGAAATCAATTCCTTGCCCTTTCCCCGAGTTTCTTGGAAAATTATAATTCTCATCCATTTTTTTCCTGGTGTTTGGAGAGGATAAGGAAATTTGTAGAAAAATTAAATTTTCTATAGTGAAAAAGTGAAACATTGGTGGATCGACGAACCACTTTTTTCCTTAATTTTCTTTCTTATGTGAATCATTTTCTTTTCCAAATACTTTCATTTGAAATCAAAACATAGAAAAGGAATGACTTTTTTTCAAAGCTCAAAATTCCGCTAACCAAACGAGGCCTTAAATTAAAGGGAAGGGTATATCTAAAGGGGACCCTATGTACAATTTACACTCTAAACAGATCAGGAAAAGGGCAATTAATTATATGCTACTTTCTATAGTAGCTCATGCAAACTAGTACCAAGGAGAACAATATGACATTATTATAACGGAACATCCAAGTGATAATATTAATAACTACTAATTAGTAATTAGCATAAATAATTCATTTTTGAAAACCATGAAAAGAAAGCACCACTACCGGGTGATACAAGTTGGTAAGTACAAACGGGATTAATATACTAAACCTAGAAGCTTTTAAAGAAGTTGTTGTAGTCATCTTCTTCATCAATGATTTCTTGATCCCATCATATCAGCTATTGGCATAGAAAAAATTATGATCTTTTTCAATCTAATATCATGTATGTTATTGATAGTTAACCTAAATACAAAAGTCTCTCTTTTTCCGTCTATACTTATTTAATATGTCGTTAGTGGAATCGGGTGACTCTCAAGTATCAATCACTTAATGTCCATGGATTGTGGCATAGTGGTAGCAACGGCCCCCCGGCACGAAAGGCACCGGTTCGAATTCTTCCTTGACATTAATTTGTCAAATCGTAGAAAAGACATCCCAAAAAAGAAGAAGGTATCAATCACTTAATGGCATGCACATAAAATTGTTTGTTAGTGAAACATGGAGTAGTCGGTTAATTGTGTGCTAATATAAATTCTATAAGGAGGATATAACAACTATTGACCTAATTAATTAAACCTGATCCAAGTGAAATACCTTGCAAATCCCAGGGCTCTATCTTGTTCAAATCAACCTCCCTAACAACGTCAAGATCAAACTTCTCCATGGACACCTTCTTCTTCAAGTAGTACAGTAGCAGCTCCTCGTCGGTTGGGTGGAACCGGAACCCCGGTGGCACCCCCGTGCCCGACGAAGACGACGACGCCGCCATCGATCAATTGATCACTATATCTCCAGCTCCAGCAAAGAAGAAGAAGAATAAGTTAGGTTTTTGTATGTGGGTGACACACGTAGAGCTTATATATGCCATTAGCGTCAAAAAGTTGACGCCGGCAGCGACGCCGACGGGCGGGGATAAAGCTGGTATACGTAGAAAGCAAGGAAAGAGCATGATGCTAACGAGAACTTTGGGCTGATATTAAACCAATTTCCTGTGTTATTATAAGCAGTAAACGATCCCGAGGAATAGATAATTAGTAATAATTATTATTATGCGATAATTTGATTGTTCTCAAAGCAAGCGTAGTTAAGAAAGTCTGTGATTTCTCTTCGGAATTTGGCACTGCAACGTTGAAGTTTTAGTACTATCTTGCGGTGATATGTAGTTGACTTTGTGGCTCATGGGAATGGTTAGTGGATGTTAAGTTAAAAGAAGCTGGTTTAACTAAACCGGCAGTTAGACTAGTAGTGTGAATTAAGCTTGCAACAATCACTGTTCAAACCATATTTATTATGTTTGTTGTGCGGAAATGGCAATTCCTATTGGTGTTGGGTGGGGTTTCCAACCTATGTGAAAAAATTCTGAAGTGCGACGAGTCCCATTCGTGTATCAGAGAAGTTCGGAAGTGCGACGAGTGTCATTCGGAGTATCGGAGAAACTCGGAGTATCGGAGCAGAAGGTGATGTCCCAGGCCTAGCTTAGTTCGGCCCGAACTCGTTCTCTCACCGAGTTGCCGAGTTCAGACCAAGTTTGGTCCTGTGGCGTTGGCTCGATCTGCTAGCTCGAAAACTCCAAACTTTGGCATAGTTCGGTTGTCGACGAGCTATGTAGGATTTGGAATATTTTATACACTGTTGGATCATAACCCGTGGTCCAGATTAGTTGCGATTTTGAGGGATATATATTATGTGTTTTCTATGCAAGAAGAGTTTACAACTATTGGAGAGAAAAAGGGTTTGACGGCTACTCCGAATAGGAGATTGCTTTCGAATAATCATTCTCGTCGTCTTCATTTTTCATGAGTCTGTATTCTATTTTTTGTTTCAAGGAGTTCATGTGGTGATCCGATTTGGATCGGTTAGAAGCTTGTAAGAAGTCGATGTGGTTCTTATTCCGTTATTGGATGCTTTTCAGGGTTAAACTCCGATTGCCCCTAATTTTTTTCATCTGGATTTTCTACGTAAAAATCGTTTGTGTCTGCGTTTGATTTTCTTTGTGATTTTGGCGATTTGGATTTTGCGTTTGTCTTCGGTTCTCTCGTAGCTTCTTTGGTTTTGTAGCTCCTAAAATTTTTAAATTTTATTTTTGGCTTAAATAATATATTTTGTGGATTTTTTCTACTTTAGAAACAATTTTATTATATATAATAAGCCTTACTCATGTTTAAAATTTGATATGCGTATTGAGTAGGAAGCATGTCATGGCTAGTATAGTCCATCATGTCACACACACACACACACACACACACACACACACACACACACACACACACATATATATATATATATATATATATATATATATATATATATATATATATATATATATATATATATATACTTTGTTGTTATTATTATGAAAAAAACTAATTTTTAAATACAATTATTTTCTAATAAATGGATTATTTTATTTGGGTGTTAAATTGTCACGACCCGCACCCGCTAAAAGGGCACGTGACGCGACAACGCCCAGCCCTCACCATAAAAACGGCGTGGAACGCTGTAGGTTTTTCTACTCTAAACAGTTTATATATATAACAAAAACCTGTCGAGAATATGGTCAACTCCGTACGGAGGACAAGCAATGAATATATATATATATATGAGTACTCAATCACGACTCTAAGATAACAAAGTAAAGACTGAAAGATAAAGACGATAATAAAATAATAACCTGTCAAGTCCAACACCAGAATATATACAAGTCCAAGTCTCTAATACAGTCCATAGTAATAACAGTCTCAAAAGTAGCTGGAGACAAAGTCCAGTATAAAGACCTACTCTAACTAAGCAAGTGGTAAGGTCTCGTTAGGCGGAGCTAAGCCCTGCTGGACCAAAGTCTCCAACTCTATACCCACTACGTCATCCGGACCGTAGTAGGTGCAGTAGTCTCCCTCATCTACATCTGTAATATTTTCAACATATCCTGTCAGGATGGAACGAGTACAATCTACTAACAGTAGCTCACAAGATATGATAAAAGCTACAAGACTGTAAATAGATAGTATATACAAGAAAATCATGGAATGTACATATGAATATCATTGCAAGGTAAGCTGTAAATCTAGAGCTAGAACAAGGCAAGTAAACTGATCATGGCATGTACAAGAATCAAGAAACCATCATCTAGGTGTGTGAATACTAGCTACGACATATGGCCGGCTTGGGTCTTGCACAAGGTCTACTGGCCTGGTTAATCATATGTGGAGTGTATGATTAACACTCACAAGGTCTACAAGAATAACAAGGTGGATAATGACCACACATCTACACTAGTACTCTCCGTCCCCGACTGGTAGAGTGGATCCAAGCAAGACACGTTACGACACGGGATTCCACGTGAAGGTGGTCCTCCCAAGATCCCCCGAAGTCCAAGACATAGGTACGCAGCATATCCTCGAGGGTCTGAATCGTCCTCTCCGACTGTCCGTCTGTCTGGTGGTGGTATGCGGTACTAAACTTGAGCGATGTGCCCAAGCTAAGCTGCAAACTCCGCCAGAAGTGGGAAGTGAATCGGCTGTCCCGATCCAAGACTATACTCACTGGAACCCCGTGTAATCGGACTATCTGTCGCACGTACATCTCGGCCAACCTCTCTGTCGACAGACCCACTTTGAAAGGTAAAAAGTGGGCCGATTTGGTCAATCGATCAACAATGACCCAAATCGTATCCTTCCCTCCTGGAGAGCGCGGAAGCCCAGATACAAAGTCCATAGTGATATGCTCCCACTTCCACTCAGGAATGGGTAGTGGCTGGAGCAATCCACCGGGTCTCTGCCTCCCGGCCTTCACCTGCTGGCACACCAAGCATCTCGACACGAACTGAGCCACCTCACGTTTCATGCCATACCACCAAACATGCTGTCTCAAGTCTCTATACATCTTGTTGGCTCCTGGATGCATAGAGTACTGAGAACGGTACGCCTCCTGAAGAACCTCCTCCCGAAGTCCTTCGTTCGGCACGCACAATCTGGTACCATGCCTCAACGACCCATCCCCTGCTATAGAGAACTCATCCAACAGTCCTATCTGGAACTGCTCCCTGATGACCCTCAGAGCCTCATCCTCAAACTGAGCTGCCCTGACTCTCTCCATCAGCTCCGACTGCACCTGCAGACCCCATATCTGCGCCTCGAACCCAGGAACTATCACCTCTATGCCCAAGCTCTCCAGATCAGCCAGAAGGTGACGATCCATCGTCAAACACATGGCCACGGGATACCTGCTCAGAGCATCTACGACCACATTGGCCTTCCCCGGATGGTACTATAAGGATATATCAAAATCCTTCATCAGCTCTAACCATCGCCTCTGCCTCATATTCAGCTCCTTCTGGGTAAACACATACTTCAAGCTCTTGTGGTCAGTATAGATCTCCACACGCTCTCCGTATAGATAGTATTTCCACAGCTTCAAAGCAAAGATGACCGCTGCCAGCTCCAGATCGTGGGTAGGGTAATTCCTCTCATGAGGACGTAACTGCCTAGATGCATAGGCAATTACCTTTCCGTTCTGCTGAAGTACACAACCTAAACCCTGTCCTGAAGCATCACTGTAGATCGTATAACCACCAGATCCAGATGGCAGCGTCAAGATAGGAGCTGTAGTCAACCTCACCTTCAGCTCCTCGAAGGCGGCCTGGCACTCATCGGACCAAACAAACTCCTCGTCCTTCCTGGTAAGACGGGTCATCGGCTGGGCAATCCTGGAAAAGTCCTGTACGAACCTCCAGTAATAGCCTGCCAGACCCAGAAAACTTCGAACCTCTGCTACTGAGCTCGGCGTCGACCAGGACTCCACCGCAGAAATCTTCTTCGGGTCCACTGAAATCCCCTCGCCAGAGACAACATGGCCTAGGAACTCCACGCGATCCAAGAAGAAATCGCACTTGGACAGCTTTCCATACAGCTGCTCCCTCCTGAGAGTGTCCAATACAATCCTCAGGTGCTCCTCGAGAAAGACATCCAAGAACTCATCAATGAGTGGATGTGGCAACACTGGCCCCGCCAACAACGCTCCGCAGAATCCATCTTCCTGCTCCACTGCACCCCTGGTGAACTCATACTCCGGCTCTCCCAGTGGCCTAAACAGAATTCTACCCCCTCTCCAGTCGATGCTAGCATGGTGCGTGCTCAACCAATCTATACCGAGTACCATATCGTAACTCGGAAGTGGCATTACGATCAAACTCGCACTCAGCTTCGGGCCTCTCAAAGAAACTCTCCGCCCCTTGTAAACATTATTAACTAGGATGATGCCATTCCCAGTCATAATCTTGCAAGTCCTACCCAGATATTCAGCAATGATGTTGTGCCTAAGTACAAAAGAAACTGACACAAAACTATGCGTAGCACCTGAATCAAACAATGCTAAGGCAGGAAAAGAATCAAGAAGAACCGAACCTGTAACTGGCTCGATCTCCTCGACCGCAAGAGCAAAGGCTCTACCCTGACCACCCCGCTGCTGGTGGTGCTGAACAAACCGCTGCTGCTGGGTCGGAAGTGGACCCCTCTGCTGCACTGCAGGAACTCTCGTCGGTGCCCCCTGATCTGCTACCGCTCCACGGACTACCCTGCGAGGGTTTCCAGGACAATCCCTCAACTGATGTCCAGCCTCCCTCCAATAGAGGCACAAACCCAGCCTCTTTCGGCAAACCTCCCAGACGTGACCAGGCCTCCTGCAGAAGTGGCAAGGAGCCCCATGCTGAGCCTGCCTCGGCTGAGTGTGCTGCACCTGCTGAACCGGTGCTTGGATCTGAACCTGCGGCTGGTGATGCTGGAAAGAACGATATTGAAGCTGAGGGCGCTTAGCAGCCCCTGCGCTGCTAGTAGCCCCCGAGAAATGATCACGCTCCCTCTTGGGCTTCAAGCCCCACTCCCGCTCTACCTTACGGGCCTCCGCGTAGATCTGGGTAATGTCTCATAAAAGGAGGGAATAATGTGCTTAATATCCCAAGCGAGTCCCTCCCTGAAACGGCTCGCCCTGATCTCCGGATCTTGAACCATGTACTCTGCATATCAGCTCAGATGGCCAAACTCCGCTGCGTACTCCTCCACAGATAGACTGCCCTGCTGCAGATCCTGGAACTGTCGCACCAGGTCAATCTTATCCGTAGGAGAAAAGAACTTCTCCTTGAAGAGGAGCTTGAACTCTGCCCAAGTACGGCCCTCTCCAGCTAGGGCTGGCTCGTTTCTGAACCAGGTGCGTGCAATGTCTAGCAGCTGCAAACCTACCACCTCGACCTTCAGGTCGTCTGCCAGGCGGAAGGCCCTCATCTGCCGCTCGATATCCTCGAGCCAATCATCTGCATAGACCACACCTTCGATCCTGCTGAAGTCACGGGGCTCGAGCTTCTTGAAGTCCTGGATATCTCTGTACCTAGTACGCGTCCCCGGATGAGGATCCCTCTGCTCCACGGCTGCAAGGGCCAACTGATGGGCATCCTCCATGCCCTGACGCATCGCGTCTGTCTGCCTCTGCTAAGCCTCGGCCTGGGCCCTCTGAGTCTCTAGTATCTGCTGGAGGAAAGTAAGCATCTGCCCCAAATCTGTAGGCAGATGAGGTTGAGGTGGAAGTACGTCTGCAACTGGAGGAGGAATTCGCTGCGCAGGAGGAGGAAGAGCGCCTCCGACAGCTCCCGGTACTACGGGAAGAGCACCCGCAACCCCAGGGACCGTCATCGAGGTAGCTGGAGGAGTACCCCCGAGAGCTCCAACAAAGTCCCATCTGCAGGGGAAGTGACCGGAGCCTGCCCGCCAGAGGTGGCAGACCTCTCCGTCTCCCCGTGCTCCTCACCAAGAGAGTGAGTCATAACTATCCTGAAGACAAATTTAAAAGAAGATATGAATATAGCACATGAAGGCAATATCAAAGGAGGACAGCTAGAATGCAGTAAATCAATATCAAAGACGGTAAGCAAGATAAGCAAGGAAAGATCCTATTGTGATTGAGTACTCTTAGCCTATAGCCTATCCTAGATACGTACCGCAGGCTCGTAATAGCACTCTAAGTCGAGCGCCACTACGACATCGCACTAATTGCGACTTCAGGACCTGCGTGGGCCACCACTAAAACGTGTCACGACCCGTACCCGCTAAAAGGGCACGTGACGCGACAATGCCCAGCCCTAACCGTAAAAACAGCATGGAACGCTGTAGGTTTTTCTACTCTAAACAGTTTATATATATAACAAAAACCTGTCGAGAATATGGTCAACTCCGTACGGAGGACAAGCAATGAATATATATATATATATATGAGTACTCAATCACGACTCTAAGATAACAAAGTAAAGACTGAAAGATAAAGACGATAATAAAATAATAACCTGTCAAGTCCAACACCAGAATATATACAAGTCCAAGTCTCTAATACAGTCCATAGTAATAACAGTCTCAAAAGTAGCTGGAGACAAAGTCCAGTATAAAGACCTACTCTAACTAAGCAAGTGGTAAGGTCTCGTTAGGCGGAGCTAAGCCCTGCTGGACCAAAGTCTCCAACTCTATACCCACTACGTCATCCGGACCGTAGTAGGTGCAGTAGTCTCCCTCATCTACATCTGTAATATTTTTAACATATCCTGTCAGGATGGAACGAGTACAATCTACTAACAGTAGTTCACAAGATATGATAAAAGCTACAAGACTGTAAATAGATAGTATATACAAGAAAATTATGGAATGTACATATGAATATCATTGCAAGGTAAGCTGTAAATCTAGAGCTAGAACAAGGCAAGTAAACTGATCATGGCATGTACAAGAATCAAGAAACCATCATCTAGGTGTGTGAATACTAGCTACGACATATGGCCGGCTTGGGTCTTGCACAAGGTCTACTGGCCTGGTTAATCATATGTGGAGTGTATGATTAACACTCACAAGGTCTACAAGAATAACAAGGTGGATAATGACCACACATCTACACTAGTACTCCCCGTCTCCGACTGGTAGAGTGGATCCAAGCAAGACACGTTACGACACGGGATTCCACGAGAAGGGAGTAAGTCTCCTCGAGAATCGGTGTCCATATGCTGCACAAGAACTACAAGGGGCTTGCACAAGATATACCAAGATAACGAGGAATAACATCTCATCTCGGGATCCATAAATACCAATCCGTGTGACCAATGTGTCGAGAACAAGCATATCTACACTAATTACATGAATTATAACAATTATCATAAATTGGAAAAGTGTCAGAGAATGTACTCGTCTGTAGTATGGTATGATATGTCAACGGGATCAAAAGCTGCGTCTCGAGGACCTATAAAGAACAAGACGTATCAATACTCTGTTTAGAAAGTAAAGTCAAGACAATTTAAATCCTATTAAGTCATTCTAGGTCAAGACACGTCAAACTAGACTGTACGGGGTCAAACTAAGTCATATTAGGTCTAACTGGGTCAAACTGGGTCAACGTAAGTCAAACGGAATTAATCTAGGTTAATTTGAGTCAACAGTTGACTTTTGGTCAACCGGTCAACTTTGGTCAACCGTGGTCAACTCTGCTCAACTCTAGGTCAACTCTAGGTCACTGGTGACTAACAGTTGACTTTTGGTCAACTGTACAAGCCTAATGGAATTTGGAACTAAATTGGATAAAGTGTTGACCCATAGTTGACTTTTGGTCTAAAAAGTCAACCGTGGTCAACAGGGGTCAAGACTAGGTCTAGACGGCTATTTTTAACTATTACCAACCTCTACAACCCATATCCAAGTCCATCTTGGTCTTCGTAACTCACATCTTGGCCATAGGCCAATTACCTATTTTACCCTTAAAAAGGACAAAATTCTTCCTTCGGCGATTATCTAGTTAGCCTACCTACGCTTGATATTTTGACCCGATCTCCCCAGGGTAGTAAGATACTAACCTATACATATGTTACCTACCAAAATACCTAGGTAACTTGGACATCCGGTTCATGATACGGCCCGTTGCCAAAATCTTAAATATTTCAAGATACGCACTGATACGGCGCGATACCGGCGCCCTACGACCCCGATTTCAACTCAGGAGCCTATCCGCAAAATCTAATTCACCTATCCTAGGCCTACACAAAGTTTCATCTCATTTCGATACTCCGAGCTCCGTTTCGCCCTCTAACTCGATCCCCTCTATTTCCTATTTCTCACTTTTCTTCCTATTCTTCTAACTTCTTCTAATTCTTAAACTTCTTCTAATCTTCTCTATGTATCTATCTATATATAAACACACACACACACTCTCCAATTTCCCTTACACACGCACATAAAGCACAAACACACAAATACTCAATTTCTCGGATTTTAGCATACTCGGACAACCTGCACACCTTTAAGGCTCTCATGCTCACCTTTAAGGCACTTCTGCTCACCTTTAAGGCTTCTCTGCTCACCTTTAAGGCTCTACTGTACAGTTTTTCCTGAATAGCATTCTGCACACTTCTAAGGCATTCCTGTACAACTACAAGGCTCTCATGCACAACTCTAAGGCTCTAATACACAACTATAAGCATTGATACATACATATACAATATTTACACATGTGTATATATATATATATATATATATATATATATATATATATATACGTATATATATATATGTATATACCACTCTCAAAAAGAATTAAACCATAATAAATTCTTAACCTATATTTTAAGGGAACCTACAAAGGCTATGGTCAACTTGTAGAGAATGATCCCCTCTATCATTTATGTGAAGGAATAAATACAAAATGAGGAATTTAAAAGGGTTTAAAAATCATACCTAAAAGTGGATTTGAAAAGGAAGAAGAAGGAGTTGTAAAGAAAGTGATGGAGAAGAAGAAGAAACTTAGTGAGGAAGTAAAAGAGGTGGAGGGGGTGGCCCTATAGGTGGCCGGCCATGGTGCCAAGGGTGTTTGCCATTGATTGTAAAAGTACAGAACAATTATCGGAGGACTGAACTTAGACTCACAATATAAACTCGCTTGTACAAAGAAAGCCTAGGGACGAAAACCTAGGTACAGCAATCTAAGTACAATTGTTTATTTTAGATCCTGGGGGGTGACGATAGAGGCTCGGGAAGGCGACGGCAGCCCTGCCTTACTCCTTGGACGATCGGTATGCAGCCTTGGCTCCTCGTGTGAAGATGGTTGGCGTTGACGAAGAAGGGCTCTTTTTGCTCCTCTGTTGCTCTCCTGGCTTCTCTCTCTCTCTGTGTATTTTCTCTCTGGCTCTGTATTTTTTATTCTTTTGTTGCCGGTCCTTTTTTTTGCAGAGAAATGATGCTGGCTATTTATAAGAGTGGGGTATGATCATTAGGGTTTGCTAATGATCATTTGTTTGGAATGTCGGCGCTCCTTTAATCTATCTGAACCCTTGATCCTGATTACAATAAATCTTGGCCATTAATGCGGATAGCACCGAATCTTGTGAGCAATTAATATTAACTGCTTTAATTCTTCATGACGGATTATACCAATGTCCGATTGCTCGCCACGTGTCCTATTGGCTTTATGATAAATGATATGCCTTGATCTCTGTAATTATGAGGATGACGTCAAATATATTTGTTGAGATTCGGTTAAATCCTTGATTGATTCGATGCCACGTGTTTTAGTTGTGGGGCCTGCCAGAGCCGTATAGGATAGGCAAGACTTGAACCGCAGGGAGGTAATCTTCATGAGCCGCATAGGACAACGCCTTATTGAGCCGCAGGGGATGATCTCTCAATGAGCCGCATATGCATAATCTCTACGAGCCGCATAGGCTAGCGTTGTGTTGAGCCGCAGGGACTGGGCTCTCGGTGGGCCGCATATGGCTGACTTCTGCTGGCCATATAGGGTGACTTCTTAGTGAGCCGCATAAAGCTGTTCTTATTTAAGCCGCATGAGACGTGCCACGTGGCAATCTAGGACCTCTGTCGGATCGGGTCAGAGATTTTTTTCTTTTCCCGAAGAGTCTGTCATTATGGCAGAACCATTATGACGCTTTATGTCAGAGCCGTCACGGTCGTCGAGTCGTGTCAGGGCATTAAATGAGGCCACTACTCAAATGGCCAGCTGTAGGGAGGAATCCCAAGGGGGATGTGGCGTCGATCGGACCGCATATTCCTGCTGAATCGCATACACTCCCGAGCCGCATGAGACTGAGAGTCTTCTTTGAATCGCATAAGGCAGCTTCTGTATGAGCTGCATGGGCTTCTTCCCAGAGCCGTATGGACCATTACTCTGATATTTTCCATGCTTCTACAGGACCCCCTTCAAAGTTTTTAATTTGCAAAATTGAAACACTTTGAATAAGAAGCATGGCCCAGTTCATGCCGCATAAGTGTCTTAGCCGTATAGACTCATCTGGCCACATGGGCTCTTTGCCACGTGTCCTGACTACGTGTGCAAATCTTCATTAAATGCTCTTGATTCGTTTTTGAATTAACGCCGTCTTTTGGGGGAGGATCCCAAGGGTCGGTTTTGCCTTGATCGAAGCATTTTTGCCTTTATCTTTTGAAGCAGTGCGTAATCCGAAGCGAAATTTGAGACGTTTGTTCGTTTTATGGGTCTCTTTCGCCTATAAATAAGAGTCTTTTAGTCCCCTTGGGGGTTTCTTTACCTTCTCTCTTTGCTCAAATTCCCTGTTGCCGACTTTGCTCTTCGTCTTCTTCCTTCAGCGATCGACAATGGCTCCCAAGAAGGCTGCTGCTGCTACGGGCAAGAAGGCCGCATTATCTTCTGCGGCAGCGAAGGGTAAGAAGGCCGCGTCTTCATCAACTGCGGCGACGAACGTGGCGGCTCCTCCGCCGACTGGCGTGCCTGCTTTTCACTCCGACGTCCACCCGCCTATCGATGGTAAGGGTCGTCTGAAAACCCTAACTGTTGCCATGGCTCTGCTGCATACTTTATGCACAAGCCGTATGTACGAGGCTTATCGATGTGACCGCATAAGCACTTCCCCCCATGGGATCGCATGAACTTGTTATACTCGATCTGAGCCGCATATGTGTTTTCGATTTGGGCCGCATAAGCGTCGCTCACTTTTGAACTGCATAAGCTCGCTTGTTTGTATCCGCGTCAGCTCGCGTGAGTCTGGCTTCGTAGGCGTGCTTAACCTGAACCGCATGAGTCTATAAGCTCGTCTGAATTTGAGTTGCATGGACTCGGCTAACTCGGAGGCGCATGCGGCTATGATGCACAGAACTGCATGGACGTATCTAATGCTGAGCCGCATGAGGCTGTGACGACCCGAGCCGCATAGACTCAAATGATCTTTCCAATGCTTTTGTTTTCTTTGACTATCTTCTAACCTCGTTTCTTTTGTCTTTCTCCAGTGAATCTGCCTGTAAATCCTGCTGGGGAGCTTATAGTGGGTTCAAATCAATTCGCCCTGGGCGTGCGTCTTGACGACTTAATTAAGCATGTGTTGAATCAATTCCCTACTGATGAGCCTTCGGAGAGGTTGAAGGCCATTGAGAATCAGACCCTCCATTACCTCCGTTCCATGATGAATACTGGGAAGCTGGATGGAAAATACCTGAAGCCTTTGTTCCTTTTTGGTGATGCTTTAATTATCAAGAATCCTCGAGTTTTAGAGATTTCCGAGAACTGGGATTTTTCTTTGGATGGGGTAGCGATCCATATTCCTCTCATGGAACGTTATTATTCCCTGTCGTGGTTCAATATGGATTTGTTGGACAGGAAGATGGTGTGTAATTTGACTCCTACTCAGTCATGATGTTGATGGGCAACATCTATTATAATCCGAACATGCGGTCGGCGTACGTAGGTAGGGATTTCGTCCTCCGGTACATGATGGGTTTGGCCCCGGGCTCCTTCATGAATGTATACGGTCCCAACTTCTCATTCGCTCAAGCTGATACCTTCTTGAATCGGCTTGTTCGTAAGAAATCCTATCCCGTTGGTAGGATAGCATTGCCGAACTGGATAAACCCTACTTCTATATGGGTCCAGTTGACCACTTGGGTTCTGCAGACCTATGGAACATTCCTGCGGGAGGTGGGGCTTTACCATGCCATTCGGGGTACTTGTCACGGACTTCCCCTTAATAAACCACTGTTCGTAGCGCTCTTGGAGACGTATAGCCGACGAACGGGGACGTTCTTTACACCAGCAGGGGAGCTGGGGCTCGCTCTTCACGAGATGTATACTGTCTCTAAACTTCCGTGGGGGAATGAGCCTTTCGAGGTGTATACCCCGTCGAATGAGGAGTTCGAGGCCTTGGACAGGCAACTCCCAGGTTCTGTTGCGGTGTATCGGGAGTTGTTGTGCCACCATAGTGCTTGTCATCAGATGGCTATAAAACGACGAATAGCTCCGAGGGGACCACTCCCCATACCACATCCTGGATTAATTATCTTTTTAGAGTTGATCCTTCTGGCGAAGTTACTCCTCGAGCCCCTCGAACGCATGCAGAGGTAAGGAATCTGATGTCAAGTGTCAAGAAGTCGCGATCCAAGAGCGATATATTCGGGAGTCAAGCTGACTCTCTTAGTTATTTTCACTACAGGACCGTACAGATGTCGGAGAAGGTGCTTCTGGCTGGATTTTTAATGATATGGCTACGGAACTGTGTAGTCTCGGGAGGAGCGGGTTCTATCGAGGGGTTTGGTCGTCATTTTATCCTTCCTGCCGTTAAACTAGTATTCGGAGTTAGACTGGCCCTCCTTCCTGCTATGGTGTGCAGCATACACCATGGTCTTCGAACATTCTCGTCTAAGATTATTGCTCGCAAGAAGACTTTAGATTTTGAGCGCGTAGAACTGCCTTTCCACTACTTGATGGGGTGGTTGGCGATGCACTACAGGTCTTTGATGGGTCCCGGGATAGCGGAAGATGCTACAGATGAAGACGCTTTCCTCTTCAAATGCCATCGTCGGTCTTAGGAATACAATACTATGCCCGCTTGTCGAAGGACGCTGGCGAGGGTGGATGGGTGTGACTTCTTTGTGTCTGTTCCTCCTTTTTCTGATGAGGACGTGAGGAAGGTACATCTTGACGGTACCGGGCCTTCTCACTTTCTATCTCCGGATATGCTTGCTTGGTTGCGCAATATCCGCCCCGCACATCTGGTTTATCGCAACCGAGATAGTGTGTACTTGGAGCCTTACCTACCTAGTAGGTTTTCCCGCCAATTTGGTTATAGCCAGTTGTTCTTTGATTGTCCCAACCCTTGTTTGGGTTTTGAAGGCAGCGTTCTTGATGGCGTCCGAGCGTGGAATTATTATGACGCTTATCATACTCGGGCCAGCTTCTCGGTTCCTGATGCTAAGGCGCCGAGGGAAATTTTGTACGTGGCTGTTTTGTATCACATTATGGCGAACAAGCCTCCTGTTAACTTCGATCCGAGTACCAGTTTCATTGTGGGTACCGGTTTAGAGGAGAAGCCCAAGGGGGCTAAGGCTAGAAAGCAACTGGCGCTCCAGATTCCCCTCCCTGAATCAGAACCTTCCGGGTCGGCTAAGGAGGAGGATGATCATGATAGCGAAGACTCCCTTTCTGGTGGGGTGAAGAAGTAACAGATCAACCGCTTCCCACACCCGATGAACTGGCGGAAGATCCGTTGCTTACTGCACAAGATGAAGTAGTGAGAGAAGAGCAGCCTTCGGCTGTGCCTGGTTCCTCGCGGTAAACGAGTCAGACACGAGTCTTCTGACGGTAGAGGGACCTTTTCTGTGAAGAGAGCTGTCGTTAGGTCTCGCGGATTACTTATTACCGAGAGGGGTGAAGATACAGACGCTATTCCGGAGGTAAGACCAAGTCGTAGCCATCTCTTTGTTGTAGTTTTCTTTTCTCTTGGAGATATGACTTAATCACTTTTCTTTGTAGGTGTCCGACGAACCGGCCTCTCCTGAATTGTCTACCACCCCTGAAGCTGATCCGGCCCTTGCTGCTTTGATCAGCGACATGTGTGCTGCGGTCCTTTTCGCGGGGGCTCTCTCAGTGGCGGCTGGAAGCTCCCAGGTTGCTGAGGTCTCAGCCCGGGGTGACGAAGGTTTCCTCGGACCCATCTCCGAGACCGCTGATCTTCAGCAAGGCGCCGTCGATCTCGGTGTATCCCCTCCCGAGGACGCAAGGGGGGAGGAGTCTGTTATACCTGACTCGGAAGCTGTTGGTGAAGAGGCTGCGGTGGCTGCCGGCGAACCTCGGCCTCCACACTCCTCAACTGGTAAGATAAGCCAGATATTGACTAGTGAGGGGGCTTATTTGCTCTATCAACATATCCTCCGGGTCAAATCGATTCATGGTTGCCTTGGCCCTGCAGGTCCTGACCCTTTACTTCCCGTCGTAGATGTTCTTGGGGAAGGCTCGATCTGTCGTGATATGGGAGGAAGGAGCGTTCCCTCTCCTTTGCCGTCTCATGTCGAGGGGCCTTCCGCCAGCTCTAGGCAAATAGGAATGGAATTGGCGATGGTCTCCGCCTCATCCTCCGCAGATTATACGGCTCCGGAGACTGACCTCTCGACCCTACCGAGTATTCAAATTTTGCAGGCTGCCGAAGAGGAGTTGGCCGCTGTTCAAGCGTCCTTTCGTACGGAGTTTGTTTCTCTTGTGGCAGGGGCGGCAGATTCTGTTGCGTCTTCTTCAGTGCTGCCAGCCACACTCCCGCTGACACCGGCCTCCACGGAGACTCTGAACGAGGTGACGCAGGACGTGGTCGACAGCTTCTATCGTCATTTGACAAGGGGCGTAGACGCTGCCATAGGACGGGGGACCCCATTTTCTCTATCTCTCCGGTGCGCTCGGGGTCAAATTGTAATCTTGAAGTCCCTTTCTGGCGGGGTGGGATTGGCTGCACTGCTGGAACCTAAGCTGACAAAAGCTGATCAGCTTGTGACCCAACTACTGGCGATACGACAGGCGGGCTTGCCTGCTGCGATTGAGCGGGAGCGTGGCTTCCTCATTGCTGCTCAGGATAGGATTAAGCTAGCCCGAGATACTGCTGGACCAGTCGTACGGGGGGACCTTGATAAGTTCTCCGCTTCGTATGACCAGCTAGGTCGTAGGAGTCAGGCTTGCCGTGCCCGAGAAGAATCCGCTTCTCGTGGAATTGCTGATATGAAGGAGCGGATTCTTGGGCTCCAGAGGCAATTGGCCTTCTTAGAGTCAGAGCTGGAGGCTGCTCAGGCGGAGCAGGAGTCGATCGTTCGGGAGGCCGAGAAGGTTTCCCGATCTTCCGATAACCTGGAGCGGGCTTCTAAGAAATTTGAGGATAACTGGCAGGCTCACGCTCATCTGGAGGATGAGGCGGTGCTGACCCACGAGGCAGAGCGTCGAGCCTCCCAGAGGTTTGAGCGGTCGGTTGTTTTGCTGACAGACCATCTCAGGGCGTTATGTGCCCCAGAGCAGTGATCAGCTGTCTGTTTTCTTTGTTTTCTCTTCTTTTTTTCCTTTGTAAGGGATGTGATCCCAAATGAAGTGGTACGTTGAATTTTGAATAAATGAGCCTGTTTCAACTCATCATCTCTTTCTTGTACTTGTGGCGTCTGTGGAATTGGACTTGCTGGGGGATTTATTTGTGGACCTGTTATCCTAGGCATACCTTGGTTTTAGGTACGGATAACAAGTTTGGACAGAATGTCCGGAACAGCCGTGGCAAAGTGGTCATGGATGTTCTCGGTGCTTAAAAAAAAGGAATGCCGTAGAGCAGCTGGGCTCCCGGGGCATGGTGGGGTAGTGGATTTATGCTAAGAAGCTTAGCGAAGGAATATTTATGGACCTATTATCCTTGGCGTACCCTGGTTCGAGATACAGATAATAGGGTAAAAGAAAAACCAACATATTTGCTCAGAGGTCATGAGGACATGGCAAGCATGAGGGTTTTACCATGGAATCTTCTTGCTCAGAGGTAATGAGGACATGGCAGGGGAGGTTTCACGGAAGATATTCGTGGTCAACAGCGGACATTTGTGGACCTATTATCCTTGTCGTACTCCGATTGTGGGTACAGATAATAGGTCGAAAGGAGACCGGCATACTTGTTCAGAGGTAATGTGGACATGGCAAGCATGAAGGTTTCTTCGACGGAGCCTTCCCACTCAGAGGTAATGATGACATGGCAGGAGTGGGCTCAATGAAGAGGGGGTACATAGAACGACTCAGAGGTAGGAGAACGTGGAAGTTCTATGTGAGGGGCGGTTTGTTTTTGGTGGAAGTGAAAACGACTCAGAGGTAATGAAGACATGTCCGTTTTCGGAAATTTGTGGATCGATTACCCTTTTTGTGCACTGGGAGTGCGGGTATTGGATCATGATGGAGGATCTCTTCCGGGAAAAAAGTTCAGAGGTATAATCATACGTGACTTACTATCTGAAAGAGTGACCGGAATATGAGTTCAGAGGCACCAGCGGGTACATAACTTGGTAAATTAACATATTGAGAAAGCGGGAGTCCAGCGGCACCAGCGGGTACATGACTCGATAATCTGAAGGGGTTGTGGGGGTGAGTTCAGGGGCACCAGCAGGTACATGACTCGATAATCTTGAAATGTTGTGGGTGTGAGTTCAGTGGCACCAGCCGGTACATAACTCGATAATCTGAAATGCTGAGGGTGTGAGTTCAGTGGTACCAGCGGGTACATGACTCGAAGACCTTGTAGCGAATGTTGTTTAGACATAATATTTCTTCAGGAACTTGCCGTTGACGGGCAGCATGAGCAAGTCTCCGTTTTGCTTTGTAAGGCGGTAAGCACCGTTGGAGAATACCGTCTCAATGATAAATGGGCCCTCCCACTTTGGCTGGAATTTGCCGGCGGTCTTGTGAGTCATGACCATTGGCCTCCGGACTGCCAAGACGAGATCGCCTACCTGAAATGTTCTGATTTTGACCTTCTTGTTGAAGGCTCCTGAGATGCGAGCTTGGTATAGCTCGATCCTTTGCTGAGCTAGGAGGCACTTTTCATCTAAGGCCTCTAACTCTTGCAGTCGACATCGGTAGTTATCATCGGTTGTCAATTGATGGGTGAGGGCGACACGTAGTGAGAGGATCTGTGTCTCCAAGGGGAGGACTGCCTCACTCCCATATACCAGGGAGAATGGCATATTTCCGGTGGCTGTTCGGACCGTGGTGCGATAAGCCTATAAGCACTCGCCGAGCTTCTCGTTCCAGTCGCGCTTGTTAGAGGAGACCAACTTCTTGAGCAGTTTGATGATTGTTTTGTTGAACGCCTCTGCTAACCCATTTGCTGCCGGGTTGTACGGCGTCGAGGCGATATTCTGAATACGGTGCTTATCGCAAAACCGATAGAATGCGTAGCTTGCAAACTGCGGACCATTATCATGGATGATCCTTCGGGGCAGTCCAAAGCGGTAGATGACGTGGTGTTTAAGGAAGCTGATCACGTTTGAAGTCTTAACTTTTGCGAGTAGGACAGCTTCCGCCCATTTGGAGAAGTAATCAGTGATCGCAAGTATGAAGCGATGTCCTCGCGAGGAAGGTGGGGTGATTGGACCAATGATATCCATTCTCCATGCTTCGAATGGCCAGGACGCCACTGTCGGATGTAAAAATTTGGATGGTTGGTGGATGAAGTCCGCGTGGACTTGGCAAGCTTTGTACTTTCTAGCATAATCTATCGCGTCTGCCACCATTGTGGGCCAATAGTAGCACATTCGGCGAAGGCGGTCTTGCAGTTTCGGGCCGGGCTGGTGGGCCCTGCAGACACCGTCATGGGCTTCTCGTACAGCTTTTTTGGCTTCTGCGTTTGACAGACACCGAAGCAGTAATCCGTCGTAGGAGCGGCGATACATCATTTTCGTCTCTGTATCGTAGAAGAATCTGAAAGAACGCCTTCTGATGGAAGTGGCTTCCTTTGGGTTCTCAGGTAGGATGTCGTAGACGACAAAGTCGATGAATGGTTGTCACCAATCTGGGGCGTCATCGATCGTCTGTGCATAATAACTTGCGACGAATTGCACATTGTTTTTGGGACAGACCAGTTCATGGCCTATCACTTCCACTGATTGTCGATCATAATTCGGAACTGCTAGGGAAGCGGTGAGACTAGCTAGGGCATCGGCTTCAATATTTCGGAGTCTGGGGACGTGCTCGATGAAGAACCCTCAAATGCCGAGATGATATTGATCGCTATTTGATGATAAGGGATCATGTCTTCATGGCGGACCTCGTACGAACCTCGGATCTGATTGACGATTAGTTGGGAATCGCCGTACGCTTCAAGGTATTCTACCCCCAGCTCTCTTGCAAGTTGGAGGCCAATGACCAGAGCGTTGTACTCGGCCACATTGTTAGAACAGGGTTCAGTGAGGGAATAAGCACGGTTAATTACCAATTCGGAAGGAGAGATTAGCACTACCCCGACTCCGACGACTATATTGCCTTTATGTCCGGTCCTCGAAGCGCCATCGAAGAACATTCGCCATATATTTTCGCGAGAGGTTGTATACGAGTCGACGACCTCATCTGGGATCTCTTCGTATATCCTGGAGGACTCCGAGCCTGGGTGGGCTGCCAAGAAATCTGCCAGGGCTTGACCTTTGACTGCCTTTTGGGAGACGAAGATCATATGATAAGGGGACAACAATATTGTCTATGTAGCGAGTCGAGAGCTGAGTGCCCCTGGTTTTGTCATGAGGACCCTTAAAGGGTTGACTCGTGAGACCACATGTATCGTTTGTCCGGCGACATAGTGTCGCATTTTCTGAATGACGAACACCAGGGCAAGGCATTCCTTCTCCACAGCGGTGTATCGATGCTCTGGCCTAATCATCATTCGGCTGAGGTAATATATGGCCTGTTCATGGCCTACATTGTTATTCTGTGCCAGCAGAGCACCGAGGGAGTGTTCCATTGCTCGTACATAGAGCAGAAATGGTTTTCCAGGGACTGGGCTACCAAGATCGGAGGATTTGACAGATATTCTTTGATGCTACCGAAAGCACGCTGGCATTCTTCGTCCCATACGAATGAGACTCCTTTCTTCATGAGGTGTGTGAATGGTCGGCATCGCCCGGAGAGGTTGGAAATGAACCTTCTAATGTAAGCTAACCTCCCTTGAAGGCCTCTGAGTTCGCGGAGATTTCTTGGGGGACCCATCTCCATGATTGCTTTTGTCTTCTCGGGGTCTACATGGATACCCTTTGCAGTGATGATGAAACCTAAGAACTTCTCGCTGGATACGCCCAGAAAGGACTTCGTAGGGTTCATTTTCAAATTGTGCGTTCGTATTAGGTCGAACACCGTCCTTAGATCCTGCAGATGGTCTCCTTTGCTACGACTTTTGACGGCTATATCATCAACATAGCACTCCACCGTCTTGCGTAAGTGGTCTCTGAAGATGATGTTCACAGCTCTTTGATATGTGGTGCCAGCATTCTTTAAACCGAAGGGCATGACTGTGTAGCAGTACGTGCGAATCGGTGTTCGGAATGATGTATGCTTTTCGTCGTCGGAAGACATCTTGATTTGGTTGTATCCCGAGAAGCCATCCATGAATGACATGCGTTCAAAGCCGCAGGTATTGTCGATCATGATGTCTGTGATAGGAAGGGGGAATTCATCTTTGGGACATGCCTCGTTCAGGTTGCGGAAGTCGATGCAGATTCGAATCTTCCCATTCTTCTTGAGGACGGGTACTATATTGGCGACCCATTCGGGATGTTGCTCCTCACGAATGAAACCGCTGGCTATCAATTTGTTGACTTCAGCTTCGATTGTGTCTATTATGCCTGGACGGAAGCGTCGCTGCTGTTGCTTGACCGACTTCACGTCTGGTCGAATGTTAAGTTTGTGAAGAGCGATGTCGGGATTTAACCCTGGCATGTCTTCATAGCTCCAGGCGAACACATCGATGTAATTTCTGACAAGTTCTAACAGCGACTCCCGTTCTTCGTCGGTGAGGCTTTTACTGATGAAGATTGGTTTTGGAGAAGATTCGCTGCCGAGATCCACTTGTATGACCTCATCTTCAGTAGGGGGTTCTCTCAGTTCGAACCGCTTTTTCCATTGTGCGTCTAATTGCTGGGCCCATGGCTCTAGCTCGAGAATTTCGTGGATGTCTTCGTCTTCTTCGTAAGCGTCGGCGAACGCCATGTTGACTGACATGACTTGTCTGAATACATCCCCGATGCTGGTATCTGAGTCGGAAGTTGGTGATCCGGTTGAATGTGACTGCCAGTCGCATTCTTCATCTGAACTCTCAGGGGTCGTAGTAGGCGTTACATACCCTAACCCGTATCGAGTTTTGTTGTAGTAGTTCCGTGGTTTGCCCGCCGGGACTGGCGGCTTCAAAGGTAATCGTCGCCCAGTGCCATAGTTCAATCCTGGCGTAGTCTCCAGATCATACCCCTGTTTCTGCATGAGATATTTGGATTGAGGGCTATAGAGATACAGAGGCAGTCTCCCGGCATCTGACCCGAGGTCGACTTCTTCTATGGTGCGGGGATGAGGGTTGTTCGTCCGACCGAAGATGATTGGATGATCTCCTTCTCGAATATTCGGTAAGCATCTTCTACTGGAGCAAGCTGGATTGCGGTGTACACATTTATCACCTGTGTGTGTAGGTGAGCGCCTATACCGTGTTCCATAGTATACATCGTACATAGCTTATTGAGCTCGGTGTAGTTCAAAGATAACCCTTTATTAATGAAGTAAGGTATCTTTTCTAGGGGGATTACATCATCAGCGGAGGAGACATTAGTGTGGGCAGCCACATACTTGGCTAGCTCCGGTTCCTCTTCGGCTACCCCCTGTGTGAACGAAGACTGAGAGGACGACCTAGAAAGCTTGATCGTCCGTGGTCCAGTTGATGGAGCAGAGCATGGAGTCATTGGCAGACTGGCGAACCCCAGTTTGGCATTCGATGTGGGGCGAGGAGTGGCTGGTTCGCTGGAAGTGTCAGACCTTACATCGAGGCGACAACCTTTCTTGGGAAGGCGTATTGTCAGTGGCCTGTCCGAGGGGTTGAGCTTCTCTGTTTGTGGTTGACTGACTCTTGGTAACCTGATTGTTAGTGGCTCCGTTGTGGGTCTCGGCACTTAGCTGGATCTAGGCAACCGGATCATCATCTGCTCCTCTTGCGCAGAGAGGCTGATTGCGTCCTTCCGCAGAGTGGCGGTGAGGGGTACGGACTTGCCCGGTTTGCGAGCTTGGAGGTGGATCGTCAGGGGTCCTTCTGATCCCGTGGCTGTCTCAGTATGAGCTCGTGCGTCTCCTTCATCCAGGTGCCTCTTCGACTTTTCATATAAACAGGAGTCCAAGTAGTAAGATTCGACCCCTTTGAAGGGATCGATATCAACAAACTCTGTCTTCACGAAGTCGTGTTTGTCGACATATTTGAAGCACTGGTATAGCGTAGAAGGCACGATCATATAATCGTGTATCCATGGGCGCCCCAAGAGGATGTTGTAAGAAGCGTCTGCATCTATGACGTAGCAGGTGACTTCGGATTGGAGATCGCCAATCTGACACTTCAGACGAATCTTTCCGATAGGGTAGCTCCTGCCCGAATTGAAATCGCTGATGGCGGTACTTGTAGGTGTTAGGCGATGCATTGGGATGCGAAGATAATGTAGCAGGCCCTTCGGGATGATGCTTATGGAAGAGCCAGGATCAATGTGCATCCGATCCACCTTCACGTCGCCGATGTATCCCGTGTAGTATAGCGGGCGATCATGTAGGTTGGTTTTGATGAGCATGTCCTGCGGAGTGAAGACGATGTTGGGCATTGCTCCCGTGCAGGCACTATCTTGGAGATCCATGGGTGAGTCCTCCGCAGTGAGGTTAGATTGAGCGAGATAGGCATCGGCATTTTGGAGTACTTCGCTCAATGCAATACGAACGTCCTTGGAGAGTCTTAGGAGTTTGTATAATAACAATTTGGCCGGAGTGTTAGCCAATTGTGCTAAGATGTCAAAGTTGTAGGGCCTCTCTAGCCCTTGGGCTGCGTCCTTTCGGAGAGATTTGTCGAAGCGAGTCTCCTTCGGCCTAGGCTTGTCGGTCGTCGAAGGCTGAGCCGGTCCCAGAGCATCAGTTGTAGTGGGTTGATGATTTTCAGCTGGACTGTCAACCACAGGTTGGGATTGCGCTCCGGACCGCGTGACGACGGCTGTAGCTTCCTCGTTGTCTGCTAAAATTATGCGGCAGGTCTTGATTTTTCCACTCTTTTTGTTGGTGGGAGATGGTGTAGGCCGAGTTACTTCTGACACCAAGTCTGGATGGACCCACATGACCTCTCCTCGTGAGGTGGTGAGAGGTACTAGACCAGCAGCTTGTTCTCGGGGGAGAGGAAGATTGGTAATCTCCATTGTCGCGAGAGGGACGGGGATTACCCCGTCTTGAGTCTCCGTCGGAGGGAAGTTGCCGAATTGTACGGACACCATATTGGCTGCTACGGTTACCTCTTCGAAGTCGATGGCCAGAGCGTTCGAATCAATGAGGCTTTAGATGTAACGTTTTAATTGGTAGCAGTCATGTGTAGCGTGGTGTACATAACGGTAGTAATGGCTGAACTTCGGGTTCTCCAAATCAGCCGGCCGAGGCTCCCATCTTGGTGGAGGAAGCTGAATTCTACCTCCTTGTATGAGCATGTCTAAGATAGGCTTGACGTGGCCGTCTTCGAAAGAGTAAGTGATTTGAGGCCATTGCTTGTCTGCTGGCTGTGGTTCGGGTTTCTGGGCCGTGTCGGCCACCATAGCCTATTTTCCCTTGCTGTCCCGATTGTTGGAGGGGTTACCCCCATTATCGTTGTTGAGACGCTTGCCCTTGTTTTCTCCTTCTGAGATGTGCAACCCCAGTTGGCGGGCCTTCTTCAGTCGTTCTTCAGCGCTTGTGGCGCTGATGATGAACGCCTTCCAATCTTTGAATTGACTCTCGCCCATCCAGAGACTGATCGTTGGAAGCAGTCTCTTTTGGCAGATTTCAATCAAAGAAGAATCCGGATTTCCGGAAGGCAGCTTCATGGCGGTCTGGCAGAACCGCTCGATGTAGTTCCTTGTTAGCTCCTTCTCCCCTTGGACGACGTCCATGAGAGTGGACATAGTGACGTCTTGTCCTACTTCATAGAATCGTTCCAAGAACATGCGCTTGAAGCCGGCGAAGGAACGGATGCAGTTGTCCGGTAGATTGCGGTACCATTCAAAGGCGACTCCTTCCAATGCTCTAATGAATAACCGTGTGAGAATCGCATCTTCATGGGGCAGATGGTCGGTGGTGACCTCAAAGTAAGTGATGTACCGACTTGCTGAGGTTTTGCCATCATACGGGTTGATGTTGAACGGCTTATATCTTGGTGGGAATGGAACGTCCCTCCACTCAGCAGGGTATGGTTGCCGTATTCTGAGATCTTGAGCATTTTCTCGGGCAATGAAACATGGCACGGAGCTCCTGGATCTTCTCTTCTTACTTTTCGGGTCTCATCTGTCGCGGCGGGGGCTGTTATTTTGGAAGGATTATTGCCCGGGTTTGGTGCCGCTGAGTTCGAATCTACATTGACCGCGGGGCCCGTATTTGTTTGACCAGGCGCTCCTCCTTGTAGAGTGGGCAGGGCCGCTTTAATCTTGTCTACAGACTTGACCAAAGCAAGTAATATGGCTTCGAGACTGTCGATGCGCTGGCGATCACTGGAACCACCTTGATCGCTGTCCGTCATGAACACCGTTCTTACGTGAGGAGTGATGGAAGGAACGGTGGAGGATGTGCCCTCTGAGTCATACCCATGCACCGAGAAGTCATCGGGATAGGTGGGAATGTTCTCTTCGGGCTCGGACTCGGAGGGAATGGTATCCCCAGCTTCAGAGCTTGCCTTGTCTCGAGAGTTACGGATGTCCTCGGGGGCATCAGCGTCCGTTGCTCCTGATGGAAGAGTTGTTTGTGCGGACTCAGTTCCTTGGAACATCGAATTGTTGCGGATGTTCGGAGGAGTGCTACCCCCAGCTTCTTCAACCCCCAGCGATGTGGATGATGAATTTCCTATCGCGGTAAATTTCGTTTTTGAACGGGTGTGTTGGAATACACCAGTGGAGGACAACCGTTTAGACGACCGTTTCATAGTTGTAGTGGTTGATATCTTTGGACTGGAGATGCTCGTTTTCTTCCTTCTCTCTTCGGCGGGGACTTTTTGAGCAGAATTGCAGGAGACAACAGGAGGTGCCTCATCTTCTGAGTTCGGGTGCTGTAGCCTTTGGAAGACGGATGGCCGAGCTTCCGTCATTGCCGCGTTATTGCAGTAGCAATTGACGATGATTTGGATGTAGCGATGTCCAAGCGAGGACTCTTTGCACACCGACACTCCTTCTCTTTCCTTGCATTTGTGGAGGATCGTCTCCCGCAGGTCAGAGGAACCACTCTGTCTGTTTGCCGCGGGGGGCTGGACTTGAGCAGTTGTATGCAACTTTCCATCCGAGGTCCGTGTGATAGTCAATGGGACGCTCCGATAGTCAGAGGTTGGGACAGCTGACTGGGCTCGATGAGCCCGTGCTGCCCTAGACTTCCTTCCTTTAGCACTTGTGGGTGCATAATAGGAGGAGTTCAAGTTGAATGCCACAGAGTCTGGCTTGTCATACAGAGAATCATCAGGGTCGGGACCGTATGAGAGACGGTCGAAGACCGATCGAGAGAAGCGTGGAACGGACGCTATGCTGCTAGAATTGGGTACCGTGCAGGCTGTCTGCATGCTGTCGTCTTCTGCTCTCGGATGAGTTGTCTTTGGGCGGCTAGGAGTCACGACCGTGCAGGCTGGCCGCATGCGGTTGGCAATAGTGGCCGTATGGGTTTTCTGCAAGCGACTGACTCCTGTAGCCTCATGTGTTTCATCCATGTGATTGGCGACTGTAGCTGCATAAACTATGCGGCTGCCAGATATGACCGCATGATTCTTCTTCATGCGGCTAGCGACTGTGGCCGCATGGGCTTTGCCCATGCGGCTAGCGGATGTGGTCGCATGAGCCTTTTTCACTCGGCTAGCACCCCTATGCGGCTCAGTTTACGTAGAGTTCCTCTTTGCCCCTGCAAGTCCAGCATCATAGTATTTTCTTCTGCCGGACTTGGGGACAGTAGAGTTGTCTACGGTCTGAAGTGGCGCCACAGAAGAGTCCTTCTCGCCGTCTTGGGCAACAGAGGGTATACCGTCGGGGGCTTGGGGAGGAGCAAATGATTTTGGCCTCCACTCTCTGCGAGCCTTTGTCGTGCGGGTGCGCTTCTGGACCGGGCCAGCGCTTCCTTCGGAGAGCATCTCTTCAAACGCTTGTTGGTCGAAGCGGACGACCATCTTTTGTTGCGTGGAGCCAAGCTTGGCTGTATCCGATTGCGTCACCAACTCCTCAGCCGTGGAGAAGTTAGTCCCCAGCAGAGTCGCCATCGTGTTTGCCATTGATTGTAAAAGTACAGAACAATTATCTGAGGACTGAACTTAGACTCACAATATAAACTCGCTTGTACAAAGAAAGCCTAGGGACGAAAACCTAGGTACATCAATCTAAGTACAATTATTTATTTTAGATCCTGGGGGGTGACGATAGAGGCTCGGGAAGGCGACGGCAGCCCTGCCTTACTCCTTAGATGATCGGTATGCAGCCTTGGCTCCTCGTGTGAAGATGGTTGGCGTTGACGAAGAATGGCTCTTTTTGCTCCTCTGTTGCTTTCCTGGCTTCTCTCTCTCTGTGTGTATTTTCTCTCTGGCTCTGTATTTTTTATTCTTTTGTTGCCGATCCTTTTTTTTGCAGAGAAATGATGCTGGCTATTTATAAGAGTGGGGTATGATCATTATGGTTTGCTAATGATCATTTGTTTGGAATATCGGCACTCCTTTAATCTATCTGAACCCTTGATCCTGATTACAATGAATCTAGGCCATTAATGCGGATAGCACCGAATCTTGTGAGCAATTAATGTTAACTGCTTTAAATCTTCATGACGGATTATACCAATGTCCGATTGCTCACCACGTGTCCTATTGGCTTTATGATAAATGATATGCCTTGATCTCAGTAATTATGAGGATGACGTCAAATATATTTGTTGAGATTCGGTTAAATCCTTGATTGCTCCGATGCCACGTGTTTTAGTTGTGGGGCCTGCCAGGGCCGCATAGGATAGGCAAGACTTGAACCGCAGGGAGGTAATCTTCATGAGCCGCATAGGACAACGCCTTATTGAGCCGCAGGGGATGATCTCTCAATGAGCCGCATATGCATAATCTCTACGAGCCGCATAGGCTAGCGTTGTGTTGAGCCGCAGGCTCTCGGTGGGCCGCATATGGCTGATTTCTGCTGGCCATATAGGGTGACTTCTTAGTGAGCCGCATAAAGCTGTTCTCATTTAAGCCGCATGAGACGTGCCACGTGGCAATCTAGGACCTCTGTCGGATCGGGTCAGAGATTTTCTTTTTTTTTCGAAGAGTCTGTCATTATGGCAGAACCATTATGACGCTTTATGTCAGAGCCGTCACGATCGTCGAGTCGTGTCAGGGCATTAAATGAGGCCACTACTCAAATGGCCAGCTGTAGGGAGGGATCCCCAGGGGGGATGTGGCGTCGATCGGGCCGCATATTCCTGCTGAACCGCATACACTCCCGAGCCGCATGAGACTGAGAGTCTTCTTTAAATCGCATAAGGAAGCTCCTGTATGAGCCACATGGGCTTCTTCCCAGAGCCGCATGGACCATTACTCTGATATTTTCCATGCTTCTACAAAGGGGTAGGGGCACTTGTATTTACAAGTTTGCCCCTCCCTAAGCCTAATGCAAAATTAATCAAAAAATAGGTTTTGAAAAATGCTAATAATAAATAAAAATCATAATTAAACTTAATTACTCATGGGAGAACTAGTCCAAACTCCTACACCTAAAAGTTTAGTGTGGTGGGCCATGGTTAGCTAACATGCTAATTACGGCTCAAGTCAAAATTCACCGGGGTCCCGAATTAACTCGGAATGCGATAAAATTCGAACCCGACTCTTATAATAATTAAATAATAATATTCATGAAATAAAATTCCCAAAAATATTATAAAATAGAAAATTACCATTTTACCCCTAACTGGGAAAAGTGAGGGTGACATAAATCCTATTAACTTTTTATTAATTCATATTCATCACACCATTCATCTACTATTTTATGGCTCTTAATGCCTCATTGAAAACCTTTTAATTAGATGGGATGGGTCATGGCTCTATATATGTTCCATACATTTTTTCCTTTGGAGAATAAATAGATATGAGAAAAAAGATCAAATGATCATGTCTCTTTCTCTCTTTCTTACCCTAAACACTCCAATATATTTTGTTCTATTTTCTGGGCAAAGCTATGTTCGGGTCAATCTCTCCGAGTTGTGTGCGACGACGGGATACCGGTAGAGCTGAGGTTTTACCACTATGAGCATTCGTACAAAGTCTGCACATAGACCCGAATAAACTCTTAGGACAGTGCTATGTACGTGACTTCCCCGGAGGCCGGTAACTTCTAATTTTGGTTTATTTTGTTTACAGAATTTTGAAGATAAAGGCAAATAAATCCAACAATCTAAGAGTTTATCCTCATTTTATATATGTTAGTTTAACAATTTACAATTTTATTTTATGTCTTACAAGACATTATGTTTAAATATTCTTCTAAGTGAAAGAATTGATACATGTTGTTCTAATGTACGTAAAGAGACGAATAGTAATTCTCTTTTATCTTCAGTTTAATTAGTAAAGCAAAATCTTTTGTACTCTTGGGACGAATGAAGTTTTTCATTTCTCTTCATGGAACAAATGTGGTGGGATATGTTAGATACCATGTAGCCAAGGGCTACAAGTGTTATGTGCTACTATTACTTTATTATTAATTTTAACATTATTGTTTTTTTCTAAAGATTAGTCCGTTATGTTGATGTAATTTTTTAACATAGTATTTTAACATTTGATTCAATCTTGCCACAATTGTTCGTTGACAATTTTCTAAGGACGTTCCTAATTGCTAATCAAATAACTGAACAAGCCATGTTGACTTGAGACGAGAGTAGAGATTATGATTTACATAGTTTGGTTGTAATGTTATTTTGATATCTTAGGAACTTCTCTTTGCTTTCGTAAGCTTGTCAAGCATGAAATAAAATTTGATACATCCTTTTGAAAAGAAAAAAAAGAGACAAAGAAATACTTAACAGAATAGTTTTGACCCATTTGGAAATAAAAATTAAATTTGTTTTTTCACTTTCTGTTCTTCATTTTGGCATTATGGATATATGGTTAAGAGAGCATGTTATTTAGTTTCAAGTATTAACGTATTGAAGGTGCAGTATTATTGAAAAAGAAGCACGTAAACCTTTTCCCAAACTAGAGAGTACTTGCGAGAGAACCGAGCAATGCAACGCACGAACAAAATGCCAAACACAATCCACACAGACACATAAAATTTTTGACGTGAAAACCCTTGCGAAAAAAACTCGCGGAACAATCGGAGTCCAACCCATGTGAAGCCTTCACTAATGAAATAAACGAGTACACCCTCTACAAACTTCTTCCGATCCAATACGAATCCCCACAACACTTGGAAGCAAGAATAATTAATTACAAGGCTTGAAGAACAAATATGACGAGTAGAGATTATCCGAACACGATCCTCCTTCGAAAATGGCCTTCAATCCTCCTTCTTCTCTCCCAAAGTTGCAATGACACTCTTGCCTCTTTTCTCTCTATTTTTCTTATTGTTGTGTTGTGATTAGGGTTAGAAAAAACCACGTATAAACCCCCTAATTCGTAGCAAAATCTGGACCATAGGATACTATCCAACGGTATAAAAATACTCTAAAATCAGCCTCAGCCCGTCGACACAGAGTTCGGCCAGAACTCTTTGTTTTTGTGACAGAATAGTTCTGGAACCAAAGGGGCAGAGTTCAGCAAAAACTCTGTCTTCCCTGTTCCATAAAGTACTCTGGTAGCTCCCGAGCTTCTTTTTTGTCTCCGAATGGCCTCGTCACCTCTCTGAGCTTCTCTGACACACAGACGGTGCTCGTCGCACTCCGGGGTCTTCTTTACATAGGTTGAGAACCCCTTTCACTCCAACATTTCTCCCCCTTCACAACTATGTGAAGGAGGTCTCATCCCGATGATCTGCTTGCAGAACTCAAACTTTTCTTTGGTAGAATCTTGGTGAATATATCTGCTCCGTTATTATCTGTACGAACCTTCTCAACCTCTGCATCCTTCTTCTCAACCACATCCCGTATCCAATGATACCGAGTCTCGATGTGATTGGACCGGTTATGAAATGTCTGATTCTTTACAAGGTGAATAGCACTCTGACTATCACAAAGCAAAGTATACTACTTTTGCTTCAGCCCTATTTCCTGCAATAACTTTTTCATCCAAAGCAACTCCTTCCAAGCCTCCGTCACCGCAATGTACTCTGCCTCTGTCGTTGAGTAGGCAACACACTTTTGCAACCGTGACTGCCATGATACCGCTCCTCCAGCAAACATTATCACATAGCCCGAAGTCGATCGTATCGTGTCTACATCTCCAGCCATTTCAGCGTCGGTATATCCAACCAGCTTCGGCTCGTCCCCACCAAAAGAAAGTCTCCAATCGGCAATGCCCAGAAGGTATCGTAGAATCCACTTAACCGTACTCCAATGTACCCTTCCAGGATTTGAAAGATACATGCTAACTGTGCCAACTGCATGAGCGATGTCTAGCCTCATACACATCATAGCATACATAAGGCTTCCTACTGCTGAGGTATTTGGATCCCGCTCCATATCTTATTTTTTGTTCTCGATGGATGGATACTGCTCCTCAGTGAATTTAAAGTGAGCCGCAAGGGGGCACCTCACTTTCTTCGACCTGTCCATCCCGAAACGCTGAAGTACCCGTTGGATGTACTTTTTTTGGGACAAGTACAGCAGCTTGGACTCTATCTCTCGACTGATCCCTATCCCAAGAATAGTCTTGCTGGCCCAAATCCTTCATAGAAAAGGTCATGCCCAGTTGGCACTTCAACTCCGCTATCCTAGTGGCATTCTGACCCACTAATAGTATATCATCAACATAGAGTAATAAAATGATAAAATTATCCCTGACAAAGTACCTCATAAATACACAATAGTCCAACGTCGTCTGTGCATAATTATGCTCTCCTATAAATGACTCGAACTTCCTGTACTACTGCCTCGAAGCCTGCTTCAGACCATACAAGCTCTTTCTCAACCGACAGACCAAATGTGACTTGCCCTTTTCACAGAATCCCTCCGACTGCTCCATATATAACTCCTCCTCAATATTATCGTAAAGTAATTCCATCTTCACGTCCATCTGCTCGACCTCCAAGTCAAAACTGGCTGCCAATGCTAGTACCACCCGAATAGAAGACTGGCAAAAAGATCTCATCATCATCACGCCTTTCTACTGACCGTAACCTTTAACTACAGCCTTGATTTACATCGAGGGCGAGTAGCATCATCCGTCTGCTTCACTCTAAACACATATCAATTCTTCAAAGCCTTCTTACCCTTTGGCAATCGTACCAGCTCGTAAGTAGAATTGGTGTATAAGGAACTCATCTCCTCCTGCATAGCCTGTATCTACTCCTACCTTTGTTCGTCTTCCATAGCCTCTACAAAAATTTTGGGCTCTACCCCGTCAGTTAATAGCACATACTCACTGGGTGTGTATCTCGTATATGGTCGACGCTCTCTGTCGCTCCTTCTCAATGGAGCCACTGGTGCTGGTAGTATACCAACAGCCTCCTCCGCTTCAGGAACTACCTCCCCGGTATGCTCATTCTCTTGCGGGACACCCTGACCACCATCAGCAGACTGATGATCAAGGCTGGAAGCAATTTTATGTACTGGATCCCCCATAACTAGATCCTCTGCGATGTCCTCTAGTAACTGCTCGAAGCAAAATGACTCTAACTCAGGCAATTCCTCAGCCTTAGAAGGCATCTTAAAATCCTGAGTGTTGGTCATGGTCTGATCCTCGACGAATATCACATCCTACTTCTGTAGAGCTTTCTTTCCACTGGGCCGTAGAGTCTATAGCTAAACTCATCCTGACCGTAGTCGACAAAGATGCACCGCCTCGTCTTCGACTTAAGTTTGGACCTCTCGTCCTTCGGTACATGCACGAAGGCCTTACAACCAAATACTCGCAGGTGATTGTATGATGGCTCTTTGTCGTACCATACTTTGTCAGGCACATCACCCTGCAAAGAAGCATTAGGAGATAAATTAATAACATAAGAAGCTGTGAGAAGACCCTCATTCCAAGAACTACCTGGAAAATTTGTGTCTGACAGCAAACACCGCACTCTCTCCATCAGGGTCCTGTTTATGCGCTCTGCTACACTATTAAGCTGAGGTGTCTTAGGCGGAGTCTTTTGGTGTCGTATCCCTTGCTCTCTGAAATAAGCATCAAAGGGACCAATGTATTCGCCGCCGTTGTCGGACTGAACATACAATAACTTCTTGCCCGTCCCTTTTTCAACTGAGGCCTAAAACTTTTTGAAAGTGGGCATCACCTGATCCTTGATCTTTAAGGCATAGACCCAAACCTTTCTTGAATAGTCATCAATAAAAGTTACAAAGTAAGAAGCACCACCAATAGATTTTACCTTTATAGGACCGCAGACATCCGAGTGAATCAACTCGAGCAACGCCGGCTTCCTTGAACTTGGGTGACTTTGGAAAGACACCCTATTTTTCTTTCCAACATGCACTTCTCCAACTTAATTTGTAGACTAGAGCCCTAGAATTACCATCCGGTTCACCAAGTAGCTCATCCCCTTCTCGCTGATATGGCCAAGCCGCCTGTGCCACAGCTTAGTAGACGTATTAGAAACTGTATTCACCTTCTGTGTCTCCTGTGCGGTCCCCTCCATATAGTAGAGGCCGAGCTTCTTGCTTCCTCTGGTAATCACCATCGAACCTCTGGAAAGCTTCTATTGACCATTCTCGAATAGACTGAAGAATCCCTCGTCATCCAACCTTCCAACTAATACCAGGTTGAAATGGATATCATGGACATGACGAACATCTTTGAGAATAAGAACTACACCCGTCTTCGTCCTCAAATGCATATCTCCAATGACAATCGCCTTCGATACATCTCCATTGCCCATTTTCAACATTCCACAATCGTATGTCGTGTAAGTGGAAAATAGTGCCCTGTTATGAGATACGTGCGCTGAAGCCCCTAACTCCACCAGCCAAGAATTGTCATCACAAGCGAGGTTGTAATAACCTCATCAACTACGACGATCACATTGCCTCCATGTATCGAAGCCGCCGTTGTAGTATTCTCATCTTGCTTCCCCTTGTCGCCCTTTTTCTCTCTCTTCTAAGCGAAATAGTTCTGCTTGATGTAGCCCTTCTTTCCACAGTGGTAACACCCCGGGTCTTCTTACCGACCCTTGGACTTTCCCCTGCTCTGGTCTCTGCCACCACCTGGATCCCTTCTTTTGCCTCTTACATGGCTCTATGAAACTAGTGCCTCTGAGTGATGGAATATGGATGAAGTGTCCTGATAACGTCTCGGTATCTCTTCATTCAGCACCCCGCTCTTGGCAAACTCTAAATTGACTATGCCTTCTGGAGCAGAAGCGATCATAGATACTCGTACGGTCTCCCACGAGTCTGGCAATGTACACAACAGCCATAGTCCATGAACCTCGTCGTCGTCGAACTTGACTCCCATCGAAGATTGTTTGTCAACCACGTCCTGAAAATCACTCAAGTGATCCGTAATGGACGTCCCATCTTTGTATCGCAGACGCATCATCGTCCGAATTAGGAATAACTTGTTTACCCGGTCTTCTTCGTATGCAAAGATTCTATCTTATCCCATAACGACTTCGTGTGCTCAATATTGGCAACGTGGTAGTACACGTTCTCGTCAATGAACTGTCTGATATATCTACACACCTATATGTGCTTGAAATTTCAGTCCTTCTCGGATTTATCAACTGGTCGCTCGAAGTAAATACGGGCAGATACAGCTTCTTGACAAACATCAAATCTTTTATCTTGCTCTGCCAATAATGATAGTTTGTGCTATTAAGGTTCACCATGTGCACCGGCTTCACGTCTATCTCTCATAACTAGTTTTTCTGTCAACTCCTGTCACCCTTCTGAATTCCAGAACCTAGCTTTGATACCACTTTATTAGGTAAGAAGCATGGAAATCTTTTTCCAAACTACAGAGTACCTGCGAGAGAATCGAGCAATACAATACAGAACCAAACACCAAACACAATCCATATAGATACAAAGAATTTTTGACATGGAAAACCCTTGCAGGAAAAAAACCACGGGACGATCGGAGTCTAATCCTTGAGAAGCCTTCACTAATGAAATAAGGGAGTACACCCTCTATAAACTTCTTCTGATCAAATACGGATCCCCACAACACTTGGAAGCAAGAATAATTGATTACAAGGCTATGAAGAATAAAGACGACGAGTAGAGATTACCCGAATACGATCCTCCTTCGAAAACGGCCTTCAATCCTCCTTCTCTCCCAAAGTTGCAATGGCACTCTTTCCTCTTTTCTCTCTATTTTTCTTATTGTTGTGTTGTGATTAGGGTTAGGAAAAACTATGTATAAATCCCCTAATTTGCAGCAAAACCTGGACCGTAGGATACGATCCAACGATATATAAATATCCTGAAATCAGCCTCAGCCCGTCGACACAGAGTTCAGCTATAACTCTGTGTTTTCGTGACAGAACAGTTCTGGAACCAAGGGGGCAGAGTTCAGCCAGAACTCTGCCTCCCCTATTCCAGAAAGTAGTTCGGTAGCTCCCGAGCTTCTTCTTCATCTTCGAATGGACTCGTCACCTCCCCGAGCTTCTTTGACACACAGACGGCGCTCGTCACACTCCGGGGTCTTCTCCATATAGGTTGGGAACCCCTCCCACTCCAACAAGTATATCTACTTCTCTTCTATAGTAACTATTAGAAGATCTATTTGTCTTTCCAAGAATAAATTGATCCTTCCTATGTAATGCACTGTCATGATTCTCCATATGCAAGCAAACTATGCATGTCCTTCTTTTAATAGGCACAAGCAAAAGTTTTTGGGAGAAGAAGATGTGATTGCCATTACCAATCGGTTTTGTTTTTAGATAGAATGGAGTCTGGATACATTGTTACATATGATTCATAATTTTTGGTACAACCTATGAGTAAAACAACTAAATTTAATTCATATACGATTTTCAAACTATTTGTTAGTTTAAAATTGGTATGATAGAAAATCTTAAACTTGTTCAATATTTGTGATCTTCAATAATGGGTGTCCTTGCATGCCCTACGTGTTGCATGGAATATGTTTCCATTTTGTATTAATGCAATGTCATCACATTAATTGGATTTTATTATTAATTAATACAATTTAATCACTTCGATGTTATTGTCATTTCCACATTAGTTATACAACTTTATGGATCCAATAATTATACTTGCTTATGGCAAATATACGAGTTCTTTCATTTTATCATTTCTGGTAAGGATGACTATTACACTAGTTTGTACACCCTGAGTTCATTTGAAGATTGGGTCCAGTTGAATTACTTAGAATTTAGTTGTTTTATTTTTATGTTGGTCAAATTATGTGTAGTCATGATTTTATTTAAGTTATATTTTATAACTTTCGAGGTTGATTAATAGGATGTTTCAAATTTTTGATATATGGATAGGATGAATGATTTTTAGGATATTTATGTCTTGACATAACTCAAGCTATTTACTCCTTCAGTCCAATGGTTGGAATCATAACTAATTCCTAGTGAATTTTTGATTTCGTTCATAATATTTGTAAATAGATGTTAGAAATTATGTTCCACATCATCTAGATAGTTCTTCATTTTATTCACTATGTTAGCACAAATTATTCCATTCATCTTATACTTATTAGCACGGAACGAACTTGTCGTTCTATTCCAGTTAGGAATAATATGCGATATGTATGGATGAATAAAATTTACTTTCAAATTTATTGCAATAATTTGAGCCAATAGTAACATCTTGAGAATATTGTCGATTCCAATTCAGCAGCATTTAACCTTTCCACTATTTCAATTTAATTGGTAACAATATGTAGCATGTACCAATAAATTATTTTTTATGATAAACTATTTTGTACAAAATTTGTTATATGAAATTACAACAAATATAATTTTGCGTCTCTATAAGTAGAATATGCAAAGACATTTGACATAACAAAGGGGTTTTAGAAAAACCTAAATTCATATGACCAAATTTGTTCTATAAAATATTTTAAATATTTCTCAAATAGATTAGAAATATTATATGGATAATGTATGTAGAGATATATTTATTTTAGCATCTATTTTAATTATGTATATTTTTTAACGTTTCTACATAGAGTATTGTTCATATACACAGTTTTGGTTGCTAATAATTCTGCTAATATATATAACAAATCGTTGTTTAACACATACTTTAACCCCTGTACTTTTTTTATGGTGTAACATATAATAAGACACATGGAGTGAGAAATCCATGTTGCTTTAGTTTTGTGTTTTGTTACGTTTGTACTGTATATCATTAGGATAGTGCAAAGATCATAACACCTATTCTAACTCTATATTTTCTATTCATGATGCATCAAGTGGAATCCTTTTAATTTAATATTATTAGTAACTAATTAAGTAGCCCGCTTTTGTGGATAATGACATAGAATTTTGTCAGTTCAGGATACAAAACTTGGTATTACTACACATTAATAACAAATTTTACATCGTTTAATATTAATTATGGATTTGGCATCTGGAATAATTTTTTTGCTAAATCGTCTAAATATAAATATATTGTTATGTGATTATTTTATATGTAATATTTAATTTATGAAAAAACAATTGTTACATACTTCTATATAGTATTGTTAAAATGTTTTCTTTCACTATATTATGTAGTCAAACTTGGGCAAACTGATAGCATCTTTATAATTCTTGTTTTCATATTTACCATAAAAATATTGTTGAATTATTTTAATGTTAAACAATGTATATTGGTGTGTAAGAATGAACAAGTTGTGCATTGGTTAAAATTATATTCTTTTAATATGCAAATTAACATTTATTTTATTGAAGACCGAATTGTTAGAGTTTTATTCTTTTTGGACATAATCATTGTAATGTTATTTCTTCAAGTCCGAAGCATTAAAAGTTACAACATTTTAGAAAGGAGCAAACATGCTAAGGCGTAAGGTAAGTAATACAAAGTTTTTTTTTGCTTTATTTGATGTTTATAAAATTTTTATGTTTCAAAATTCTTGGACAAAATTGGATGTTGGTGAGATTATTGAACTATCTCAAAACAATGTACAAAATGATATTTTATTCTGAAGTGCTATTACTAAGCCGATATAAAGAAGTACAAAATTTCTTCGAACACGTGCAAAGGTAATTTTTCACATATTCTATACATTTTGACTACTAAGTTTAGTTTGACAAATATATGAAGTTTGTGAGCCATCATTCTTGGTTTCTATATATAAAATATGGTGATAACGGATAATATTCTTTCCTTGATCGGTTTACATTTTTAAATCTTAAATGATTATAGTATCACAATATTAGAATTACTAGTTAGAAAGAAATCACAATATTGTTCTGTCACAATATTTTGACAAAAATTTATTTCTGTTTATATTTCGTGACACTATAATTCTTTTGTTTAATTATTCAAACAATTTATTCACAAGAAAATAGTTAGTAAAATTGCAAATTCTTTTAAATCTAAAGTTTTAAAAGTTAAAATTATTTTGGGTACAAGCCAAAAGGGTCCTTCTGTCAACCGGGCGTAAATAGCCATAAGCGACATGGTACTTAATCGTCCCCCTGTGGACCTCCGGTAGCTGGGAACCGACCCCTAAAGCTAGCCCAAGTTAATCAATACTTGATAGACTAAAGATTTCTTAAGGTTGAATATCAAATCACTTAAACTATTATCCTGGTACTTTAGACGGCCATTTTTGCAAGCATGGATTATAGAGATAAATCATTAGAGCCATGGCAGAAAGATACTGTGTCTTACATTAAGAGGTGGTAGAGTCGAATAATTTTTGACTCACTATCCTAAGGCTTATATCAACAATTAGTGGAATCACACATTTTATTAAATGGATTCTGATGACATAGAGTATGATGTAGAAGTAATCCAAACATCTGGCTTAGTGAAACCAAAAGTTTCTAAAGAAATGGACTACAATTAGTTTCACAGATTTTTAATATTTTCTACGTCATTATATGACATTTTCTTCAGACATAAAAACACTAAAGATCACTAAGATCCAGTGTAAGGTTTCATCTGTGGAACAACTTTGATACTCATAAGTTGATAGGTCTATGTGACAAACTATCATAACTAGGAGTATCAAAGAATTTGAAATTGTACATATAAACATAGCTTGTATTAAAGCTGAACGGATCAGATATCTTACTATGTATATATCAAATAGATCCAGGCCTAAATTTTACTCTTGCTATGATTTCATGAAGTATTGAATAGATTAAGCATCTTATTATGCATATTCATGATATACATATTTATGTACCTATCATTTTTTATAAATTATGCTAAAGAACTGCTAAAGCATGATCTTGTGAATGCTAAGATGAACGGGTACTTGTAGCTGCATTTCAAGACATTAAAAGAGCCTAAAAGGCAAAAATGTGATTCTTGACTATAAAAGTCAAAGAACTTTACAGATCTCTTGACGAAGAGTCTATTTACTCTTGAAGAAGAGTTTATCTAGAAAACTAATCCTAGAATCATCGAGGAGGGTGGGGTTAAGCCCATAAGTTAGTCACCAGTGGCAACCTAACCGAGTCTGATTGGAGATCCCAAGAAGCCGGTTCAATGGGTAGAAACAAGCTGGACTTGGTGACTATTATGGAACACTGACCCTGAGATTAAATTCTCTTAAATAAATGCTCAAAAGGCTGTACAATGTTGTACATAGATACTGTCATGCCCCGCTCACGTTGGAGCGATCGTCCTCGCTAAGGCGTGATGCCGCACGAGCCTAGATTGTGCTCATGCAAGGCGGATTCCATAACGGCCGATTTCAGCGACTGCGACGGGGTCGTCGCACAGAAGTCCCATGCAGAGACATTGAATAATAGCAGCAAAAATTTTAAAGCAAAATACAAGTTATTCAAAGAAGCTCTTTATTGATATTGAAACAAAGATTACAAAGGGCACAAAGCCAAGATTACAAGTCTCTCGAGCTCAGTTTTCTCACATTACAAGTTCACTCTGCTCTCTCTCATCTTTCGATACAACGCTTGAGCCAGCGGAAGCTTCGGAAGGCGACGTCCATACATTATCTCCCGTATAAGTCTTGACTCCATGCGGCTGCATGCTTCGAATCGCCAAGGAACTCCGTGCCTCGACGCATCCAAGCGAGCTCCGTGCCACGCGCATCTACCTGTGCCTGCACATAGAAACTATATGGGTGTTAGTACTCAACTATACTGGTGGAATGAGCTCGTCGCCCACCCATACAAAACCAACACGTTTGATTTACTTTGTGCAACATAGTCCTTTTATGATTTTCTTTCTACTCTTGCCTTAGGATCAGTTTTAGGACATATGCCTTGGCCTATTTTGTGTCTCTAGACCCTCCCATGCTTGCAACATCAACGTTAACCTATCAAGTCATGTTTGCCTTACGGCCCAAAATCAGAGATGCAACTACACGATAGACTCCTTTTCTTTATGACCGTACTACAAAACCCATATTGAGGCCGTGTCTCGCATTTCAGTAAGACTAAACCACATTGCCACCTCGCGGTCCATGATACTTTGATCACCAACTGACCCAATCAAGACTTCTGGGCTAAGTGACACTCGACCGACTTGTCTTGCGGTGATTCCTGACTTAAACTCGAATAACTCAAACCCAACTTATACAACTTACATGTCAACACTTGAGACTCGACGCCACATCTCGTGCCAAAGCACGCCGCCTATGTTGTATCCATTCTTAGGTCCAAACATTTGTGTTCTAACTGTACACACATTCAACAACGCAACTCAATCCAAAGGCACACACGCGGATTACCGTCCGTGCCGACTCATCTATTTGAATTGGTCACTGACTCCCAGAGCCACCGTGGACACCTCTAGCTTTCGTTAATGGATGCCCTTTCAGCGCGAGTAGCTAGCCCCGCTGCAAGTCCCCACCTAACTCGTGCCCAGCATAGCTAATTACTCGTTTCCAATCGTGGCCGCAACGGTCCCGTGGCCATCGGGTTATCGTACAGGGAAACGACCCACCTTGTCGACAAGTTGTCCATGACTGGCGTCTCACACAGTCATGCTACCTCTAGTGTCACCATTTCTTTCAGGGCCAAGTTCAATACTTCTTTCTTCTGAGACCGCCTCGACGACCTATAGCCGCAAGCATACTTCTTTCTTCTGAGACTGCTTCGACGACCTATAGCCGCAAGCATACTTCTTTCTTGCCCTTTTTCCAAATTCAATGAATCAATCGCAGCCCGTGCCTTAAAACGCTAAGTCCGTGCATCGTGCCTTAAGCCAATCGTGTTCTACGCAACACTACCGCCCAAATCTTACTTTATATGACGGGCCTTGGGATTGTGGGACTATTCAACTCATGAATGCCTATTTGATAGTCCTTGCCTTACTTAACTTCACAACAACTTGACGAGAAAAGACTGCATCAAGCTTTGCATCGTGGGAACATGCCGTGCACGCATTCAACTTCGAACGACCAAGTCATTTGGGTGCCTAGACTTATGTCACAATCCGTTCAACGCAACTTAACTCATGGACAAACCAAGGCTATGCCAAGCCTTGGACGATGGGACCGTACACGCTTTATGAAGCATTCATGCGGCCGACGCCTATGACATAGGCTACGTTCATAACTTCACCTACTCAACCAACTTTACTTCTCCCAAGCCACGGGACGAAGGATCGAGTGTCATTTTCAAAGAACGTCGTGTACCAACTCTAAGCCGACCATTGGACCTTTCCATATTCTAACTCATTTTGACCTATCGGGATTATTCCCTTAGCTATGTGGATTCGTCTCTTTTTTATTATTAAACCTACTTGTGCAAGTTGAAAACATGCAATTTATTATGTGAAGGCTAAGATGAGGCAAGTTCACCGAAACTACCCCACCTGAGCGAGCGGTAGGCTCGACCGAGCGATGTCTTTGAGCAGCCGTTGCAAGGCTAGTTTCGAACGCCGTTAGCGTTTCGATTCCTCCGATTGACTGAGCGGGACGGGGCACTATATCATACACTACTCAGAAAAAGTTTCATCCTCAAAACTAACTGAGTACTTACTTATTGACTTATCACTTTACTCAACATTCAAGAACTCTCGCACACACTACGCCTATGTATTTTCTCAATCCGAGCCACGCTCGTACTACCCTCAATCTTCTCTTTGAAATACTATTTCAAAATCCTAGACCCTTTTCGATTCCTCTAGTCTTACTTGATTCAACGTATCACTTAGTTGGATCGTGCACATATTCTAGGCGTCCCTAAAATACATGTATTTCAGCCAAGCCTTGTGATAGAGAATCTACTATCACCACTTGAGTCGGATCATGCACATATTCGGGCGTCCCTGATATACATGCATGTCAATCGATACTCGCGAGTGGTGCCTCCACAAATCCTACCACTTCGTACTCGGACGTCTGCCTAACCGCTAGGCTATGTCTTTCCGTCAGTATTAGAATCATAGTTTCCAAACAACAATATCAATACTGATCCCATCCTAAGGTCAAACCAAATTGATAGTACATGATTTTCTATCCAAGCTCGCATCACTCCGATTTCTAAACTTCAAGCGTAGATTGCCTACACACATCCCAACATTTGTCGCATGGGGTCCGAGTCATTCAGCAAAGCCATCCTACGATAACTCACGTTTCAACCAATTTCTTGATATATCAATATCACTTTGTTCATCAAGCCATTTCGCATAGTCTATTTCTTCGAACACATTCGACATAATACGCCTATCAATCCTTCCAAGTCAAGCACGCTATGACACAATTCATCGCTAAACCATAATTCACATTCCATACTCCCTAAGTCATTTATCCCAATTCACGAAATCGATCACAAGGTCATCTGACTTAACAATACGTTACGCCCCGATCTCACGCGAGTCAGATTATCCACGGTGGACATAAATCACCATGCACGCTCCCGCGGGATAATCATCCTCATCGGGACGTAACTCTTGTTCGAGTCTAGACTAATTCATTCTCGATGTACGGATTGGACCTACTCAATCCTCAAGTTTATTTTATTCATCAATCGTAAGTCCTAACATCCTCAAATTTTCTTTCGCATCAAACCGACAAGTCGCGACAATCAAAGTTGCTGCATCCTAATTTTTCAAGTTCGATCATTCCCGCGACATGAATTACCATGTCAGCACTCACGCGGAACAATTGCCCCAAATTCGACGCAACTTATGTGCGAGGCTGGAGTTGTGCTCGCACAAGACAAGAATGTCGACGTTGTGGTTATCCGCGTAACCCTCAAGACACAATCATTTTCATCCAACATTAATCTCAATCAAAATCCTAAGTATGGCATCCAACTGAACAATAACACTTGCATGATCGTCACTCGCCGAGTCAGAGTACCCCCGAGTTATCGTATATCGATCTTTGATACGCCTCAATACCATCGATGATATGCATAACCTGGCGATCTTCTTTTGCAATCAATTTCGAGTCGTACGAATGATGCCATCATTCGATTGGATAATCTCCTCGACATTCAATTCTAGTTCGATCATTATCCCTTTATCTTAAGTCATCGACCAACGTATTTCCTTAATTTGCATTATTCTTGCTAACTCAATCATTGAACGACATCCATTCCAATCCTCAGAGTCATTGTATAACTTCAAAATTCAATTTTTTCATGTATGCTATCTTTCTATCGTGCTAACTTTCTCTATACGATTTAACCTATCGATTCCCTTTATCAAGTCATCAGTTCGCTACACCTTAACTTTTCCTCGATTTAATTTACCTACTCAATCACCTTCGCATTTCATACTCGCGCAATTCTCGATCTCGTGTACATTCCGTGTGCGTCAATTTCTAGGTTGTTCGAATCAATTCATCCAAATCTTCAAGACTACATCTTGTTCAACGACACTCAATCTAAGGCTTTGTATAACGCGATGCTTGCTGATAGACTCACCGATACCCCGCATCCTCAATCGATCGATCGACATCCCTGAGGCTATCGTATACACCACTCAGGGAAGAAGTCATTTATCAAATCCTCAACTATCATTCGAATCAAAATCCACTTCTTCAAAATTTTCGTTCGAACCATTCCTCAATTTCCAAGCACACTCGTCTATATCGCACCGACGATGTCGTCGCTCGATAGCACCCCTATCAATAGTTATCTCATTTACTCAATTGAGTCCAAATTATTCTTGCTCAACACTATTTAATTCCTGCACTCGACTTTTCTAAGGTCGACGCAACTTTGGTGTATATGCCCAGCCCGATTCAGCCAACCGTGCTTTTACGAACCATCTTTTTAATTTGTTGTCAAAAACTGTTCTTCTATATTTTGCAAAATAGATAGACTTATTATATGGACATCCCATGGGACATTTGAGAGAGAGCGCACCAACGATATCAACTTTACAGAAGCAACAATTTAGAGTTTGCGAAAACAACAGAGTTAAAGAATTCAATCGATAGTCCAAGGACGTAAAGCCGTGCTTTGATACCATTATGTCACGCCCCGCTCCCTTAGGAGCGATCGTCCTCGCTAGCGTGATGCCGCACGAGCCTAGATTGCGCTCGTGCAAGGCGGGTTCCATAACGTTCGATTTCAGCGGCTGCGACGGGGTCATCGCACATAACTCCCATGCAGAGATATTGAATAACAGCAGCAAAAATTTTAAAGCAAAACACAAGTTATTCAAAGAAGCTCTTTATTGATATTGAAACAAAGATTATAAAGGGCGCAAGGCCAAGATTACAAGTCCCTCGAGCTCACTTTTCTCATATTACAAGTTCACTCTGCTCTCTCTCATCTCTCGATACAACGCTTGAGCCAGCGGAAGCTTCGGAAGGCGACGTCCATACATTATGTCCCGTATAAGTCTTGACTCCATGCGGCCGCATGCTTCGAATCGCCAAGGAACTCCGTGCCTCGACGCATCCAAGCGAGCTCCGCGCCACGAGCTTCTAATTGTGCATGTACATAAAAACTATGTGGGTGTTAGTACTCAACTGTACTGGTGAAATGAGCTCCTCGCCCACCTATACAAAACCAACACGTTTGATTTACTTTGTGCAACATAGTTCCTTTTATGATTGTCTTCCTACTCTTGCCTTAGGATCAGTTTTAGGACAGACACCTTGGCCAATTTTGTGTCTCTAGACCATCCCGTGCTTGCAACATCAATGTTAATCAATCAAGTTGTATTTGCCTTACGGCCCAAAATCAGAGATGCAACTACACGATAGACTCCTTTTCCATGTGACCGTGCTACAAAACCCATATTGAGGCCGTGCCTCACATTTCAGTAAGACTAAACCACATCGCCGCCTCGCGGCCCATACTACTTTGATCACCAACTGACCCAATCAAGACTTCTGGGCTAAGTGTCACTCGACTGACTTGCCTTGCGGCGATTCCTGACTTAAACTCGAACAACTCAAACCCAACTTAAAAACTCACATATCAACACTTGAGACTCGATGCCACATCTCGTGCCAAAGCACGTCGCCTATGTTGTATCCATTCTTAGGCCCAAACATTTGTGTTCTAACTGTACACACATTCAATAACTCAACTCAATCCAAAGGTACATGCGCGGATTGCCGCCCGTGCCGACTCATCTATATGAATTGGTCACTGCCTCCCAGAGCCATCGTGGACTCCTTTAGCTTTTGTTAGACGGGTGCCCTTTCAGCACGAGTAGCAAGCCCCGCTGCAAGTCCCCACCTAACCCGTGCCCAGCACAGCTAAGTACTCGTTTCCAATCGCGGCCGCAACAGTCCCGTGGCTGCCGGGTTACCATACAGGGAAACGACCCACCTTGTCGACAAGTTGTACATGACCATGCAAGACTCGACTCAAACTGACGTCTCACACAGTCATGCTACCTCTAGTTTCATCATTTCTTTCAGGGCCAAGTTCAATACGTCTTTCTTCTAAGATCGTCGCAACGACCTATAGCCGCGAGCATACTTCTTTCTTGCCCTTTTCTAAACTCAATGAATCAACCGTAGCCCGTGTCTTAAAATGCTAAGTCCGTGCATCGTGCCTTAATCCAATCGTGTTCTACGCAACACTACCGCCCGAATCATTCTTTATACGACCGGCCTTGGGATTGTGGGACTATTCAACTCATGAACGCCTATTTGATAGTCCTTGCCATACTTAACTTTGCAACAACTTGACGAGCAAAGACTGCGTCAAGCCTTACATCATGGGAACGTGCCGTGCACGCATTCGACTTCGAACGACCAAGTCATTTGGGTGCCTAGACTTGTGTCATAATTCGTTCAACGCAACTTAACTCATGGGCAAACCAAGGCTATGCCAAGCCTTGGACGATGGGACCGTGCACACTTTATGAAGCATTCATGCGGGCGACGCCTATGACTTAGGCTACGTTCATAACTTCGCCTACTCAACCAACTTTCCTTCTTTCAAGCTACGGAACGAAGGATCGAGTGTCATTTTCAAAGCACGTCGTGCTCCAACTCTAAGCCGACCATTGGACCTTTCCATATTCTAACTCATTTCGACCTGTCGTGATTATTCCCTTAGCTATGTGGGTTCGCCTCTTTTATTATCAAGACTACTTGTGCAAGTTGAAAACATGTGATTTATTATGTGAAGGCTAAGATGAGGCAAGTTTATCGAAACTACCCCACCTGAGCGAGCGGTCGCCTCGACCGAGCGATGTCTTCGAGCAGCCGTTACAAGGCTAAGTCCGAACGCCGTTAGTGTTCCGATTCCTTCGATTGACTGAGTGGGACGTGGCACTACAGATACCCTATCCTTATGGTGACAATGTTTAGGTATAATTTGGTTAGGATGAGTTTTTAAAGCTCTTAATAGGTCCAAGCATGATTATGCATGGTTGACTCCAATCACCAACCCTTTGAGGGTTTACCTATGTGAGAGGTCGTGAAGGCCACGACTATAGGATAGGACGATCCTAGACAACTCTCATGAATATGAAAAAGTGCGCATGGCCAATCAAACATGCCACCCGATAGACCCAAGAACCTCTAGCGTACTATGTGTGTCATTTTCTGAATCTGGTTCAAGAAGTATGATTCAAGGCATAGTCCATTAAGCACTTCTTCAGACGAAGATAATAGTCACTGCATGAGATTCAAGGCTGTAGTCCATCTCGTCTATGCATAGTATTCACTTGCCTATAAATTTTGTATTGATTCTTGTGTATATTGTTATCTTTGTTTTGTTTTTAGGAACTTATTATTATATTTTTTTTTGGGGGGGGGGGGAGGGGGGGTGGGGGTTGTTGTTATTATAATGAAAAAACCAATTTTTAAATACAATTATTTTCTAATAAATAGATTATTTTATTTGGGTGTTAAATCCTATTAACTTTCTATTAATCCATATTCATCATACCATTCATCTACTATTTTTTGGCTTTTAATGCCTCATTGAAAACATTTTAATTAGATGGGATGGGTCATGGCTCTATATATGTTCCATACATTTTTTCCTTTGGAGAATAAATAGATATGAGAAAAAAAGATCAAATGATCATGTCTCTTTCTCTCTTTCTTACCCTAAACACTCTTCTATATTTTGTTCTATTTTCTGGACAAAGCTAAGTTCAGGTCAATCTTCTCGAGTTGTGTGTGACGATGGGATATCGGTAGAATGGAAGTTTTACCACTAGGAGCAATCGGACAAAGTCTGCACATAGGCCCGAATAAACTCTTAGGGCAGTGCTACGTGCGCGACTTCCTCGGAGGCCGGTAACTTCTAATTTTGGTTTATGTTGTTTACATAATTATGAAGATAAAGGCAAATAAATCATATATATATATATATATATATATATATATATATATATATATATAATATGGAAAAAATATATATATATAATATGGAATTAACAATATGCTAACTAACTTTACTAACTTACCTAACTAACCAACTCTCTATTCTTGGCCGACTCCCTTTCCTCTATTCTTGGCCGTGCCCCTCTTCCCCTCTATTCCTTTTTTTTATTCAGCCAACCACACCAAAACCCATATATTTATATAGATACTATTAAATAAAGCTCTAACCCTATCTAGCTTTTTCTTTTTTTTCCAAACCTTCTTGGTCGGCACCTATTCTTTCTCTCCCAAATTTTTGTATCCCTAAGAGCATCCCCAAATGCTTCTTCATCATCATCTCCATCATAAATTAATCATTTCCATCTACAACATCAAATCCTTCCATCTTGCATCCCTACACATCCTTCACCATCTTTTCCAAGAAACCACCAGTAACACCACCTCCATCACCATCATCTTATCTTTCCAAAATCAAGAAGAGCACACCAAGAGCAAGCAAGGAGAAGCACGCATTGGGCAAATAAAGAACTCGCTTCCAATCACTTTCTTGGTGTTTCTTGGTAAGCAATCAAAACCCTTTTCTTGAACTTTTTCCATAAGTTGTTTTCTTTCAACTAAATATTAACTCATCTTCTAAAAGCCATGTTCTTAATTAATTTTAAACATGAAAGAACCGATGATTGATCATATGCATGCATGTTGAATTGAAAAAGAAATTGGAATCAAGAATTGTGCATACTAGTTAGATGTTGTGAGAAATTTTAAGAACAAATATGCAAGATGTAAATCTGAGATTTAATCCATATTAAATATGTACTTTTATCCACTTTTACATGTTTTTATGATATTTAGTCATATGAAACCTAACTTAACCTTGGTGTGCCACGAAACTAGATTTCTATGTGTAGATTTGACTTATGTTGGCACATTGGAATATGCTAAATTTTAGGGCTGAAAAGTAGGAAATGTTTTTGCAATAAGATCAAAATTTTAAATATTTAATGACCATATTTTGATAGGCATATGTCATGGTTAGGTATTGGTACTATTTTAGGTCAATTCTATGATTAATTAGTAGGTGTAAAGCGACAAATTTCGTGTACCTTGCCCAAAATCTTAATTCTGGAATTCAGAGTTAAATGGGTATAAATCATGATTAAAATTAGGTTTTCATGATTTTAGTGTGTTTTATACACATGTCCATGTGTTGGGGACCTAGTCTCGAGTTTTGGTAGTCAAAAAGCTAAAAACTAGGTCGTGGTATCCCTATGAAAGCATATGAACTTGTTGTGCCTTGAACCCATGTGTCATATGTGATATTTAGACTTGGTTGCATATGACTAATAATGGGTTCTAAAAATAAAGTTAGATGTGTGATTGTTAGTTTCTTGACTAAGCAAACTAGTTAATTTAATTGGATAGGTCATTTGGGTTTCAGAGACTTGGACGTGGGACAATCTCTTAATCTACAGCATGCGGAGCCAGACAAGTATACCTTACCAAACGTGTACAGTATTTATGCATTTTTACTTCCATTCGTTCTTATTTATGTTTATTTATTTCCTTATCCTATCATGTCTATCTTGTACATGCTTTATGATGCTTATTATTTATTCCATACATGATGCTTTTTTTTGTCATATAATTGATGCATGTTATACAATGCTTGTTTAGATTCTCGTATTATTGTCCACTTGACTTGACTTGATACGGTTACTAAAACTTAACTTGACTTGACCTTGATCGATACTAGGATTGGCTACTTGACCACTCCCGACTCGAAAACTCACACATGGTTACAATAGAGACTTACTATAGTTAGGGAGCAGCACGCAAGATTACTTTTTTAGGAGTGAGAACACCACACAGGACTACGGTTATAGGATTTATTTGTAGCAACGCTTAGTACCATTTTTAATCTAACATGTCCTCATCTATAGAGTTATTTCTTTGTGATATTCTTTCTTTGTACTTGCAGTTATTTTATGTTTCTATTCCTTTCTTTCCATGCATGCTAAATATACTGTATAGCAGGCTTGTATATTATGTATCTTGCTATGTCCCTTAAGGACCTGGACTATTCTCCAGGTATAGACAAGATATATCCACAGGTTTATGGGCCAATACCAGATAACGGTTTATAGAAGCATAGAAAAGATGGAGTTTAGGTGGATCATCACTCCACGCAGCTAAGTGGACTCGAGTCGCAGAAGCAAGGCTCTCGAAGACCCTATGCGGCTAAGAAGACTCGAGCCGTAGAAACAAGGCTCTTAGAGATCCCATACGGCCAAGTGGATTCGAGCCGCAGAAGCAAGGCTCCCGAAGATCCCATGCGGTCAAATGGACTTGAGCCGTAGAAGGAATACACCCGAAGATCCCATGCGGCCTAGTGGAGCCGAGCCGCAGAAGCAAGGCTCCTGGAGATCTCAAGCGGCTAAGTGGACTCGAGCCGTAGAAGCAAGGCTCTCGAAGATCCCATGCGGCCAAGTAAAACCAAGCCGTAGAAGAAAGGCTCCTAAGGCCACTATGCGGCCCAAAACGATTCAGGCTCTACTCTGTGGGGTGACACATGGCAATTTGACCAAGTCTCAACCATCCAGATTTGCTACAACAAAGAAATATCAACAACCCCTACCAGCTGGCAGCCCAAGATCGAGTCTTCGTGTGTTGTTACAGACACGTGGCCATGTGGCCCTCTATGCGGCCCAAAATCTAATTTATGCAGGAATCACTATAAATAGTAGGGTACCACACCCATACTAGAGGTTGGCAATCAAGGGCTGGCAATTTCTTCAAGAGCAAAGACTGTGTCTAATAGTCCAAGGAGTAAGGCAAAGTTGCTACACTTTTCCGAGCCTCTATCGTCACCCCCAGATTAAAAATTTAAACAATTGTACTTAGATTGTTTCTTTGGATTTATTTCTAGACTTTCTTCTGTACAAGTGAGTTTGCAATCAAGTTCAATTCATCTGTAATTTTTGTGCTTGATATCTATTGGTAAACATGATGGCGACTCTGTTGGGGATTTCCTTATCCTTTGATGAGAAGTTGGTGACGCAATCTGATGCGTCCAAGCTCGGCTCTACGTAGCAAATGCTTGTGGTTTGTTTTGACCAACAAGCATTCAAAGAAATGCTCTCTGAAGGAAGCTCCAGCCTATCACAGAAGCGAGCCAACCCGAAGAGAACCCGCAGGACGTCAAAGCACAAAACTGCTGCCCCTCACCAGGTTCTCGAAGAAGCCCTTTCTGTGGCCCAAGACGGTGATCAAAGCTCTTCTTCGGCCTTTTTCAGACCGCAGAGAAACCCACTGTCCCCAAATCCAGCAGAGGAAAATACTACGATGCTGAGATTTTGGGGGCACATGGGAAACCTATGCGGACGAAGAAGAGGACGCATAAGAAAATGGGCAGTCTGCCTATGCGGCAGCTAACTATGGCCGCAGGCAGATGGCCTATGCGGCAGCCAACTTTGGCGCAGGCAGATGGCCTATCCCACCTACTACAAGAATAAGGGCTTTTCTTGACGGTGATTCCCCGTCAAGAAAATGGTATCTTGACGGTTGCAGATCCGTCAACTAGGCCGAAGTCAAGAAAAGTCCCCCCCTTTTCTTGACGGTCCCGGATAGGGCTTTTCCTGACGGGTTTTTGCCGTCATTTTATGTAGTTTTCTTGACTATTTTTAGCCGTCAAGATAGCTTTTTTAGGAACCATTAACATAGGCAAAAACTTTTCTTGACTCCGGCCTAGTTGACGGTCTTTAGCCGTCAATAAAAGCATTTGTTCACAGGCTATTATGCAACATGATTTGAATTAAAATTGATGTTTGACAACCGTCAAGAGAAGCTATCTAAAGTACCGTCAAGAGAAGCTTGCCAAAATCCCATCAAGAATTATATTTCATTTATCAATCCAGAAGCTACACACATCAAATTACTATAAAACCTAAATTTTATATTAGCAAACTGTATGTTTATATTACAAAAACTTCCAATACAAATCCTGCCACATATATTCTTCACTTGTCCAACCACAACATAATCCAACTACAAAGTACACATATCCCACATCTGTTGTTTCCATACCCCTTAAACATCCAAACCACAAACATCTATCACATGTCACCACAAAATAATCCAACCATACAAAATGAAACCAAAAAAGTACAAACCAGATCGGCACATCCCTCCATCAATATCCACAGCATTTTCCTATTCACAGCATGCATGCACCTTCATTTTTTCAGCAAGTTCCTGAGAGAACAAGAACACAAATTATCAATATACTTTCCTATATGTTCTTATATATATATATATTCAACTCACTATTAAAGAATTGTCAATACAGGTATCCTACATAGTCCAGTGTATCATTAAGACTGATACTTGAAAAAAAGTGATTTTAAAGTGATAGTAGTGTATGACTATAAGAAACTGAAACTCAAATAAACTACAGCGTATCAACTATTTATGCAAGTTTCTTATGTTCTAACTGAAAAACATATTTTCTGATGCATTGCTTATTGCACCTAGGTTGAAGAAAATGACAGAAAATGAGAGCGACAACTACCCCTCGACTGGACTAGTACCAGACTTGGATGTTTGGTCAGCCTCCTGCCTAGTCCTCTAAGCACAAATGTGAAGTACTGGAGGCCTTAACTTGCTTCCTAATTCTTCTCGTCCAAGTATCCTTGTTCTCTGATTTACAAGCTCCTACTTCGACTATGTGTGTCTCGAGCTTTCCTGCATAGGGACTATTGGCATGGAAGCAAAAAAATATCGTGGAAACAAGAAAACAAGCATGAATGCTCATGAAGACTTGGTTGGTTAATTGCTTACAGGAAATCCTAGTCTTTTGTTTCAATGAGACAAATACTGAAAGATGTTACAGCTGGGGAAAGAGAGCATGCCTCACTGAACTAATTCGCTGACAAAACCAGTAAAGCAAAAATGTCATGCGACTCTGGGAAATGGTAAAATAAAAGAGAAAAAATAATAATAAATTTTTTATATATAGAACAGATGGAGGATGGTCCAACCATTGTTGACGCACATCTCTACAAAGTCATAGTGAGTTAACTCACTAGCCATGACACTTCGACAGTTCGACTCTATTATGAACCAAAATCTCATAGGCCAGGATCCAGTACTCATTTTTATGTACGAAAATGCTTTAGGAATTGCAAGCCCACTGTTGAGTTGTAAGTGGTTTTTGAATATGTAACAAGTCAGGTGATCTTGGACATGCTTCCTGGCAGATATTCTTGGGACTCCTTAAACAACAAAGCCTTTAGATATTTTTTTGGGGTCAACTAAGTGAATCCATTTCCTACATTTGACATTATTAAGGGCCATTTTCTCATGTTCCCTGGAGTATTACGTAATACAATATCGAAATCTTGAAAAGTGGAAGGTGCTGCGATGCTATTGAAAAACTTTAGACATAAATGAAATCCCTATAGATAGTGAGTTCCTAATTTCTAGCTTAACGATGAAATACAATATTTTTCTTGCTTTCTCCTTACAGTTTCACAAATTGGATATATGCAAACATTGTAGTTATTTATACCATCCACATAAAACAACCTATTAAAACTTGGACATATATTGTAATTAACATTTTTCCTTCTGAATAACAAAGGGTTGAAAACTAGTATCAAAGTTCTGAACAATCTGGCTTACGGTTCAGGTCCTTAAAGGCCCCTTATAATGGGGATACGGCTTGAGTAATCAGTTCATAGCCATTCTTTAGTAATTAAAATGAAAACATAATACAGGCATAGAATGTATCTATTATTTTAGAAGAATTTGACATACCACATAAAAGCTCCCCAAGTGCAACCAGAAGAAGAATAGCAAAAGCAGATGCTCCTAGTGGCAAAATAAGGAGACACCTTTCCTTGCGAGACCTGATAGGAGCGTTTTCTCCACTTGCCTTTTCTTTCTCCTTCTTTCATTTTCCTGTTATTTTTGGATGGTCGGCCCCTGGAGACATCTTCTGATTTATCACTTGCTGCCAGCTTAACCCCCTTAACTTCTACTGCAAAGTTTACTGTATTAACATCCCTTTCTTGAAGATCATATGGTAAAGGGAGAATCAGAATAAAGTTGGCTACACAATATGACCAAATATTCTGGAGAAATTAGAAACGTAATCAGACAAGCACTTACGCCAGAATCAGAATTCTCAAATAATACAGGCAACTGAAGTTTAATTGATCTTGTAAAAACATCAAAAGCTTCAGTAGAGCAATTCCAGAGAGAATGCATGCAGCTGGAGCTAGTACAATCATAAGGCGCACCTGGTGAATCATAAATTATAAGGAAAATGAACATATAACATAGTAAAATTAGCAAACAGGATACATCCTTAGTTCCTTACCATTACTCTAGAAAAATATACTGACGTTACTATACAAGATCACAAATGAGCTGGCATCAGACAGTGGAAGAAAGCATGCCTACAAAAACACAAAGAACAAATGCCATTTATAAGAATAATGAAATTAGCTCTCTTTTTTTCCTTCAATGTAGAGTTTAATAACAGAAAGAAAAAGACAAGAAAAGGTACTAACAAGTCTATCATAATGATACCTACTTAAATTAGGGTTTTGCATAGAGTCCCTTAATTCTAGTGTATCTTTAAACAAGTCCTCCAAAATGCCCCAAATCAACAAATAGAGTTATGAGTCCCTATTGTTGACTGAACCTATTTAAAAGAGGGAATATTCTGTAGTTTTTACTAGCATAAGTTTGTTGACCATTTTGCCCCCATTGATGAATTCAATGGCGAAACACAAATTAACCAACTCTCTTCTTTATTAAAAGAAAGTCATTCATCCTCACCAACAACCTGTTATCTCTATAAAGCTCCTTCATGTCTACAACCACTATTCTCCCTCTCTCCTCTTCTCAGTCTTCTTCGTCCTCCATAAAATAAACACGTCCATCTTTTCTCTTCCAG